>PVJD01000571.1:0-405714 GCA_004026545.1 Mormoops blainvillei
GATTTTATACAATTTTATTATAATGTATTTTTAAGAATATTGCCATGAATTGAAATTTTAGTGTATCCATGGGCTTCATGAATGTGGAAGTCCATATATCTCCCCAAGTTTGGGAAGTTCTCGACCATTATTTATTTATTTAAATACACTTTCTATTCCTTTGTCCCTCTATTATTTTTCTGGAACTCCAATGATTTATACAGTGTTTCTCTTAATGGTGACCCCTTAGCCCCCTAGACTTTATAAATTACTTCTTTTCAACATTTTTTTATAGTATATCCCCTTATCTGCAAAATATAAATTTCTTGACCCCCAGTGGATGCTTGAAACTAGTAGCACTGAACTCAACATATACTATGTTTTTTCCTATGCGTGTATACTTATAATAAAGCTTATTTTGTAAGTTAAGCATGTTGTGAAATTCACAACTATTAATGAAGTAGAAAATTATAACAGCAGCTATATTAAAAGTTATGTAAATGTGGTCTCTCTCTGTGTCAAAATACCTTAATGTATTATATTTACCCTTCTCCTTGTGATAATGTGAAAATGCCTCATTAAGTCAAAGATTTTTACCTTTTACATAATGGGAGTACTTTACAACTTCTGTTTGCCTTATCTGAATTTCCAGGATACTAATCTTGTACTTTGGGCCATTCTTAAATAAAATAATGGTTACTTGGGCACAACCACTGTGATACTGCCTGTATCAGTCTCATAACTGACACAACTACAAAGTGGCTAATAAATGGGTAGTATATACAGAATAAATATGCTGAACAAAGGGGTGGTTCATGTCCCAGATGGACATAATGGGATAGTTTAAGGAATCATTACACTACTCAGAACAGTTCGAAATTTAACACTTAAGAATTGTTTATTTCTGAAATTTTCCATGTAATATTTTCAGACTATAGTTGAAGGTAGATGAATGAAACTGTAGAAAGCAAATCCATGGTTAAGGCAGGACTACTATAATTTCAATTGATTTGTCTACTGGATTATGGACTTCCTCTGCTTGATCAATTCAGCTGTTGAAGTTCTGTAGTGCAGTTATGGTATTCTCCAAAATTTTTGTTTGGTCATTATTTATGTTTTCTATCTCTTTGATGAACATTTCATTTTTGTTCTTGTATTGTTTTCCTGATATCATTAAATTGTTTATCTGTGTTCTGTTGTAGCTTCCTGAATATATCTAAAACAACCATTTTGAATTTTTTGTTGAGAAATTTCTGGATCTTCATTTCATGGGGACCAGTTACTGGGAGGTTACCATATTCTTTTCGTGGAGTCATGTTTCCCTGATTTGCCATGATTCTCATATCACTGCATATGTGTCTGAGCAATATGGACTGATTTAAATAAGAGAGACTTTTACCCATGAGTTGGAGTACTGTGGAACAAGCTGTGATCGCCAGTCCAGTGATACAGGGCACCACAGTGTTGGAGCATGCAGAAGCACCAGGTTTATTGTGGCGTATTTCTTTGGCTCAGATGGCTGAGGTACACAGCATCAACAACCCTGTGCTCCCAGGTGAGCACTGTAGGTGTTTTAGAGTTGGTACAAGGGCTGTTGGGGACATCAGCACTGACTCCACATTCAATGACTAGGGACTAGTGCAAGCAGTTGTGGTGGCTGGAGTTATAGCATGAACACACTCAGCTGGGTGTCAGCTGCAGGTGCCTACATAGTGAAAAGGGCTTGTTTCAGACATGCACATAGTGGTTAGCCCAAGGTACACAGGAATGGCTGGGGCCAACTACTGGCTCCCTGGCAGCTTCACAGACCCTCTTTTTGGTGTGCTCTCCTACAGTTGTATAGAATCACACAGGCATGCACACTGTCACGCAGCTGGTGCAAGGGGTCAAACTGCACCACATGCAGGCACAGAGTGGAGAGTGCGAGCTGCTGGTGAACATGGTGGTATAGGTCAGTTTCAGAATGCAGGGCTGATACCAGCTCACAAGCTGCTGCAGGGACTCTGGCTGTTGGCAAGCTCTTTGTGGCTGCACAGTATCCCCTAGATAAGTGTACTGGGGGACTGGTGACAAACATCAGATTAGCAGTGTGCAGGGATATAACTGGAAAGCCTAGCCCCAAGTGTTTGCACAGTAGTAGGGCTCAGACACGGATATCTAGGCTGGCATTTCACACTTGCACAAATGTGTAGGCCTGGGCTGGCTGCCAATGCATTTCCAAGGTTCCGGGGGGGTGGGGGTGGAGAATGGGAGTTGGGAGTGACTGAGGCAGCTGGCTTCAGCAGACATAAATAACCATGGGACAAATGTTGGTAAAATCTGCAGGGTGTTCATGAAGGCTGTGCTGCCCTTTAGTTTCTTCAGTATCAATATCTGCTGGGTTTTTGTGCAGAGCAGAACTGTGAATTACAATTCCTCTTATTTTGTGGCTGCTATTGTTAGTCTCCGCTCTTCATTATTCCTGACTACATGGTATACCTCTCAGTTCTGCTGCTGTGGGTGAGGTGAAACCAAAGTGAATCCTTTGTGCAATGCTCTAAAGGACCGCAGAAACTGGTAGCTCACCCTACCCTTCTATTTCAGTAATGCCCCTTACTTTGTTTTTAAAATTACCATTGTGGCTTCCTATATAATTGCAAAGATAAAAATAAATGATATAAAGTCATTCATGAATTAATGCCATACAGACTTAATACTCTGTGTTGAATTAACTGCCCATGTTGATAACAAAAGTCAGACCAACTTTTAGTTATTTCGTTGCTGTTTTTAAACTATTTGAAGGATAGACACACTTATTATCCCTTATGCCCTGCACTCATTTCCACCAATCTCTTTGTGATATACCAGTGGGTATAGGGGCTGTCATAGCAACCTGTACATGCTACAGTGGAAGCATAAAAAAGACAGGGGGCGATTTAGAAATTCTTATTTATACTATATATTAAGTAAACACTAGTGTCAACATATTTTCCTATAAATTCTTGGCTCAGGAATTTGGTATAGATCCTGACAGATAAAACTGGTCATTTTTTATGAAAAGGGTCAATTTTCTGGTCCCATGTAGATAAAATCTAAGCCAGCTTATTTCATATGACTTTTAGTTTTTGAATAGATATATGTGTGGTGTCAGGAAAAAATGGTGCAATGTGCTGGATGCAGAGTGAGAGTGCAATAAATATTTCTTTAATTGAATTGGGTTCTAGCCAAAAACATGCATCTTTTCCATCAAAGGAAAACAAAAACCACCACATTGCTTGAAGCATATGAAATGTTGCCCTGGCAACTCTCATCTATTTAGTGGTCACATTGATCCTACAATATGCTGTTTCCTACAGAGTTCATTTCTCACTTCTTAAGATTGTTAAGGTCAGCACATCTTTCTGCTCTTCTGCTCTTTACTCCAAAATACTGTATCATCTCAGTTTTACCTGTGTCCCAATAGCCAAAGTGCATAAAATTCTATGACTAAATTAAAACTCTTTTCTATTTAAAAAATCATAACAAAAATTAATATGTTGAAAACGGGGTAAATAACTTGGTAACTGCTTGTGCAATATCATTTGAGTAAGATTTTCCTTTATATCATTGTGAAGTGAGAGCACAGATATTTTGATACTTAGGCTCTGAGGGTGAAAAATATTACTAGATTAGATTAAAGAGGTGACATCAGAGGTTACAGGACTGGGATGAGGAAGATGTGAAGAAAACTATTCTTAAGGATTCTAAAATCATGTAGCCTCTTCTCTTAATCCACATCATCAAAATGTGATTTCAGAAATGCTAACAGCAAGCTGGAAAAAAAAAACCCCACAAACCTCAAAATTGCTGTGAGAATGGAATGAGAAACTTTGCTTAAATCAAGGTAGATATTAGCTGGAATACATTAGAAACCAGGGGTGGTTCAAATATGATAATATGACTATGGTGGCTGGTAATTGGTCATGGCCCCAAACTCTCCTAGAGCTAACCCCTACCCTCTAGTCAACCCCGCCTTTTCCTTGGGGCATTTATTACCTCATCATTGTATATAACCAAGAGTCATACAACATTTTGATTATCTCCTCTACAACCATGTCATGTACATAGTACATTCCCAGTGCTTGATTGTCAACTGGTCAATAATTCATATGGAAGTACTTTTAATGGTTAGTCATGACATTTATTTATTAAATATGGTTTTATATTTGTAAACATGTATTCATTTCAAGGTTGTTTTCCCTTAAAAATAGATCTTGATTAACACCATTTCTTTTTAAATACACAAAGGATGCACTAACGAAAAATTACAACAGCACAAGCCCCATCAGTCAAAACACAGGTTTCAGCCACCCTCCAGACTTGGAGAGCAGTGTGAAACTGCTAGTTGCTACTGCTGGGGCAATGCTTTTCATTCCACCCATTTAATTCTTACATTACTAATTAGTCTTAGTCCACACAGAACTAGAATTATTCACTGAGAAAATGTGTCTTGACTCTTTTATTTATATTTAAATTTCAATATTTTTGCTATCGCTGTTGTTAGTGGGCCTTCCGCTTCTCGTGTTTTCTTTTTCTCTGCCTCCCTTGCTTTATGCAGGTATGCATGTATGGAGTTAACTAACTTTCTCTCTCTCCATTTGGGTGTTAGTAGCTGTAGGGTAAGAGGAGGCACTCTGACTTCCTCACCCAGATGTCTGGAGAACTAAGAGAAGCAGGGTTCCCGTAATCTTGAGTGGGTCCACATACATAGTATGAAGCTCTGTTGCATAATATCCGTTGGCACCCTGCTGGTTTTGTCTGCATTTAATATATAAGGGAGTTAGGGGCTTCCCACTGAGAGAGGGGACAGGTGACATGCAGGTACATGCAGTGTGACCTGGAGCTTGCAGCGAGTGGATCACCCACCCTTCAATAAAGGCATGTCAGACATCCCAACCTCTCTGTGAATGTTCTTCCATCTGCCCAAATCCTGTGAACCTGCCTGGCCTTGAATGGTCACAGCGCAGTAGCTATCTCAAATATTGCAAGTCCAGACACATCTTCAAATCCTGCCCCACCCCAAGCTCTTCCCTCTCTCAGTAAATAACGACTTTAGCATTTCCACTTTTCAGAGACAATACATCCTTTAAAACATTCTCATTTTTTATTTTGTTACCAAAAGACAGTCAATATATTCAAACATTTTACTCTACCAAATATTCCAGAAACTGAGAAGTTCTTTTATCATTATCTTTTGTCTGGATTACTGCAAGGGGCTCTTAAGTAGTGTGATAAGAAAAAAGGAAACACTATTTTGAGTTGCTGGCTAGGTGTTTTTCAATAAGGCAAACTTGCTCACCCTTGAAATCTAGACATTTACTTGAAGACCCAAGCTTAAGATTCTTGATAAAGATTCCTGCTTTGCCTTTCCCAGGGTTCCTTTTATTTATTTATTTACTTACTTATTTATTTATTTATTTTAAGGTTTTATTTATTTATTTTTAAAGAGAGGCAGGGAGGGAGAAAGAAAAAGAGAGAAACAATGATGTACTACAGATTCACCAATAGGTCACCTCTTGTATGCCCCCATCTGGAGACCTGCAACCCAGGCATGCACCCTGACTGGGATTGAACCAGTAACCTTTTAGTTCACAGGTCGGTGTTCAGTCCACTGAGACACACCAGCCAGGGCTCCCAGGGTTCCTTCTAAAAATAACCACATAGATTTTAGCCAGCAATAAGTTAGTGGTCTCCACCCTAACCACCTTATAAATAATACATGTTTGCTACTCTGCTCTCCTGTCTTCTGTTATTTGTGACCCAAAGTTGAGGACTATCCTATCCCTAGTTCATTGCACCTCCTTGCTTCTGGGATATGTAAGCAATACCTCTTGTGACTTTACTTCCTTTATGTGAGAGTAGTATAACTCTGCCTTCAATAAAAGTGACCCTGGGGTTTTCACTTTCCCAAAGCAGGAGCTTAGACACTGATGAAGCTACATGCCTTCCCATATGTATGGGCTTGTACCTCCTCATTCAGCGGGTCCTAAACTGTGTATTCTTAATTGAATACCCAAGGTCTGGCTTCTCAACACAAGTTCCCAGATATTACCTTCATGCTTTACTATCCACTCCCAAAATATTGGCCTTTGAAAATTTCAGTGGCTCCATGCCATTCCTCATTTGGCTTCTCTTCTCAGAAAAACACAGCCTCAAGATTGTTGTCAGAAGGGAATGTGAATCCTTGCTTAAATCCAGGTATATATTGTATGGAACAGTTTAGAACCCAAGGGCTATTGAAGTCTGATGATATAACCGATGAGTGGTCACAGCCTAAGCCCTCCCAGTACTTGCTCCCATTTCCTTACCAAGCCCATCTCTCCCTTGGACCCTGTGTACCTAATCAGTGTGCATAACCAATAATTTTTCAACACATTAATTATCACCTAATTACAACACTAATCACATAATAAATATTCAGTGATTTCTTTACCAATTTGTCAATATCTATGGGGAAATACTTTTAATAATTAGATGACATAAAATTATTAACTATATTTTATATTTGCAAATTTGAACTCATTTTAAGAGGAGGAGCCAAATTCTCTCTCACGCTTTATGAGGCCTTCTCTGAAGTTTTCTATTAGCTTTCTCTCTCTACAGTGATCTCCTCAATTTTCCTGGTACTAGTTAATCACATCCTTGGCATTGGCTATTTTTTCTGTATTGGATATTTTTCTCCCAGATTGAATCACTTCCCTCTGATACCTGTAATATTTATAAAATAATTGAAAACACTGAAATAAATGAAAATTGAATATTTATTCAGGACATATTTTTCACAAAGGCAGTAAAAACTTAAATGTGAATTTGAATACTAGCTCTGACTGTGCTTCTTTGCAAGGTTCTTTTCTGAGCTACTGATGCCGATTGTGAGAAACTTCAACTCTAAAATAGTAGGAGAAGGTTTGTGGGGTAACAGGTTGTATACAAGTAGAAAGAACTTAGGCAAATTGCATATGTAGAAACAATCACACCAATAGCTCTTTAATTCACCATCCAATGTTTGAATCTCTACCAGTCATTCAATCAAGACATATGTCCTAAAACCCTCCTGTGATGGCAAACTATTATTTTCAATTAAACGATTAGTTGTTTTCTAAACAATAACACTATCTGAAATTAACCTAGGCAACATAAACATTATGTTTGAAAAATAAATCTTCTTTAAAATTTTTCTAAGTGAGAAATGATAAAATTGATGTTTTACATGTCAATGGAACCTGCAAATCAAAATGAAATTACTTGAAATGTTAATGTATTACTGATTAACAAGATTTTGTATTTATTTGCAATTTATAGCAAAATCTGTATTCATTTTGCCACTGTTTACTTTATGCAGATGCTAAACATTCCTAAAAACATTTCAGACAAGATTTAGCACCTGATTAATTCAAATACTGAAACATCATTGCTTGATCTTAGCTAATTTATCTTGTATTGAAAAATCAAAATACTTAAGATATAAGCATACAAAATGTTATTTACTATATTGTAAATGACAGCCTTATTGGGAGGAAATATGTGTGTCATGTTTGCTTGATTTAAATTTCTAAGCTTAATTGAAAATATTTTAAAGGAATCTTAAATATTAAATATAATCTGGTTATGCCAGGACAAGAAAAATTGCCCATTTTATAACAATCTCATTTAAATATTTAGCACTATGCTTGTGCTCAATGATTATATCAAGTAAATCCTCCAAATTGGCAGTAAAAATATAATTGCCTGAAAAATAATATAATGAAAAACTGAACAGATATATGGAGTCTTCATTATAACTCTGGAACATGTCAGAAACAAAATAATTGAGATCGTGTGCTCTTGATATTTTAGAGTTATTATTTTAAACTGTTGATGTTGCAGCAATGTGGATTCATGACTTGGTATCAGAAAGTGCAATGTCAGAGAATGCATTCCTTTCTGTCTCTTAAAAAGCACAGATTAAATTGTAAAATCAAATCCTTCATTATGATTTTTTTTTAAAGACACTGTCCTTAGGAAAATAATGATTAAGAGCAATTCCCTGCATTTTCACCAACTATTCCTATGTATCTGTTCCTTGATCATTGCTTCTCATGATGAAAGGGAATCAATTCCTGTTAACACCTTGAAAGTAGAGTTCATGTTCAGCTTTGACTCTCTGGCTATTTTCCACTTTACGACTGGACCTTGGGGTAACAGAAAATGTTTGAGTACCTTGTATCTGAGCCTTCCAAGAGAATCACACCTCTTTCTTGATCCTGTAAGTGTATAATTATTAGAGCACCAATTATACTCTCTAAACTATCTTTTTTTATTTTTAATTTTTTATTTTCAATTGTGGTAAAGTACACATACCATAAAATTGATCATTTTAACCATTTTTTAAAATTGCTGTTCAAGTATAAGTGTCTCCATTATCCTGTCACCATTTTCCCATGCCCCACCCTCAATCCTACCCCCTTTTGACTTTGTCCATGGTCCTTTATACATGTTTCTTGTCAACCCTTTCCCTTCTTTCCCCCATTATCTTCCTCGCCACTGGTTACTGTCAATTTGTTCTTTATTTCAATTATCTTTAAAAAAAAATAAGACAAACTGTTTCTTTCATTGACAGTGAGACATTTGAAAATGTGGGCCAAGTGTTCATAATCACAGAACCACAGATGCTGGCACAGTTCCCAGTGCTTAGAGGAGATTCAATACAAAATGAAGAACCTGTTTTAATAATTCCCCAAAAGCTCTAGAATTTCTATTTATTCATTCCAATAGTAGTGTGCCCAAAACTGTGGGTTGATAACAGTGAATGGACATTTTATAGACTTGAGTAATAGAATAACAAAATGCAAGAAAAACCTCTGCCATAAGAACCACTGTCTCACTCATATACCCATTCAGAATGCATATGTCAAATACCTAATATATGCAGGACACTCAACTCATTCCTGGCAATACAAAGACGTCTCTTTCCTCAAGTGTCTTCAAAACTAGGATATCTGCAGTTATGTTACAGTATGTAACCCATGCAGAGATATTGTGTTTTTTTTTCTTCCAAGCATTATTTTCCCAGCATCTCATTTCTCACATGCACTCTAGTACAAAATCATACCAATAAGTTAAATTAATAGGGAAAACACATAAGAAGGATTTGTAACACTAAATATTGTCAACCCAAGGTCATTGCTGCCAATCAACACCCATAGGAATCACCAATTCAGGGTATGGTGAAGCGGGAGAGACTTTAATCAGTAAAAACAGCTCAATTGTGAAATGGCCCCATATGGAATAGATGTGAAATAGCTCAATCATGAGACAGCATGCTTATGGAGCAACAAGGCTATGAGGCTGGCCCTTGGTGAGGCAGCCATTGGTAGTATGTCTCACACACAGACACACACACACACACACACACACACACACCTCTAATAAAATAAATATATTTTTCTATCAAAAATTGGCTAACATGTAGATCACATTTTTTCAATCTTTACTATCTATAAGATATAACACATTACCTAGAACATAGCAATTCTTTAATGAGCACCTCATGAGTAATAAATAAATAAGTGACCAAACAAATGATTGACCCAAGTTTGCAATCATCCAGTTATTTGGGAGCAATTAATTAAAACAACAACAACAACAACAAAAAAAAAAACTTGGTAGTTTGTGAAAGATTACTATTTCCAAATACAGACTGCTGCTGCCTGTGTGGTAATTATATTTCTCCATCCCATTTATGTCAGTCTGAGTCATATGACTTATTTTGGTCAATAAAATGAAGCAGAAGTGATGTTATTGACTCTTGAACAGAAACATTAAAAACAGTTGCATATTTCCAGCATCTCTCTTCTCCCCTTGCACTCTGTGACCAATTGTGTTCAGATGGGGGCTTTGTCTTTAGTCTGGCCCTAGGGTATAAGATATAGGGACTAAGTACTTCAGCTAAATTTACAGAATGCATGTAGAGAGAGAAACGAGTTATGAATGGAAATTGCCATGATAGAGTCACTTATGTCAAGGGAACTAAAATGGAGCCAGGAGGTCATGAAGAGATTCCTGTATGCTCAGCCCACTTATGAACTTTTGAACAAGCTGTGAGGCCATATCTTGAACTTTTTTCCATCATGGCAACCAGACCATCTGTACTTGACATCTTGAAAGGAGCCCATTTAGTTCAACAACCAGTATTCTTCATTTGCATAAATGACCTAAATAACATTTGAACTATTTGACTTTCTTACTCTCTGTAGAAATACATCCTGGAACTGGCTCACCCTCAGAGTCTCACCACCCAGCCTTGACTAATCCTTTCTGAACTACTCATTGCATCACAGTAGACAGCCAATAGGAGATATTCCTTTTGTTCAAACTTTGTGTCTTTTTTTTTATAAACCCTGCCATTTTTGTCTTCCCCAGAGTAAAGTTCAAATTCTTTCATGAACCTGTGTCTGTTGGATTGCCATCCTTTGCTCCAATAAATACCTTTTACTTTTCATTACAGCTTAAACATTATTTTTTGTTGACAAACTAAACCTTTGCTGTTTTAAGCCATTGAGGTTTTTTGGTGTGTGTTTTTGTTTTTGTTTTTTGTAACTATAGCACAACTGACTCTAAGCTAAATGATTACTAGAGTATCAGGGACTTGTTTATTTGATGGAGGAATTATCCAGAGGTCCTAATAGTTGGATACCCTCAAATATTTTAAAGGAAAAATGTGTAAAATTTCTTAAGAATTTACTGAGCATCAAGCATATTAGTCACTTTTATACTTATAATTCTTGCAACTACTTTGAGTTAGGATCTATCATAATTTAATGATGAGAATGCAGGCACAATTAATAATAGTAATTATATTTGTTGAGCTTTTATTATATTCCTCTTCTATATAAGCTTTTAATTGTTAAAATTATTGTCAAGATGGGAACTTACATAAATATAGAGACTCTATTCCTTGGATATTTATTCTGTATGTTTGTGAGGAGTGTATGTGTGTGTGTGTGTGTGTGGTGGCAAGGTGAGCATAAGGGATTGTGGGGGAGGCATACACCTATGGCTCCTTACACCTGTAACACCTATGAGTTTTGTAGAGTAGTTACTGTAACACACTTTGTTGTTTTAGAATGGGTGATGATGTTTCCTATATCATAACACAACTGTGAAAATAAATGTCAAATACTCCATTCAAAAATCCTTTGAAGATACAACTTCTATATATGTTATGTTGCTTTGTTTTTATTAACAGGGGAGAAAGAGCATGTGACTTCACATTTTTCCTAATGAGCCAGCTTAGCATAGATGGGAGAAGGCAGACATTTTTATATGTGCGTGTCCCTCATGGAGTAAAAAATAAATATAACTTAAATTTGAAACTAGTTCCAAGTACCCATAATTATCCAATATCAGATGGTAAAAGATGATTCATGAACCCTTTTTCTTAAATTAAAAGGGGGGATCAGAAAGCAAATAAAATTGTAGTATTCAATGGCATGCTAGCTGAAGGAAATCTCATTTGGAATTATCAACGTGCAGTACTGGAAAAATACCTTAGAGATATACAAACCAATATCATAATTTTACAATGTGAAAACTAAGACATAAAGAGATGAAAGTGTCTTTCCTGAGGTCATTCTAGTAATTAGTTCACCTAAAAGAGTTTAACAAATTTCAGTACATCAGAGTTTGATCTGCAAGTTTAGCCTTCATAAAACAGGGTTAAAGTAAGTTTTAATTTTTCTGTCCCTGACTGTAATGCAGGAAGTGGTTAGAATTTGAGTATTGTGCTACTTGAAATCTACAACTTACAATTTACATATTTTATTTACTTTAATATTTGCTCAGTTACATACTAATTTTTTTCATCGTGCTGGGAACCGAATTCTGTTAGGCAAATGGTATTATATCAGGAGGTAAAATGAATCCTTAAGAGAATAACACTCTTGTGTTTACTTTTTTGTAAGCCTTTTTTCTGTTTTCCAACTCTTAATTATAATAGATTAATAGTCTAACATTAGAGAGTAGGTGACAAAATTGTTTTATGCCAACACAGCAAAGAGGCTACCTAAAAGGAGTCTAAAGTTTTAATGAGCATTAAGTACGTTCCTCTAATTTATAACATATGAAAAGTATTCATGAGCATTTTAAGTAAATGTTTGTATTGATTGATTAGAGTAAGGCTATAGATGCCTAATTTCCTTTGAATTTTACAAGGCATTTAGAGCATCAAGCAAATGGACATCAATTAACACTATAGTGTAAATTTATCTGCTCTGTTAAAATATTAATCATACTTCAAATGTTGGCTCTGTATAGGGAGCAAAGCACCAGGCCTTTTAGAAAAGGCAGGTCTGAATCAGGTTTGAGAGTGGAGGTTCTTACAAGGTAGTCAGTAAATCCCAAGATATAGAAGACCACAAAAGAGAAGTTGAAAAGGGGACCAAAGAAATGCTTCAAAGATTTGCCTAATCCCTCTCTATGTGAGAAAAGTTACTAAAATAATTTAACCACATAATATTCAAGTATGTATTCTGCAGTTTTGCCTATAAAGCAAGACTAACCAAAGAAAGACATTTCTAATCCCTATCATTTCAAGAACCAAGCAAAATTATGCAAAAATAAAAAATAAAGTGGAATCTGGGACTATTAATGAGCTCCTTTTATTATTTTGCAAAAGTTGCTGATATTTCTCTGTTAAAATATAAAATTGGGTCATACTGTTAAGAACCTCAATAATAAAATGAAAGTGAGGCTAGTATTTGATGAGAGCCATAAGAAATGCTTTGTGAGTTCAGTGGATACAGAGAACCTTACATATGGATAAATCAGGGATACTTTATGAGAACAATGAAGGCATCAATGAGGCACTATGGTATATTTAGGAATACATATTTTTTCTGGAACCAGGTTCTGTGTTCAGATATTAGTACTGTAACTTACTAGTTGTTCACCCATGGGCAAATTCCATTAGTTAATACCTTAAAGCCATTAGAAACATGCCAAGTATTTTTATATTTCATTGGAGTAAGTTTCCAGCAGTCCAAGATGGTTAGGTGGATTATAGAAAAAAGGGAGAGAATGACCAGGAAGGCAATCTGCATAAAAATGCTCTGAGTAGAATCTCAAAATAGAACTGAGCAGGGAAGGAGCTGAGAATCAAAGTCAGGCTGAGGGTCTCTGAACTTCTATTTATCTGCCTCTATTTTATAGAACATATCTCTTATTTTTCATATCACACCAATTTGTGGACATGTCATGGCTGCTAAACAACTGGCACCTGAGAAAATGTCATTAAACACTCATCAAGTGCATGAATGGTGCTTGTCAAATACCACAATAAAACACTTAGTTTTGGGTTTGCACAACCTCCAAAGCTGATATCTGGACTTTCTGTTAAGTCATGGTTCCTACTTTCTTTCTTTCTTCACCTCGGAGTTCAGTTCTCGGCACTATTTATCCTCCCTGCTTGTTGTTCTCCTTGCCATAGTATTCTGTTTTCTTTGCCTTCTTCCAAGTCTATTATTTTGTGTGGATACCCTTTCTTACTAAATTCCAACCCTACCCTCTGAGTTACAGTGCAGCCCATTTTGTCTCACAACATAGTTTCAGGATCTCAGGCATATCTCTCCAAGATGAATTTCTATGTGACAAGAGCATGTAAAGACTGATTTATCTGTGTCATTTTTTGTGACTCACCTGATTCCCATAACTGTGGTTGACCTCCTTAAGAGGTTATGTGTGAAATTATTTTTTTGGTAGCTTTCTATTAAAGACACTAGGAGAGCTTGATTTAAAGAGATAAATGCAAAATTTCTGTCTTCACAATAATAGAGCTGAATACTGCATAGCTAGGCCAATAGTAACATTTTAGGATCTAATTTCAAATTTCAGTAGCAGCTCCATATACAAATAAAAGCTATAAAATAAAACTAAATTTTAGCCATCTTGAATTATGATGGAGATCCATATCATTGAGCATGTAATACAGTAAGTGGATTCAAGAGGATGGACTTTGCACTCAGACACTATATCTCCTCTCCCAAAAATCACAACCACAGGAGCCCACTGCATTGCTCCAGGGGCCAAGGAAGCCCCAGTAAAGTGTGTGTTATCTTTTGGAGCATCAGAGAGTTGAGGGAACTATTATTTCTTTTATTAAAATCAAAACAAATTAGTTATAGCATATAATGCAAAATGTATATAATTAAAAAAAATTTTAACCTGAAACTTAAAAGTCCTTAGATTCTAGCCCCATGTGCTTGAAATAACTTGTTCCTTTTCAATGAGTAAGAAAGGAGTTGAGAAGAAAGAACATATGGAGATATCTCTATCATGTGTAGAATGCATCGAGTCTCCATTTGGACAACTTTGTGTAACTGGTATCACCAGGAGCTTCATTGCAAGCATCTGAAAAAAAAAAAAAAATCTTTCCCTAAAGATGATATCTCAGGGAATGCCTTCAAGATAGAAATCTATTGTGTCCTGCTTTGTCATTGTAATTAGTCAGACTGTTTTGTTTAATTAAAGTACACATGTTTGGAATGCTATAATTACTTGTTAGTGAGAAAGATAATTGCTCTAATTAGGTATTCGTTAGAAATTAAATATCATTTAATATTAGTCATTAAAACTGGGACTGTACTTCAAGATTAAATTCCCCATGTCAGTAAACTAACCGGCCCAACATGCACTGGTTTCAAAATTTGCTTAAACCTATGCAGACTGTGGCTGATCTGAGAGATACAAACAAAACCTTTTCTTAAATACTGTGACATATATTGGGTGCATACACATTTGTACATGACTAATGTTAAGCCATAATTTTCAAGCTAGTCATGACCTTGAACCTATACACCAGATATATGTAACAATATTTAAGAAAAGAGTTTATTTGTATCTCTCAGCTCAGCCATGATCTCCTCTGGATTCTGGGCGCAGGGATGGGGAAAGGTGTGGGGCAAAAAGAAACAGAAAATAGCCAATTTAATTGGAAAACTCATGGTGGGGTGACCAAGATCAGGGACAGCCAATACCCTCAGAAGTTACAAATAGAGAGGGCTGGGCTGAGATTTAGTGAATCATGTATTTAGAACAGAACTTGGAGATAGCAGGGTGGGGAGGAAGTGTGAAGGAAGAGAGGAAGGAAGCAACAGTTATTCACCCAACAGATAACTAGATCATTCTTTTTGCAGGCGGAAATTAGACCTTTCCATGGGATTGAGAGGAAAGCATTCCAAGGACCCACTCGTGGGTTATTGTGGTATGGCATGGTTTATTCAAGTGGAAATCCGCCCTTGGTTTTTCAATGTCCCACCTTCCTCCAACTCGCCATGGAAAAAGTCCTCAGCAAGGCCAAAACAAAAGCAGTGTCCAGAGATCTTGTACCATATTAAAGCTCAGTTTTTTCCAGCACTGGCTAGTTTAGCCTGTGTTCCTAGCTATAATCCATGCTGTGCTGAGATATTCATGCTTTCACTTAGGAGTTTATGTGTGGAGTCCACATGGCCATCAGCCACACACCTACTAAAGCCACATGGCTATGGAGAGAGGATATGTGAGTACATAGGGCAGGTGAAGGTCCGGAGCAAGACACACACACACACACACATACACAGGTTCTTTGTTACCCTGGAATTGCAGTAGCTTGGGTTTGGGATGGGATATGTGCTTTTTCAAAATGACCAAGCAACTTCTCAAGCTGTTTCAGGCTTTTAATAGGCCTGTCACCCTTAGTTAGACTGATAAGCCTCTATGATAAGCTCCTCTTCCTGTTCTCCCCAACAATCTGGTACTGATATGGGGAAAGGAGGAGTGTTAATCCCCTTAGTTGATCAAGCTGTAATCCCCTGGGGTGTGAAGCTGTAGCTTCCTGGTTAAGCAAACAGGCTTATGCTCCCCAGTTTATTAAACTCGATGTCTAAGTCCCTTTGCTCCCTTTCCTGTATATAATTATTAGTTAACTACTGACAGTAATAATTTCAACATCAGAACAACCCATGTTCATGTAGAAAGAACATTTACAAGGAAATCAAGACAGTGCAAAACAATGATAGCTAAAGCCTGGGAAAAAATCATGGTACAATACCATAAATTGCATCAGGCAAAATATGACAAAATGTTACATAAATGTTTTGAGACTATAACTCTTATCAGCTATTTCCAAGGGGCAGCAGAACCTCAGGTAGGAATTAATCAGGCAGCTTCCTTAAATGGAAGAGTGTTTATTTGACTGAGAAGGGAGGAGCACTGCACTCCTATGTAGTAACACCTGTAACATATTGTAAAATGCCCATTTTCACTTGCATTAAGAATTCAATTTGGTAAAATGTTGGCCAGATGGCTTCTTGCCACATTGTTTAAAAAACAGTACAGTGATACCTCGGTACTCATCGTTAATTTGTTCCAGAACTCGTGACTAGTGCTGGAACTGATGGGTACCGAACGCTGAAGTATTTTCTCTTGCTGGGTGGCATTGTGACTCATACAAGTTCTAGCAAGTGCTGAATACTGAAACATTTTTTTTTTCTCATCAGAATGCCACGGATACAGGGTTTGATGAGTTCTGAAGCCAATGAGTACTGAGATATGACTGTATTTGATTTTTCTTTAAAGTGTTATTGAAGATATTTTCCTAGATTAGACAAAATAGTTGTAACTCTAAAGCTAAATGCAATTGTGTTTGGCTCTGGACCTCAACTCTCCTATTTATTTCCCCCTTTCCTGTCCATAAATACTTCCAAAATTTTATGTTTCAATCACTGAATGAAGTTAGCATATTTTGGTTTTCCTTTAAAACTATTCAAATCTTCAGTGGCAATCCCACTCAATAATGTCTATGTGCCTTTTTACTTTAGACATTTGTCATATCTTTTACATATAGGGCACTATTGTTCTATTTTCTTTTCCTTTTTTGTTATATTTTATTGAATATACTATTACAGTTGTCCTTCTTTCCCTACCTTTATCCCCTCTGCCCTCTACCCTGTCCCACCCTCCCCACACCTTTTAGTCCATGTCCATGGGCTGTGTTGTTCTATTTTCTACTTCTTCCCTTTCCATATAATAAATCTTGGGAAAGGAAGGTTTTGTCTACATGTACAAGTAATTTGACTGTTTTGACTCAAATGAGGGGCTCCTACCTGCTTCTGATTAGTTAGTTAAATGACTAGCTGTCAAAAAGACCATGCTCCTTGGGTGCTAGAGCACAGCAAGAGTGATTGAGAGAGGCTGTATTTTATTGCTGATGTAGACTCCAATTATGGAACTATAGGTTCTGTAGAGAGGTTAGTCCTCCTCTGGGGGTGCCAGCTTGAAGACTTTATATTTCGAGTCAACTTTCTCACTGATTAAATGAGCATAACAAGTTTTATAATTTGCCTTGCTTTTAGAAAAAAAAAAATTCCATACACTCACTTATTTACTCACTTAATTAAAACTTTTCCATCTAATTTCTGTTTTCGATTCTGTGCCTGCTTCAAGGGACTCACAATTCAGTGCAAAGAGAGGCTGGACTCTTCTCAGTCTCCATCACAGATTCTACTTCCTCTGCTTACCCCATAAACACCTGGAGCTCTCAGGATCCCATCCTCAGTCCTTTCTTCTTATTATTAAAGAGTTACTCCCTCAGCCATTTATATGTATCCATTGTCACCTCAGTGACAATGACCCTAACATTTGCTTCCATTCTATAGCCTCTTATGTATCTAATTGTCTTAAGAACACCACTGCTTGTATATTTCTCAGGCACTTAAAATCTAACACTTCACACCTGCCCTGGTCTTTCTATCCAAACCTGTTCTTCATCTGTCAGTTCCTAGTCAGTGAGTAGATTCTCCACCCACATGGTTTTCTAAGCCTTACCCAAGTTACTGGTCTTAACTCTTTTTTTTTTTTTTCAACCTCAGGCAGCACTTTTAATGAATTGCCATAAGTATTTTTTATTATACTTACTTTATATATCTCAAATCTACCCCCTTGTTTCATTCTGTCATCAACTCTATTTATGCTAAACTATCACTCAATTTCAGGCAACCTAAAATTTGTTTTTGAGCGTTAGGAAACTTCACATATGCAGAGATCTTAACAGCTTGTTCACTTACCAATTTATGCATTCTTCACTGGGAAGTGTAAGATTCCTCATGTGCTTAATATCATAATATTTGCATCACATTTATAAACATAATGTTTGATATTTATGAAAAATTTTAGGCTTTCATAAGCAAATCTCAGGTCAAAAAGTAAATACACATCTAAATAGTAAAATTTCTAGAAAACTGATAAAAACACTACATTTCAGAACAAAGAAATAACAATATAAATGCTCAGAGGAAATATAACTTTAAATACTAATGCAACTACATAACAATGAAAGAGAATCAGTTAAGTATCTCACTAAAAGTTAAAACAAAATATTGAAGAATAATAGTCAAATTAACTGAAGAAAAAAAGAAAAGCAATGGCAAAAAGTCACTTTTTAATGAAACTGAGAATCACAACATATATAATATATAGAAGAACTAAATGAAAAATATTGTCATTGTCATGGTTTTGCAGCCAGTACAATGTCTGGGGACACATGGTTAATAATACCAATGGATACCTGAGGAATTGTTCTTACAAGCAAATTTTGAGAAAATGATAATGAAAGTGAAAGCTTCCACAGAACATGTTTGGCAGAACAAATAAGCACAGGGTGTGGGAACATAGGAGGTAGTGTAGAACCAAGCTATAAACATAAGAGGTAGCTTTTGGTTAAGGGATACAGCGTTCAGTGAACAACACAGAGTTGTGAAGAAACCTACATTTTCTCTGCTAAATTCTCTCTCACACAAACAACTAAAATCTATTAGACTGGACCTCTTGACCTTGGGTTTTCATATGTACCTCCTGCAATTGTGGCTCAAAACATCTTACCTGATGCAAGATGAGAGACAATAAAAATAAGTACCGGATCTATAAAAAACGCAATTTACACAAACACATACACATTTGGTAGAAAAAGAATGCTGTCAAGAGGTGGATAAAAATTGTTGCCATTACTATAAAATGAAAGGAAAATATAAAAACTTTAATGAAATACCACCCAGAAAAAAATAAGCGCACCAAATTGACAAATAACATTTAAGAAGGAAAATTGTGAAGTAAAAGAAGGCCATGAAGCATCAGTTGCAGAATTTAAAAAACAACTAAAATATCAAAACAAAAAATTAAAATATGAAATAAAAATATAAAGTCAATACAAAATTAAAGAAAATTTTTGTAGATAGTAAAGAGGAAGAACAAATAATATAGATAAATGTTCCTGTGTGGAGCACAAATTAAGAAAAATAAACAAAAGGGTAAATAATGTGAAAAAACTCAAATGATAATATGATATGGAAATGAAATAATAATAGCAGCTATATCCCTGGCAGGGTAACTCAGTGGTTGGAGCATCACCCCCTACACCAAGGAGATATGGGTTTGATTCTTGATCAGGGCACATCCTGGGTTGTGGGTTTCATCATTGGTTGGGGCACATATGGGAGGCAGTTGATCAATGTATCTCTCTCACATTGATGTTACTCTTTCTCTCTCTCTCTCTTCCTTCCTCTCTCTCTAAAATCAATAAAAAAGCATATACTCATGTAAGGATAAAAAACAATTATAGCTATAGAAGATTTCTTATAATAGTCATTTCTTAAAAGAATTAAAAGATACAAAATAATTAAATATAATTAAATATTTCCCCATATTTAAAAGAAAACTTGATTATAACTATTAAAGAGCACATTGAGTCCAGTGGGAAAAAATGACTTGTAACAATCAACCCAAGTGAAGATTTCATATATATATATAATCCACTACTATATAAATATATATATATAATCACCTGTTATATATATTGAAATATCTATATACCTATAGACATATAGATATATTTAATATTAAACATAATATAGATATATTAAATATATGTATATTTAGGTTAACTTTATTAACCCAAATAAAGTTAATGATCAGTGAAATAAATAAATAAATCATTTACACTAGCATTTCCAGCAATATAATACTCAAAACTTAAAGAAACAAAAAAGTCCCAAGCATTTTGTCCCAAGCATAATGGGGTTTAAAAATGAAAATGATAGACACATTGTTTAGGACTTCAAGAACTGAATAAATATTTCTGATGAGGACTTTGTAAATAACTGTCATGGAATGAAGAGATGGATGGAGAAACGAGAAAGACCAGTGCTGAACACTGACTTTATTTCACTGTAGAACAAGGGCTAAACAAATGGGTCACTATGATTTCAACACAGAATGTGAAGTTGATAAACAATTGTGTTATAAAAATAGGTAACTAACAGGCATTAGATGAGAGAGGGTAGGAGGTAGTATAAGTAAGGGACTTTCTCACAGTTTATAAACAGGGCTTTAAAAAATGTACTTCAAGGAGATAAAATAACAAAAATGTTAGAAACATAAATCCAAACAAATGCACACGCTACCATCATTTAAAATTTGGAGATAAAGAGAATGAATAGTAAAATCACACAAAGTGGAAACATATTTTTATATTTATGGAAAGAAAGTATTAGAAACTATTTAAAAGAGACAAATGCAATACATATAATCACACTGTTAAAAAGTTACTAACTAGTTAAAATATAATAGAGACAAACAATAGCAAAGGAATTACAGACGGCATAGTGGAAGATAAACGAAATGTATGATCTCTATTAGAAAGAATCACATAAGTAAATAATTGTATTGAAATTAAAATTATCTGTGAACCAAGGAATAAAAAGAGTTAATAATGTCAATTAAAAGTAAAATGAAAGTTTGGATCACAAAATTAAATTTTAAATATTATTTAAAAATGTAAGACAAAGTGAGTAAGATAGACTTAAAACAAAATAAAATGATGGAAATATTTTTTGCCTTGTCAAACAAAATGATGAAGCAAGTGTCATTATCATAATATCAAAAAGTGATTTCAAAATATAAAGAAATAAATGGGACAAAAATGAATATATATAAAACTAAAATGAGAAATATAAAATGAATTGTAAAGTATATTTTTTAAATCTCAGTGACATAACACAAAATCAATAGGAATAGGTAGCATGACAAAAACTGAATTCAAAATAGGAACTTTGTATTAGAAGAAGACTTTAATTCATCTGTCACAGCACATGAATGGATTAGTATAAAACAACAAAAATTTTCAAATAAATAAAATTAATTAAACACAAGATACTTCTAAAATATAAATTAATACTGTATGTATACACACACACACACACACACACACACGTCAACAGTTATGACACATATCAGAAAACATATTATTATCCTAAACCTATGGAACATTTTCAAACATAAAAGGTCTGTAATTTTTTCTTTTAATTTTTAAAAGAATTTTATTATATATTGGTTTGAGGTTTACAGTTTAGTGATTAGACAATCATGTTTCCTTGATATGTCTAGTACACCAACTGGACCCATACATAGTTATAACAGTATTATTAACTGTACTATGTTTTACTTACGTCTCTGTCACTATTTTGTACTACCTGTCGGTGCCCCTTAGTCTCATCACCTCTTTCACCCAGTGCCCCAACACTCTCCCTGTCTGCCAATCAATAATTCTATGTGTCTATGATTCTGTTTCAGTTTTGTGTATTTTGTTCTTTAAATTCCACATATAAGTGAAATTGTGTGATATTTGTCTTTCTCTGAATGATATTTCACTGAGAATAATACCCACAAGGTCCATCTATGCTGTCACAAGTATTAAGATTTCATTCTTTTTTATGGCCAAGTAATATATAATATTACTTGGCCATTTTATTCATATATATGTGTATGTGTGTGTGTGTGTGTGTGTGTGTGATCACTTTTTTATCCTCTCATCTATTGATGGGCACTTGGGTTATGTCCATGGTTTGACTATTGTAAATAATGCTGCAATGATCATAGTAGTTCATGTATTCTTTTGCATTAGTGTTTTGGGTTTCTTTGGATAAATTCCCAGAAACAGAATTGTTACTGAAGTGAAATGAGGTTCTGCCGCCTGCCGCCACCCTCTTGACTAATTCCAGAGGCAGAAGTTTGGTGAAAAAGGAAAGGGGTATTTATTCCAAAGCTACACAATTTTGGAAAAATGGCAGGCTTCTGCTTCAGAGCCCATCCACTCTAAAACATTCAAAGAAAAAACCTGATCACCCTTTGCCAGATTAGCTCAAGGTTGCACCTGAGATTCCTTCCCCCTCTTACAATACTGCCCTTTGGAAAACTGCAGGTAGTTGCAGCATGATCATCCAGGGGGCTTAGCTTGTTCCTGGTCTCAATCTGGCTTCAGTCATCTTTCTAGAGTCTGCCTACATGCTCTTGTGCAGCTACAAACACCACGCCACTGCTTCCAATGCCCAGGACCTGGAGCAGCTGCAAGACCACACAGTTCCCAGGGCCTGCAGGTCCACCTATGCTTTGGCCCTGACAGAGCAAACAAGGTGCAGGAGAAGAGCCAAGTCGGTGCCCTTCCTCCACTTAAAAATCTAGGCCCAAAATTTTGTGCACACCACAAGTGTCCAGCTTCCCCAGCCAATCCTGTCCTTTTCCCCAGGGTAGACTGGCAGGTCAGCACCTCTCCCTTCTACAATGTTAACCTTTTAGGTACACTTGTGTCTGTGATCTTTTGTTTCTCAATCAGAAACTGGAGGTAGGGAGTAGGGCTTTTCCTTTCCTCCATGACACTCTAGTTTTGTGCAGACTCCATGCAGGGATTCCTCCTGCTGCCTCTCTGCCTGAGGCAGGGAATCTATCCCATAAGCCATGCTAACTAGGTTGCAAAACTGCTGCTGCTGGTTTGTTTACCCAAGGAACGTGAAATATCTCACATGTTGCCTTGGGCAGCCTCCTCCTATGGCCCTTTCACCCAGTGATCTGGCCAGATCTCCCTGTATCGGAATGACTAGGTCATAAGGAGAATACATTTTTAATCTTCTCATAAAATTTCATATTGTTTTCCATAGTGGTTTCATTGATCTACATTTCTATCTACAGTACATTAAGGTTTTGAGTATTACATTTAAGTTTTTAATCCATTTTGAGTTTGTTCTTTTATAAGGTATAAGGAGGTGGTCTAGTTTCATTTTTTTGTACTTATCTCCCCAATTTATCCAAAACCATTTATTGAATAGAGTGTCTTTACCTCATTGTATATCCTTGCCTACTTTGTCAAATATTATTTGACCATATAGACATGCGTTTATTTCTAGACTGCTTATTCTCTCCATTGGTTGATTAGTTTGTCTTTATGACAGTATCAAATTGTTTTTATTATTATGGCCTTGTAGTGTAGTTTGATATTGAGTAGTGTGATAGCCTCTACTTTGTTCTTCTTTCTCAATATTGCTGAGACTATTCAGGTTTTTTTTTGAGGCTTCATATAAATATTTGGATTATTTGTTCTAGTTCTATGAAATAGGTCATCAGTATTTTGACTGGGATTGTGTTGAATCTATAGATTGCTTTGGTGGGTATGGGCATTTTAATGATATTAATCATCCTACCCATGAACACTGTATATGCTTCCACGTATTTGTGTCTTCCTTAATTTCTCTCTTCAGTGCCTTATAGTTTTCTGAGACAGGTGTTTTACCTCCTTTGTTAAATTTATTGCTATGTATTTTATTATTCTTGGCTTAAATGGTATTGCTTTCTTAGTTTTCCTTTCTGATAGTTTATTATTGGTGTATAAAAATGCAATCGACCTTTGAATACTAACTTTGTATCCTGCTACTTTACTGAATTTTTTATTTTTTACTAGTTCTAGTAGTTTTGGGTGGAGTACTTAGGGTCTCTATATACAGAATCTTGTCAAGTGCAAATAATGAGAGCTTTACTTCTTTTTTTCTAATTTGGATGCCTTTTATTCCCCCTTTGTCTGTTAGCTATTGCTAGGATTTCCAGTGCTGTGTTGAATAAGAGTGGTGAAGGAGAACACCTCCATTCTTTTTCCTGATCTTAAGTTAAATGCTTTTAGTTTTTCTTTTTTTTTTCCCCATTTAGTAAAAAGTTAGCTGTGGGTTTGTCATTTATGGCTTTATTATATTGAAGTATATTTCCTCCATTCCCACTTTGTTGAGAGTTTTTGTATTAAATGGATGCTGGAGTTTATTAACTTCTTTTTCTGTGTCATGTGATATTTATTCTTAATTTTGTTAATGTGGAATATCATGGTAATTGATTTGCAAATATTGTACCAAGCTTGCATCTCAGGAATAAGTCCCACTTAATCATGGTGTATGATCTTCTTAATGTATTGGTGCTGATTTGCTAATACTTTGCTGAGTATTGCATCTATGCTCATCAGGGATATTGGTATATAATAATAATTTTTCTAGGTAGTGTCAATCTAGTTTTAGAATTAGAATAATCCTGGAGTCATAAAAAAGGCTTGGGAGTCCTTTCTTGAATTTACAAAAATATTTTAGAAGTATAGGTATTAGTTCTTCTTTGAATGTCTGGTAAAATTCACCTGTGAAACCATCTGATCCAGGACTTTTGTTTGCTGGGAGTTTTTTCTTTACTACTTTGATTTCATTAGTTGTAATCGGTCTGCTGAGAATTTATGATTCTCCCTGATTCAGTTTGGAAAGATTGTATGTTTGTACGAATTTATGCATTTTACCCAGGCTGTCCAAATATCTTGATATATAGAGGTCTGTCTGCAAAAAGTTCAGCCATTATTAATATAGTGAGTATAGTTTGCATGGCATCAACGTAACCTGGCAGCCAAGGTGAGTGGAGTGGAATGTGCTGCATGAACAATGACACTTTTTCTGTACTAATCAGTGAGGGTGGTACACACCTTGAGAGAGCATGTGTGCTCTGTGACCATTGAATTAAAAATGACTGAGTGAGCAGAACAATGAATCTGCCTCAAATTTTGCATTAAGCTTGAATATTCCTCTGCAGAAACTATTCAAATGATCCAGAAGGCTACAACTATGGTCAACTGGTGACTGGCAGCTAAATCACAACAACACACCCATTCATGCATCAGGCCTTGTGCAGAGTTTTTGGCAAAATATCAAATTACCCAGGTGATTCAGCCTCCTTACAGCCTAGATTTGGCACCCTGTGAATTCTGGTTTTTCCTAAAACTAAAACAATCTTTGAAAGGGAAGAGATTTCAGACTGTCAATGAAATTCAGGAAAATACATGGGGCAGCTGATGGCAATTGGGAGAACTGTGTGAGATCCCAAGGTGCCTACTTTGAAGGGGACTGAGGCATCATTGTCCTATGTACACTGTTTCTTGTATCTTGTATCTTCTTCAGTAAATGTCTCTACTTTTCACATTACATGGCTGAATAACTTCTGGACATACCTCATATTCTTGCAATTACTGTATTTCTGTGGTGTCAGTTGTTACTACTTTTTCATTTCTGATTATATTTATTTGGGTCCTCTCTTTTTTCCCTTTATGAGTCAGGTTAAAGTTTCATTAACTTTGTTTATCTTTTCAATGACCCAGCACTCAGTTTCATTGACCTTTTGTATATATCATTTTTTAGTCTGTATGTCATTTATTTCTGTTCTTTTATCATTTCTTTCCTTCTCACTTTGAACTTTGTTTCTCACTCATTTTCTAGATCCTTTGGGTGTAAGATTAAATTGTTTGATATTCTTCTTGTTTTTTGAGGTAAGCTTGTATCGCCATAAATATCCCTCTTAGGACTGCTTTTTCTGTGTTTCATAGTTTTGGGTTATTGTGTGTTCATTTTCATTTGTCTCAAGGTAACTTCTGATTTTTTCCTGATCTCATTGATGATCCATTCTTGGTTTAGTAACCTTATTTATTCTCCATGTGTTTGTGTGTTTTTCTGGGTTTTTTTCCTTGTAATTAATTAGTAGTATTTTACCATGTTGGTTGGAGAAGCTGTTTGATATGATTTCAATCTTCTTCAATTTAATGAGACCTGTTTTGGATTTTAACATGTGATCCATCCTAGAAAATGTTCCATGTGAACTTGAAAAAATGTATTTTCTGTGATTTGTAGTGAAATGTTCTGAAGATATCAATTCAATCCACCTAGTCTAGTTTGTCATTTCAGGCTGACATTTCCTTGTTTATTTCTGTCTGGAAGATCTATCCATTGATGTCAATTATGTGTTAATATCCCCTACCATGACTGCATTACTGTCAATCTCTCCTTTTATGTCCATCAAAATTTCCTTTATGTATTTAGGTACTCCTATGCTAGGTGCATGTGCTGGTGCTTACAAAGTGTATTTAGGTACATATGTTGGGTGCTTACAAGGATTTTATATTCTTGTGTGATTGATACCTTTATCAGTATCATGATGTGGTGTCTTTTTTTTTTTCAACAGATAAAGCTTTGCTCCAAAACTCTAAGGGTCTTTGCTGTAAGTCACCTTTAAGAGAATGCTAAAGATTCTAAACACTATCCTTGTCTGCTCTGAGAGTTTATGCACTCAGACCTACTGCATCTTACAGTCAAATGTCAGAATAGCTTGGACAGCAAACTGACCCAATTGCAGAATGTTCTCTTGTTGGGGGATCCAGTCAAAAAACAGCAGTTTTTCAGGTGCTTGGTGAGTGAACCAGAGTAACAAACCAAAATGAGGCTTATGTTGCCTCCAAAAATCAAAGATACCCACTGGGTGTTGTACCCAGTTGTAGTTGTAGTCAGATGCAACAGCTTTTTCCATTAAAAGAGATATAACAACACACCACACCACAAGGTCTCTAGAAATTTCAGTGAAGTAGAAGGTACCTGAATTTTTGTCAGATTTATTTCCTATCTCCTGACATGCAAACATCTAAAATAAATCTAGAGCGGTTGCTACTCCTTGTTAACTAGGTCAAATAAGAACAGAATCAATGTAATAAACCAGTGTGATATTTCATGAAAGGGAAAAGCAATCAAAATACTTGCAAAGTAAATTATAACATAAGGCTGAAGGGTTGATGTATCCCTGACAACTCAAAAAAAAGCTGATTGCTTTTTCCAACACATGTGGAGGGGAAGCATTGCCAGATCAATAGCTATATACCAGGCACCAAAAGATGTGTTAATTTGCCCAAGAAATGAAACCACATCTGATACAGTAACTGTAATTGGAGTCATTATATTGTTGACCTTATGGTAATTTACTCTCATTTTCCAAAATCCGTCTGTCTTCTACAGAGGCCCAATGAATTAGTTTAATAAGAATATCATGGAAATCACTACCCCTGGACACTTTAAGTCTGTAAAAGTATTACTAATCTTTGCAGTCCCTCCAGGATTCAGTTTTTGCCCTTAATTTACTATTTTCCTGGTTATGGACAGTTCTTAGGGCTTGACTTGTCACTCTCACCACAATAACCCTTACTCCACAAGTCAGGGAACCACTGTGAGGATTCTGCCAATTGCTGGGTATGTATATACTAATAAAGCATTCTAGAACTGGGGAAATAGCCACATAATGTGTTCAGGATCCATTCTACAATGGACCTGAGAAAAAACTCCATTAACCACCTGGTTTCTATAATCCCCTACTCTGACTGGTGGGCTACAGTGATGTTTTAGATCTCCTAGAATTTACATCAGTTCAAAGTCAGTATTCAGTCATCTCTGAAGTGCCTGATTGTTTACTTACTCCCAGTTGAGAGTCAACATAATAAAAGGTCATAATTTCCTCCAGGAAAGACTAAGAGAAATATTTAGTGTATAAATTTTTGACAGAATGCAAGGTCCTTCCTCAAAGGGATTCCCTCTTACTTTTTTGAAAGAAGCTGTGAGTCTATAAACTGCATTAACTTTGGGAAATGACTTGAGGTACCAAGACTTTCTGTTTTTATTATTCAAATCAGGCTTTTATTTATTTGACCTGAAACTCTTCCACTTATACAGGTAACGTAAGAAGTTAGTAGATGTTATATCTAATTCACTTCTAGGAACACCATGATCAATCTGTTGACACCATAGTCCTTTGTGTGTCAGACTGTTGTATTGCTCCTCTGACTGTTGTCTCTTTGGGAATGACACCCATTTTGCTACCTGGACCCTGTCTCCTCAGGATCTAATATACTCATTACATTTTATTTCACACTGCACTCAGTGGCAGCACTTCCCACTACAGTTTCAGGCTTGGAGAAAAGACATATCACAGAGCTCTTCAAAAATTCTAGGGCTCCTGTCACAAATGTATTCTGAAAGTACTGAGGAAAGATATATCCTCTGGACCTTCCTAGGTGAGTGAGTAGGCCTTACATTCTAGCATTCTAATCTTTCTAACCCTTAGGTCTAGTATTTTAAGTTAACTTACTGTGAGCCACCTTTGCTCCATGTTTCGATGACCAATCAAACTGTTAAAACATTTTCTAACTCCCTGAGATGCAACATTAAATCCAGAATCTCTGCTTAGTGAACCTATATCAATAATAAATTCAGCCCGACAAAACTTTATGTTCTTTCCACCATTATTCCATGCCCTTGTTATCCATCACAACATATATTCCCTAGATTTGTCTCTATAAATTGAAAAATTCAACTAGAGTTGACCCTTGAACAATGCAGGTTTGAACTGCGTGGGTCCACTTAAACACACACTTATAAGTGGACTCATACAGTTCACATCTATTTTGTTCAAGGTTCAACTGTGTGTTTGAACGATGAAGAGGAAACTGAATAAGCAGAGGGTCGATTTAACTTATATACAGTTTTTTGACTGTGTGGCTGGTTGTCCCTGCCCTTTGCATCATTCAAGGGTTAGCTGTAGTTCTTTTGGAGTGTGGCACACCTCTGCATGAGTCATACTGTGTACCTTCCTTTTTTTAGACAGAAGCGTGCCAGGACTTCTGTCTACTTTTATGTCTAGAAGCAAAGGGAAATGGTGTGATTTGTCCTGATGAGAATCAGTAGTGTCTTGAAAGACACTATCTCTGGGAAAACCACAGTTTCCTCAGGACAAACAATGTTCACCTCCTTTGAAGGGGGTAGTGCAGCTTCTTCTATCGGCAAAGAAGAGTCATCGAATTTAGGATCTCAATATTGGAGTCCTTCCATATGTCCCCATTCTAACTTCTTGGATCTCATGTAGTACCAATCAGTGTTTTCACTTTAATGGGAGATATGCAGTGAGATTGGAAATTCAATTTGTATTGTAATTCAGTTTCTTAGTAATCTCAGCTATGTTACTACAGTAGATAAAGGTCTCTTTCAGGGGAAAAATAACAGCTTTCAGGTCATTTATATAGCACTTCCTGTGAGAATTAGAATCTTGAAAGCATCCTTTTCTTTCTCTACTTTGTCTGGTGACATAGTAGTAACCAGACAATCTCATTATACCCATGAGTTTGACACAATTTTTCAAATATATCATATATATGATATATGTATGTCACATATAGAACTTTGCTTATAAGTATTTCATTGTGAGTATACAATAGTGATATCTTTCTTATCTTTATTGCCTAATAGCACCATGAATTAATAGTGTTCTTTACTACTAGAAATAGTCATTAGTGTCTTCATATTTAATCTGATTAGAACAATAATTCCAGAAACACAAGAACTGATTTAGAAGTTCATTCTTAAGATTATGTTCCTTAAGAATCACTGTACCAAAATCTGTTGTAGTCAGAGTTTCCCAGAAAAATAAAACAAATAGAATATGTGTGATTGTATTGTCAAAATAAAATGGAAATAACATTCCTGATGGATTTAAAGTTCACATAAATTACAGTTTTTCACAGTTAAACTGAAATGACTGAGAACCAGAAAAAATGTGGACTGAACCTAGAAATATTATGAAGGAATAACATGGAAAGACAATGCCAAAAGTAAAAAGAAAAGAAAAATAAAAATGGATGACAGAGGAAGCACAAAAATTTATTAAAGACAGCAAAAAGGCAAATGCTAAAGGTGACAAAAGCAGAGTTAGAATTGAGAACTATTACAATAATCAATGTAAGGAGATAGGAGAGAAAACAAAAAAGGGAAAATAGATATTTCTACCAAAAGTGTCAAGAAATAAAAGGAAAATGCAATAAAAAATGACAAATGACTAAAAAGGAATCACATTACCCGACCAGGAGTAAATAAAGGGAAGGTGGAAACAGTCTACTAAAAACCTATACAGATGAGATAAAAAGATGATTGATATGTTTGAAAAACATTTCTATGAGTAAGAACCTATAACTGTAAAGAATGAACTGAAATCTTCCCTGAAAGTATTGGGAATAAATAAATTATCTGGAATCGATGGGATATTGGTATAATTATTTCAAGCCACAGAGACTGAATCTGTCAAACCCTTAACAAAAATATGTCAACAGATATGGAAAACAAAACAATAGCCTACAGGTTGGGAACATTCAATATGCATCCCAACTTTCAAGAGAGTAGATACCATGAAGTGCAGTAATTACAGGACCATTGCTCTAATTTCCCATACAAGTAAAGTAAGGCAACAAAAGCTTCTTCATTATATAGAGCAATAGATACTGAATGTTCTAGCTGGATTCAGGAAAGGGAGAGGCATTCAATACCAAATTGAGAACATTAATTTTCTACTGGAGTGCTCTTAAGAATTTCAGTAAAAAGTTAGTCTGTGTTTTACAGACTACAGTAAAACCTTTCACTATGTTGGTTGTAAACAGCTATCCATTGCTCTAAAAGTAGTGGATGTGCTTCCTCACTTGATTGTCCTGTTGTATAATCTGTTGTCCTGTTGTATTATGGCCAGGAAGCCACTGTCAGGGTAGAAAATGAAGAAACTCAAGGTTTTCCTGCAGACAAAGCTGTCAGACAAGGGCGAATTTTATCTCTCTATTTTTTAAATCTGAATGCAGACTATATCATATAGAAAACTGGGTCAGACTCAAAGGAAGAAGGAGTGAAATTGCTGGAAGAAATATCAATCAATTAAGATAACGCAGATGATAACCCCTTGCTGGTGGGAAGTAACAATGATTTGAGATGACTTCTATTGAAAGTAAAATAAGAAAGTGCCAAAACAGGACTGCATTTGAACACCAAGAAGACAAAAGTCATGACTACAGAAGAAATGTACAACTTTAACAGAGACCATGAAGACATTAAAAATTTTAAAGATGTTGTGTACATTCTTTCAGTCATCAATTCAAATGGAGACTGCAACCAAGACATTCAGAGAAGCTGAGACTCAGAAGGGCAGAAATGGAAGAATTAGGAAAGACCATCAGGAGCAAAATTGTGTCACTACAGACCAAGCTAAGATTATCTGCATCCTTATATTGCCAATTACTATGTGTGGATGCAAAAGCTGGATGGTGAAGAATGGTAAGAGGAAAAAAAATAACTCATTTGAAATATAGTGTGGAGGAGAGCTCTACAGATACCCTGGACCTCCAGAAAGATAAATAAGTGGGTCCTAGAACAATGATAAAACTGAAGCTTTAGTAATTTAGACACATCATAAAAAAGAAGATTTCTTTGGAAAAGAAAATAACACTGGAAAAAATAGAAAACAGGAGGAAAAATGGAAGATCAGGGAAGGGATGCACTGACTCCATAAAAGAACCCATAAGCATAATTCTACAGAAGTGGATCAGGGCTATTAAGAACAGGGCATTGTGGACAGCACTCATTTATAGGGTCACCGGGAATCAGAGTTGACTCAATGGCACCTAACACATATACACATAACACACATATGTCTACATAGATATATAAACATTAATATGAATAGAGATATAGATATTAAATAAAATTACACACATACACACACACACACATACACACATTGTGAGAGAAAGAAAGGTGGGGGTGAAACATTTATTGTAAATAATTGACTGACATGATTACAAAGGCTGGAAATCTGCAAGATAAAATTGGCAAGTTCAAGACCCAGGGAACTATAGCAGTTTGAAGTTAAAGGCAACCTTCCAGCAGAATTACCTCTTTTTCAGGGGAGAGCAGTCTTTCTTTAAGACCTTTAATTGACTGGCTGAGATCCACCCACATTATAAAGAGCAATTTGTTTTATTTAAAGTCTACTGGTTTAAATGTTAATCTCTTCAAAGAATATCTTCACAGAAACATCTAGGATAGTGTTTGACTAAATATGTGGTTAATGTGAGCCAGCCAAATTGACATAAAATTAATTATCACAGGCATCAAAAGGAATCGCTAAGTTTTAACCAAATGAGTTTTCTTATTGTAACACAGGAATAATCATGATTATGTAGTTTTGAGACTTAAATAAGATAATATATGTATGGTACAGAGCCAGAATTAGTTAATATTTAATAAATTGGAAATCGGCTATAATTGATATTTTTATAAGCACATTTTAAGCTAATTTTATTCAAATGGTACCTCAAAATTCCATCTCCTGCTCTTGTTGCTTATTATTGTCATGAGTTTATAGATATTATTATATAAAATTAATAAATATAACTTTATGGATGCTAATATTCTATTTAGTGGAATTTATATAATAAATTTTGAATGAGAAACTTCACTGCCTTTTATTATTCCTCATCCAAGCATATGATTTTTTTATTCCTCACCTGAGCATATTTTTTATTGATTTTATTTATTTAGTTATTTTTAAGATTTTATTTATTTTATTTTTGGAGAGAGGGGAAGAGAGGGAGAAAGAAAGGGAGAAAAGCATCCACTGGTTGTCTCTTGCATGCCTTCAACCAGGTACTTGGCCCGCAGACCAGGAATGTGCCCTAACTGGGAATCAAACTAGCAACCTTTTGTTTTATAAAATGATGTACCACCAACTGAGCCACACCAGTCATGGTTATTTATTGATTTTTGAGGGAGAAGAATGGAGAGAGAGAGAGAAAAATATTGTAAGAGGAACACTGAGGAGCTGAGTCCCATGCACAACCCCACCAGAGATACAACCTGCAACATTTTGATTTACAAGGGCAATGCTCCAACCAACTGAGCCAGCCAGCCAGGGCTATTATTATACTTTATACAATATTTGCACATCCCAAATATGCATTTTATGATATGTTTTGATTTTAATGCAGATTAAAATTTTAAATATGAGCCTGACTTCAAGACATGCCTTGGGAACTGGTAAGGATTTATGCATACTTCCTCTACAAGAAAATAGTTGTAGACTTCTGGCTGAGATAGAGACATAGGTAGATATGCTTTGCTTCCTTGCACAACCCAAAGAAGTGCAACAACCAATTTAAAAACAAATAAATAACCAGAACTTCCAGAAAATGGAACTGTATGGAAGTCCAACAACGAAGGAGTTAAAGATGAAACATTCATCCAGACTGGGAGAGTGGGTAGAGATGGGCCAAGTTGGTGAGGGTGTACAGCAAGGCAGTAGATGGTGGACTGGGTGGTCCCAAATTCACATGCAGATAAAAACCAGGAGGAACAACTGGAGAGAAAGACAGACCATGCAACCCAGGGTTCCAGTCTGAGGAAATAAAGCCTCAAAACCTCTGGCTGTAAAAAGCTGTGGGGTTTGTAGCAGCAAGAGAAACTCCCAGTCTCACAGAAGGGTCCATTGGAGGGATCCGCTGGGTCCAAGAAAGTACACAGACCAATCCCAACTTGGGAATCAACACCAGAAGGGCCCAATTTGCCAGTGGGTAGCAGAAGTTACTGAAAGTGGGGTGAGAGCTGAGCAAGCAACACTGTTCTCTCTCTGACCCTTCTCCTATATTCAGTGCCACAGTGCAGTGAAGTGGGTTGCCCCGTCCGTGTGAATGCCTAAGGCTCAGTGCCTTAGAGTATAACAGGTATACCAAGACAAAGAAATATGGCTCAAATGAAAGAACATATCAAAACTCCAGAAAAAGAACTGAGTGATGAAGACATAACCAACCTATCAGATGCAGAGTTCAAAGCACTGGTAATTAGGATGCCCACAGAAATGACTGAGTACAGATGCAAAAGAGGGGAAGAAGTGAAGGCTATGAAAAATGAAATAAAGTAAAATATACAGGGAATCAGAAGTGAAGTGGAGGAAACTGGGACTCAAATCAATGATTTGGAACACAAGGAAGAAATAAACATTCAACCAGAACAGCTTGAAGAAACTTTTTGTTTTTTTAAATGAGGATAGTCTTAAGGAGACTCTGGGACAAGTTTAAATGTTCCAACAACTGAATCATGGATGTGTCAGAAAAAGAAGAGGAAGAGCAAGAAATTTAAAAATTATTTTTAAAAAACATTATTTTTTAAAAAGGAAAACGTCCCCAATCTGGTGAAGGAAATAGGCATGCAAGCCCAGGAAGCATAGAGAGTTCCATAGAAGTTGGACCCAAAGAGGAACATACTATGACACATCATAATTAAATTACCCAAGATGAAAGATAAGGGGGGAATCTTAAAAGCAGCAAGAGAAAAGGAGACAGCTATGTACAAAGAAGTTCCCAAAAGTCTATCAGCTTATTTCTCAAAAGAAGAAGGTACTTCTTCTTTTTTAGAAGGTTTTTTAGAAGGTTTAGAAGGTTTTTCTAGTACAAGAAGGTACTAGAAAAAAGTATTCAAAGTCATGAAAAGCAAGGACATACATCCAAGGTTACTCTGTTCAGCAAAGCTATTTTTTAGAATGGAAGGGCAGATAAAGTGCTTTCCAGATAAGATCAAGTTAAAAGAGTTCATCATCACCAAGCCCTTATTAAGTGAAATGTTAAAGGGACTTGTCTAAGAAAAAGAAGATCAAAACTATGAACAGTGAAATGACAACAAACTCACAACTATCAACTAAACCTAAAAACAAAAACAAACTAAGCAAAACAACTAGAACTGGAAGAGACTCACAGAAATGAAGATCATGTGGAGGGTTATCGGTGGGGAGGGCATGGCGGGGAGGATGGGGGAAAAGGTACAGGGAATAAGAAACATAAGTGGTAGGTACAAAATTGACAGGGGGAGGTAAAGAATTGTATAGGGAATAGAGAAGCCAAAGAATTTATATGTATGATCCACGGATATGAACTAAGGGTGGGGAGGGATGCTGGAGGGAGGGGGGTCCAGAGCAGAGGGGGATAAAGGGAATAAAAAATGGGGCAACTATAATAGCATAATTAATTAAATATACTTAAAAATATAAAATAGTTGTGAACTTTCCAATAATAACTACTTTCAGGAAAAAGAAAAGGTCTTAAAGTTTCCTTGAGAGCATTTCAGAATTTCATCTGTCACTTCCCAGCCTTTAGATAAAACCTCTGAGTCCAGAGAAATATCTCTGGGTACCTAGTACATGTTAGAAGTCAGAGAATAGTTAATACAAGAATGTTAATACACATATATCAGCAAAGTCACTTGGTAAAGTGAATGGTAACTTAAAAGTCTTAGCTATTCCATATTTACTTTTATCCTCTGCCTTAAAACTTAAAATGCTCAAAAAAGTCACATAACCTACATCTTCAGCACCTTGACAGTCATCTTTTCCAGAGGTAGTAGTATGAATTAGAACCCCTTAGAGATTAATTTTAAAATGTGCATGTCAATTTCCATAGCACCATTCTTGATATTTTATCATTATTTGAGTGTTAGAGGATGGAGAATGCAAGCAAAATAAGTATACTAAAAAAAGAGAAAAAAATGCATCCCCAGGGGATTTTTTTATTCAGTGTACCTGATTCTAATTCCATTCCCAATTGAGACTAGAGATGCTACCAAATACTGATAGTGTTCAGTAAAAAGAATTAGTTGCTGCACTGCAATTTGAATTAGGAACAAACTGTAAGGAGAATGCAGGTCACATGACTCCCATCCTCAAAATTTTGTTTTACTCTTTTAAAAGGAATTATCTTCAATTCATCATTTGAAATTGGAAATATATTGTATCAGTTGCAGTTATTCAAATTTTAATAATAACTAGTTTTCTATATTTCCAAAGATAGACTAAAAAAATAAGAAAGAGCCTTGGGGAGAAGGGAAAGCTCTGAAGTTAAGGTATTTCTGATACTTAGATATACTACAGACTCTGGGAGGAAATAGACTTTGGAAAAAATTTTCTTGGAAATCAAAATCCACTGTCACTACTTACCAGTTTTAGAAACAAAAAATTACTTAAACTTCTTCCTTCTTTGTTTTCTTATCGGTGTTACTAGGATAACAATACCCATCTCATAGTGTTGTTCAGAGACTTAGATATTGTAATTTATAGAAATAACTCTTATTTAGCAATAGCAGAAATAATAGTAGTCATAATAGTTGTGGTTAAAACACAATAAGTGTTAATCTCCTCCTCCTTTATTCTTCTTAACTTGATGATATGACGGAGGAGGGGTAGCATTTGTGTGGTGACGCTTGCAGAAGGCATAAAAAAAGTTTTATTTAAAAAAAATTTGCCCTGGCTGGTGTGGTTCAGTGGATTGAGCATTGACCTATGAACCAAAGGGTTGTTGGTGTGATTCCCAGTCAGGGCACATACCTGGGTTGCAGGCCAGGTCCTCAATAGGGGGCACATGAGAGGCAATCACACATTGATGTTTCTCTCCCTCTCTTTCTCCCTCCCTTCCTCTCTCTCTAAAATTAAGATAAATAAAATCTTTTAAAAATAAATTAGTGGTTTTTAATTAATTAATTAATTAATTTTTTATTTTTGTGCAGAGAGGAAGGGAGGGAGAGAGAGAAAGAAGTGAGGGACAATAAGTAAGAGAAATGAGATAGAGTGAAACATCAATTCATTGTTCCACTTATTCATACATTCTTTGGTTGATTCTTATATGTGCCTGACTGGGAATGAAACCCACACCCTTGTCACATGAGGATGAAGCTCTAACTGAGCTACAGAGCCAAGACTAAAAAAGTTTTATTTTAAATATGACAGAAGAAACTATCACATACTTCATATTTCATCAAGGATATTATCTATGACCTTCTCAAATTGTTGGAGAAAATGTTCCCAAATGTAAAATGAGGTGGTGGGGCACAATCACACAAAGGTCCCTTTTTCTCTATCATTATACATGTATTTAAGGTTATGCTACCCCCAAACCAAGGTCCTTTCCATAACCATAATTAATTGATGATTTTCACTCTTATGAGGACTAATTGGCAACTAAAAAATAACATGCCAAAACAAAAGCATGAAGTAGGTAGAAACATAAGTTTCTTTAGAGGCAATGGTGATCACACCCCACACCCCACAGCTCAGAGAATAATCACAACTTGGTCATCCTGTGCTCTCCTGCATTGATGAAGTTGGAGGAGTGTGCACACCATTTGACACCCAATAAAAGTTCAGGAGTATTTAGATTCATGTTGAATTCTCTATAAAACTTCAAATTTCTATTAAGTATAGTTGGAAAAAAAGAATGAAAGGCTAACTGCTCCTTCTCCTTCACTTGCCCCCTTTATTAAAAGGATTTCAATCTATGAAAATAGGAGTCTCTTCCTTACTACTTCCCTTAAACCAGTGAAGGACCAAAAAAATTAATCAGATATATTTGTTTTAGAAAAAAAATAGCTACTAACAACATGTTTCTAATATATTTAAATATGATTGTGATAGTAAAGGGAAATGGTGTGCAGTAGGTGTGCCCTGGTTGTCTTAGTACCCTATGTTACTTACTGTGCAACATCCCAGGAACATGGTAATAGTGGGATTTCTCGTGGGCGCATGCATGAAGAAAATCAGAAAAGTGGTTGTAAAGGGTTTGACATGGAGAACATGGAGAACTACTGTACATGCTGCCTGTGACAGGGTTTATTATCCTGTACTCAGGGAAGGGATATATCTATTTTCCAAAATTAGTTGACCATGACCCTCTTTGAAATAGAGTCATAACTTGCAGATACTTTTCCTCCTTCCCCTCTTCCTTCCCCCTTCCTTCCTTCCTTCCTTCCTTCCTTCTTTGTTTTTTTTTTGTTTTTGTTTGCTTGTTTGTTTGTTTTTTTGTAAAATACTGCTCTACAGAACATAACATATTATGTCTCCACTGGATTTAAATCTGGATTGAAGCCTCAATAGTTCAAAAAGACCTCCTCCTTCCCCCCAAAAAATATCTGTCAATAGTAAGAAGGGACTGAGACAGGCTTTCTCAGTGTCTTAGAAAGTGGGAAGTAAAACCAGGAAGTTACACTTGGGCATAAACCAACCAAAGATTTAAGTTTTACTGGGTAAACAATGGTTGTGTTATTGATAATGTATAAACATTTTATTTTTTAGTAATAAGCCTGATATTCTACTTAAGGAGAAATGATGTTAGATTATCTAAAAGATGTTCCTTTTTTTTTTTAACATCAGCACTTGTTTTTTATCCACATAAAGAAGATTTCCCCAATGATTAGGGAGGACTGACACCAGAAAAAAATTGTTGTTCACCTCAACGCTGGTCAAGTTAATGTGTAGCTTTAAGCTTCACAGTTCTATGTTTTCTTGGAACCTTTAAAAGGAGAAAGGGAGGGAAAAGTAGCCATAGTGGCATGCAGCAATTTACAATCTTCACTTACGGCATTAAATGGAACACCAATATTTACTCCAACTCAGTTTATTTATTATTACCATTGCTTTTTTTAAAGGTGTTAGGTGTTGCTACATGCAATGGGCATTTTTACATTGTTCTCTTGAAGTATTTTCTAACACAGTCTTTCAATATTCCAATACAATAGCTACAACTCTACAAAAATTTGATTCAAAGATTGACTGTTAGTGTGGTAGTGTGATATACAATTTTGACATTAGTTGCTTATGCTGCTATAATAAGTTACTAAAAATTCAGTACCTTAAAACAACACAAATTTATTCTCTCACAATCCTGCAGGTTGGAAATCCTAACATTAAGGTGTCAGTAAAGACGCTTCCATCTGGGGGCTCTAGGGAGAATCCATTTCCTTATCTTTTCCAGCTTCCAGAGGTTGTCCATATTTCTAACCTTACAGATCTTCCTCCATCTTCAAAGACACCAGCATGGTGTCTTCATATCTGTCTCTGATTCTTTTATCTCTGCTTCTGTCACCATATCTTTTCTCAAACTCTCTCTGCCTTCCTCTTATAAGAACCCTTATGTTTACACTCCTCCTACCCAGATAAACAAGGATTTTCTCTCTGTCTCAAGATCCTTAACTTAATCCCACCTGCAAGGTTCCTTTTGCATGTAAAATAGTATATTCTAAGTTTTTGGAATATTAGAATATAGACATTTATAGAGAGCACTTTATTTGGCCACCACATTACCTTAACTCCTGAACCCAGGTTTTTGTTTATTTGTTTCTATTGGTCTTCCTGAGGGGATTCTTATAGACTAGTAGCTGATTAACATATACACCTTTGACTGGGTCCATAAAGTAACAATCAGATATCATTTACACTTGTTTCATCCATGGCACTGGAAGATTGTGCAGTTTCTTTTCAGTATTGATTTAAATAGATGGTGACAAGAATTAAGATTCAACTGAATAACGTGAAGGAGAGCAATGGCAAAGGGTGGCATATTTCAAAGTCACACAAATCATTCTACGTTGATCTTAGAACCTATTTATGCTTCAACTTAAATGATTTATTTAAAACAAACAAACAAACAAACAACCCTTCATGAAAACATGGATGGAACTGGAGAGCATCATGCTAAGTGAAATAAGCCAGGTGGTGAAAGACAAATACCATATGATCTCACCTATTAGTGGAACCTAATCAACAAAACAAACAAAGAAGCAAAATATAACCAGAGACTCGGAAATAAAGAACACACTGACAGTGACCAGGGGGTAGGGAGGTAATGGGGGGGAAAGAAGGGAAAAGGGCAAGCAAAGGAACATGAATAGAGGACTCATGGGCATGGATAATGGGGGTGATTGACTGTGGGAGGGATGGGATAGGGGTGAGCAATGGGGAAAAAGGTGAAACAACTATAACTGAACAACAATAAACTACAAACAAGTAAAACAAATTGGTATTTCCCATGCATCAAAGGTAAAAGCAAAGTGGACCTGCCTTTTGAATTACAAAATGAAGGCAAGTTTTCATACATATAATAATTTGGATCTTTTTGGAGTTTGTAGGAAGGGAATTTTACAAGCAATGGAGGAGGAAAGAAATTCCACAGGCTGAGGAAGAAGGCAAATAAGAAGTTCTTGGAATAGAGGCTGGATTTCACGGCTTTGCTTAATGTTATCCCTGAAGGACATGTGATGCAGAGACAAAAGTGATTTAATGGAAAAGAGGAAGATGACCTTGAAAAAGGCAAGCTTTTTCCATACTCAGAGGAATACTCAGCCACTTTCAGTGTTTTAAGCTTGCAATACAAAAAATACAATGAGTAAAAAATACAAACATAGGAGTCAGCTACAAGTTTCCCACCCCTCTCTTTTACCATTCACCTAAGGTCTGACAGTATATTTAAACCCGGTTACCGAGGTCCTAATAGGAACTGTGCAGGCATTGATTCTGTGACACAAGGCTGCAATGAAAAACACAGAAGACCTGAGTACCAGGACAGTTTTGACACCAAAACATTGTACAATGCCAGACAACACAGTTCACCCTTTGAAGGAAAAATGATGTAGTGAAAATAACATGGGGTTCAATGTTGGCAGAGTTAATTTTGAGAAAATAACTATGGCTCTTTCAGTTTTTCTTTCTTTACCTATAAAAAACAAGGTTGAAACAAGAAATGACAAAATAATGCATGCAAATCCCTGAAAGTAGTGCTGACCATTAGTTTTCTTCTCAACTACTCATGAACCACAATCTCTTGAATATTTAGAAAATTATTCCCTCCTGCCACCATCTTATAATGAATGGTGTGTCATCAGTGGTGAAGGCCTATTAATAAAAGAAGACTTATAGAATATCTCAGTTTAATCAGGAACTAGATAAAGAGGAACTAACTCTGAATCTCGTCTGCTTTGATCAGGGTACATGGCTCATTCTCTCCATGGTCTCTCAGCTGTTGACAGAATTTCATAGCTCCTGCCTCTGACTGACATGCCATAATTTTATGTTTTGGGTGAGGCAAGGTTCCACAGGGCACTTTGAATTTATGTGGGGGTGAGAGGGCTCTGCTCATGCTCCCAGCATCTCCCAACCTGGTGATAGGCTTCAAAGTTCTAATATTCCTTATAACTTCCTGCTCTAATGGAAAGTTTATATAATCTGTTCTCTTTCCTGAATTTTATGTGACTTTTGTGTTTCCCCAGTCACACTTGGGTGGCCTGTGACATTACATCCAGTGCCCTTTCAAAAAATTTTGCATAATGGCTGAGACTAAACATGAAATAAATAGATATTTAGCCATTGTCTTGTATGTACAAACTGTCTTCATTAAGTCACATTAATCAGGGTCATATTCTATTCTCTGATAGTGACAAGGGAACATTTATGCTATAGAATTACCAACTACTCTTCCTAAAAACAGGAAAAACATTGGTTGCAACTATTCCTGGAATGGGAACCCTATAACCCTTTCTTGACCAGATACTCAAGAATCTGCTAAACAACCTCTCAGTAACAGAACTGCCAAATATATCATTACAAATAATTTTAATGGATGTTCTCTGTCACAGGCTCCCCCCCTCTTTCTCACTCTCTCTTTCTCTCTCTTTCTCTCTCTCCAAGCCCTTGCATGTTTGTCCATAAGTCTACCATTTCTTATCACCTCTGTTGCTTCCACCCAATAAGAACCACCGTGCTCCCTCCCATAGATTGTTGAGTAACTTCATTCTTGACCTTTGTGGCTCCAACTTACCTCTCTTAGCCTAGAAGACAAATAAAACACAATTTAGGACATGTCACTCTTCCACTCTGAACTCTCCAATTTTGAGCCTTCCAGAATAGAAGCTTGAGTCCTTCAAATTGCCAACAATATTGCAATAAGTCTATCCCCTCACCTTGGGCCTGAGGCCATCCCTGACACTTTCTCTTCCTGCTCATTACCCTCTGCAGTCTTTGTCCCCTCTCAGCTCTCAGACATGCAGGGTCTGTCCCCCAGCAATGTACTGACTCACTCCCACACCTGTTTTAAGACCTCCCAGGGACTACATGCTCACCTGCTCTTCACAGCATTACAGCATTATTTTCACAATGTTGTGTTTTATTTTTTATCAGAGTATTCAGCATGATTTAACTATATATGTGTATATATATATATAATTTTATATAATTTATAGATTAGAGAAATATATATATAATTTATATATAGAAATAGATATAATTTATATTATATAGAAATATATATATACACACAATTTTTGGCTTTCCTATTTAAAGGAAAGTCCATGAGGACAGAAATGTTTGTTTATAATTTTGTTACTGCTCTTCACAAACACAGTAGTACTGGCACAGAAAAGACACAACATACAATCTATTTGTTGAAATAATGGATCTATAGGAGTTCTCTTCAAATATATATATATATATATATATATATATATATATATATATATATATATATAATCTCAAACAGTTCTTCAAAAGGTTTTCTCAATGAAAACTGCATATATAAACAAGTAAAAAGTAAAAATTTATGGTAAAAGTGTAGTCTTGTGGTTACAGCATAAGCATCATAATATGGATATTAGCTAATGTCAAGCTTTATTCCAAGAACATCACATATATTTACACAATTTATCTTTACAACAAACCATTGATGGTGTTACTGTCATGTCCCCCATTATGCATGTGTAGAAACTGAGGCCTAGAAAGGTCATGATACTTAAATGTCACAATACTAATAAAATGGAGGAACTGGGTTTTGTCTGCTCATTACCATTCTTACTGGTCCTTCAAGTCTCAGACCACAATAAGTAATGCCTGATTAACTCACCAAGCCCACTGATGTTCCCAGTGACCCCATCTGACAACCACCCATCTGCAGCCTGGAAATACAGACAGTGAGTGAGACCTACAAATGACCGTACAATCCTGCCAGATCAGTGTTCTCACACTTGTACATTCATACATTTGTAGGTATCTTTTTTTTTTTTGGAATGGTCATTTCATCCTTATCTGCCTGGAAAATGGCTGGTCATTTTTCAAGTGTTTCATTATTACAAGACCTTACTACAAAGGCCCACAGAATTAATCTGTCCCTCAATGAATCGTACATGTTTATTAAGGCAATTTACACATTGATTTCCTATTACTTGTTTATGAATTCTAACTCTCCTAATAGGTCACAAGCTCCTTCAGGGTGAAGACTGTGTCTTTGTTGTTCTGCATCCCAGAAGTACCATGCCAGGAGAACTAGAATACTTTAAGCAAACACTCACTGATATGGATTGAACTGACCTATCAAAGGTCACAAACCTGGAGGAAAGATGGAGTTAGACTTCATCCTACTATATTATGGGACAGTAATAATCCCATGAAATGATTTTGCTTCTCACTACAGCGTTCACTTTAGATATTCAATGAATCATTAAAATCCATTATCTTTCCTCATCCCTGTAATGTCTCTATGGCAACTCTAAAAAACAAGGGGACATCAGAATTCCCCTAAGCTGGAGTACTGAACCTTGACTTAGCCTCTCTGTTACAGATATCAGTGAGGGAAATTTCCTCTGCTAGTGAAAGAGTGCCTAGCTCTAACTGGCATAAGCAATATGGGTGTTATTATCTAATATACCAAGAAGTCCAGAAGTATGATATGGGCTTTATTTATGGGTCAAGATGATGAGAGCACTTTCCAGGCTCTCTTGTAGAAACACATTATCCAATTAAAAAGCAGAAGAGACTTTTCTTTAATTCATCTGTTTTTCTGAAGGAGATGACAAATTTTAAAAAATCCAGACCTATGTAAGGGGAAACTATATTCAAAAGGATGTATACATGTTAACACTGAGGAGAGGGGGGACTATTGTCACAGGAGAAACCCACCCACCAGGAGACCTACATGCACTGTAAAGCTAAGGCAGAAAAGGACTTTTCTTTTATAGGGAAAAATAAACAAGGTAGAAAGAACCAAAGAATGGATGTGAGAGGTAGGATGGTCAAGGGCATTATTATAGCATTGTAGGTGAGAGAATGTTCCACATGAGGTCGGTCTGTTCTCAGGAGGGTCCTTAAAGAGGGTCTGTGTGGGAACTCAGGCTTGGAAGGCATGGTGTGGAACAATGTTCCAGGACCTGTGGGAAGGAGAGAAACTTGGGACAAGTCAAGGATGAGAATACTTTGTCCAGGTTGGTCAGTGGTTACACATAATTCAGCTAATAATTTATGAGACAAAGAATGTGTATTTGGAAAGCCTGTGTGCGGCCTTGTCACAGGTTAACAAGGGTCCATTGTTAGTCATTATAGTTATAAGGAGAAGACATAGATCTTTACAATAAGCAGTTACTCAGAATTTTAAGGTGGGAATTTCCTTAACCATCTACGTTTTTCAGCATCAGGGGTCAGGTAAAGTCCAAAAATGACAGAGAGAACACACTTTTCCAGAAGTTCAGTAAGTAGAGGATTCTTTGGTATTCATTAAAGAAGACCGGGTTATAAGCAGGTTCTCACTGCACAGAAGGCTGTGGAAACATTGCAGGCGTTTTCATTAGTTATATAAGGCCATGGGTCCCATCATAGGGAAAGGAGGAAAAGGAGTGGAAAAATGTACCAATGTGGTTAAGAAGGACCCACCAGAAATGCTCTCCATCTACCTGTTTACCAAACTGCTTTTCTATGTGGATTGAAACAGGTACAGCAGTACCCACAGCTCCCACTTCTCAGACTGACCAGCAACAACTAGCTAAGGGCTGTCACCACACATGTGCCTTGTTCACTGGATTTCTGTAGCATGAAGTATAGAGCCACAAAGTATACCCAATAACTATTTAAATCTATATTAGTGAATACTGATTAAAAATCTGGGATTAATTCATTTGTATGATTAATAAAAAGGTAACTAATTGGTTATTCTTCATATGTCATTTGTTGACTTATCAGTATCCATATTTCCTTTTTAGTGTCTGGAAGTGTTAGGTAATGATTCGTGAAAATGGATCTTCTTGCAGTTAACATAGGCCTGGTACAAATGACCAGATATTTTTGTTTGTGTGAGCATTTTTTAGCATCCCCGAAAGCTACCTTCCATTTCTGCCAACTTTTAAAGAGTGCTATTAACAATGCAAATTTCAGTTTATAAATAAATGTTATTACTCCCTGTCATGCAGAAAGTAACACACAAAATCATCCATCTGGAGCCTAAAGCCTTCTTTTAATTGACCCCAGGTTATCCTTCTGATAGAACCTCTCACTTTCTGTATCCATTCTTCTTAACTGCGGACATAATGAGACTGCTACTGTCCATTCTTTTTTTCATTCAATTATTTGAAGACCTACTATATGTCAGATAACAGATGATCAACTCTGTCCTACTAGAACCGACATTAGTGATGGAAAATAAACAATAAACTTCAGAAGTAAGTGCTATACATGTATCTGAGAAAGTGAAAGTGGAGGTGAGGCAGGGAGTTAGGAAGGTGTCATGAAAAGATGGAAAAATTGGTGTGTCAGAAGCTGTCCAAGCAGAGTAAAGAGCAAATGAAGGGTCAGTGACCTGTTGGAGGGTTTGCCATGTGGATGGAACAGCATGTGGGACAGTAGGGCTGCAATTTAATCCATGAAGACAGGGACCAAGGTCAGAGAGCTGACCTTGTTCAACACAGGAAGATTTGATCTATTTTTCCTAAAGGTAGAAGAAAACCATCTCTTCTTCCCATGTTGAACCTCTTTGAAGAGAGGACACCTGAATGATTATAAATACAGGAGTGCCTTATTTCTAGTAACTGGCAAAGGGATGTTATCATCAGTATTAAGAACACCTGCTCATTATATATTATAGGTCAGCACCTCCCATATACTCAAGCCTTGTCATCCCCAAATCTCTAAAAAACCCTAAAAGCTGCTGTCACTTCACATTATGGACACAAGAATGTGATTCAGATGGTGAGAACAGAATCACAGCTTGTATCAGCCTTATGCTCCAGGGATGCAGCTAAAACAGTCACTCCTGAGCTCAGGTCCCCTCCCTGCTGGAGTGACACAGCTAATGGTAACATTGTCATTCCTGAGCTCATGTCCAGTGCCCCAGACCAGCACTGCCTCCTGCGCACTAAGCCCTGCCTCTGCACTTAGTTCTCAGTGCAATTAGGCATGTAATGAGTACTTATGTTGAGTAAAATAACGCTATTTTCTAAAAAAGAACAACGAATGTGTGGAATAAGTTATTGAACAAAGAGAATCTACTAAGGCATGTGAAATTAAAATGTTGCCAGGAGGTCAAATTTAATTTAGAAAACATTTGTGGAACAGAGAGTTTTACAAAGAGAAAATTGAGAAAATAAAAACTGCATGAGCTCAATAAATAAAAAAGGGCAAAACATCTATCCATAGGTCTTTTGCCTTTGCTAGAAAACATTGAATTTTATTTTGGCTTTAACTCTTTGACAAAGTTCTGCCTAAAGTAATTTTATTTTAATTTGGGCTTAATATGGCCTGTGGAGGCAAAGTGAGGCTTAAAGGGGCTCAGAAGCTAAGCAGATGCTGGCAAGAGTCCAAGACCACCCAGGTACATCCAGAATCAATGGGCTACTGGGGGCACAGCAGGGAGAATGGGCTCTTTGATGTTGGACAATGTGATAATTACTACCTGTGGCCCAGAATCAATCTTCCTTTGAAGGCAGGTGCCCTCAAAGAACTCAGCACCTCAAAGTTAAAGAGGAAGAGTTTAAGGGGGTCTTGTCTCCTGGCAATTGAAAAAAACTTAAGACTGTGAGTGTTTCTCAACTGCAGAATCAGGATTCAGAATTTTCAAGTCTTTAAGGATTGTTTTCACCTTTCCTTATCACTAGTTAAAAAGTTTCAATATTTTTATAAACAAATACATGATAATTAAATTAATCAGAAACAAGGAAAAGAAAACAAAACCCCTATAACACCACCACATTATTTTAGTTGCATATCACATTTCCGTTACTATTTCATTGTACATGCATATTTAACTCACCTATATGTAAACTCTTGTTGCTTCTATTTCTTTTTACTTTGCAGAAATTCTCATTACCTATGTTATAACAGCATCACTTAGGATGACATATTGCTTAAAAATGCTTTCTCTGAAACTAAGTGGCTCTGCTATCTCCTAACAATATCACCTTGGGCAAACAAAAAATAATAGTATCCTGAGAGTAAGTGCTTAATGAATAACCAGTCTTGCAATAATAATTACTATATTGTTATCATTTACAAAATGTATTCACATAAATTCTCATAAGTTCTCATATAAGAAAAGACATGTACCTGTTAAAGCTTTACAAAAAAATATCAAAATTTGAACACTCCATTTTTTCCACATGATGTAGAAGGTGCTGGTGGTAGTCACTGTTCTGCACATGCCAAAACCAGAGCATCATGCTGAAATACCTCCAGTTCTAACGGCTTTTGTCTTTCTCTAGCCTCTGGAGGTTGGTGAGAATTTTGACTGCAGTAGAGTATTGGTGTCTCTCTTATTCACTATTGCAGCTCCAAAGTCTAGCACAGATTTGGTCTGTTCTTATATTGCCTGAAGGAATAATTAAACCGGTGGAAAAAAAGAAACCTATTAGAGTGAGTTTAGTAGGAAGTAGGTAGTGTGAAGATAACCCACTTTTGAGACTAATTCTGTGAATTTGAAGCAGAGAAATACAGCAGAAGAGAAAGAGTAATGGGGGAAAAGAAAATTATTTCTATTTTTTTCCATTTTAAATATAGAATATCCCAGAGCATGTATGTGTTAATGGAAATTATTCAACAACAAAACAAATACTTAAGGATCAGGAGAAACAGGATAACCGAATAGACTAAGAAGGGAGAGACACAGACCCTCAATGAAGAGGAACTGACTTCCAATTAGATAAGAAAAAAAAATCCTTCTTTGCAATAGAGGTTAAGAAAATAAATCCAAGTAGAAATAAGATGATTAGTTCATAATAGGAATATGAGGTAGTTTGCATCTATTGGTTTCTTTTTCCCTAAATGTCATACTTGGGAGTGCAGGTAGAAGGAATGTCAGTCATATGATGACAGATATCATATGATATTTATTCTTGGGAATAAAATGTGATCCTGCTAGAAAAACACAGATGATGTCATGATAATGTTGAGTTCCAGTTTAGATTTTTGCTATGGTTTGAAAGTGAAGTTACTGAGGTGGGCTTTGTGACTTCCTCAGCAGCACAAGTTTCACCTCCATTTGGTTGGTGGCAGAAATATGTTTAATGTAAAGATTGTAATGGATGAAATTTGTAAGTATTTTAATGCACTAAGTCAATTAATAATATAAGCTGGTCATTATTACTGTGCTTATTTTACTAATGTGGAAACTAAACCTTACGAGTGTTGACTGACTTACCGAAGCTTACACAGATTAAAAGTGGGATAGTCGAGACCACAGCAGTACATTGGCTATAGCCTCATTATTTTAACAACCACACAGAAATGTCAAAAATGTAAATGTTAGGATTTAAGAGAAAGGAGGCAGAGGACCCAGTTGAAAGGAAAACACTTTAACTGAGAATGTTTTGTGTATTTCAAAAGTACTCCAGTACAGAGATACCTTGAGGATGCTTAGTGGATTCTTCCTGGCCTAACCTACTCCCCATGAAAAGTCCAAGACAAAATGATATTTTAAATTTTATTTTTTCTGCAAATGGAAAACCAGGCACTTAGAATTGAGCTCATGGTTCACTTTTCATGGTAGCATTTTGTAGGTGTGGTACTTGCCTCTCCTGATCAGCCTTTTCACTGTCAAGTATCCTCTCCTACGACAACAGTCTATCATTGAAAACCTGCTTTCTTCATATTATTTTTTACTTAAACCAAGCATGAATCAAGGCCATTCATTTTTATATAACCAATAAAAAACACTTCTTAGAAATTGAATCCAAGTGTACAAGTTGAGAGTGACATATTTAAATCATGTCAGAAATGAGGGGGGGAGGGCTAATGTGGGAAAGAAAGGAAAGGGTTGTCAAGGAATATGTATAAAGGACCCTTGGACAAAGTCAAAGGTGGGTACGATTGAGGGTGGGGTGGGGAAAAGCGGTGGCAGGAAAATGGAGACAATTGTACCTGAACAATAAATAAATAAAAATTAAAAAAAAAACCAAAAACTTAAAAACCCTTAATTAAAAAAAAAAAATGAGAAAGTGCTGATTTCTCCTCTCTAAACACATCCGTTCTCATAAACACATTCTAAAGTTTATATTACTTACTAAAACTATGCTTTTAGCATTTGCTGTTGTTATCATTAATAAGCCTGACTGATTTCAACATTGTCTATTAGAAGAAAAAGAAACTTTTTTCAACCTGGCTGGGGTGGCTCAGTGGATTGAGCGCCAGCCTGCAAAACAGGGTCACCAGTTCGATTTCCATTCAGGGCACAGGCCTGGGTTGTGGGCCAGGTCCCCTAAAGGGGGCACACGAGAGGAGACTACACATTAATGTTCCTCTCTCTTTCTCCCTCTCTTCCCCTTTCTAAAAATAAGAATAAATAAAATATTTTTTAAAACTATTTTCTTTATTTGAGAACTTTTTGAACAATTATTTTAAAAATCATTTTACCTTAATATGGTAAAAGCTGTTAAATGGAAATTTAAGGTTATTAACAATAGACATTGAATCAATGTTATTTTAACTAGGAAAATAATATTGGCCTTGAGTCTATTACTTCTTAGCTGTAGATCCATAGGTACTTTATTAAAATGTGCTCTAAAGTCACATATCAGTTAAGTTGCATGTTACCTGGATTTAACAATATTTACCATAGCTAGATTTGAACACAGGACAAAAAGACTCCAAATGGTGGTCTAAGACAAAGAAGCTTAGATGACTTTTGTTTGTGGATTTTTATCTCCTCTCTTCTACTTTGTTAGTTATATGGATCTGATTCATTAATTTGTCCTGACACTCAGTTTTTTTGCTTTATAAATGGTAGGTAAACAATCCCTATTTTGCATGGTTGTTTTAATGAATAAATAAGATAATATATGTGAAAAGGCACACCAATTGACCACAATATACTGAGGGTACCCAGTTGTTATTAATTGTCCTTTTCTGCCTTGTGATAGTTCTTTATATTTCTAAATGAGGGTTTATTGAAACAATATGTGCTGCAAATATTTAATCATTTCAAATAGTAGCATGTATAAAGTTTGTTAAGGAAGAACGCAGTGAATTCTTGGCTTGAGCTATAAGGCATATTTGAATAAAGAAACATTACTACAGTAATTGTCCTAAGTTCACAGAAGTCTTGAAACATAATAATGTCAAGTTTGTATAGTCAGGTCCTGACATTTTATAGCTGATAAATGGAGACACAAAATGTTAAATATAACTGGACAAAGTAGTTTGTGACACAGCACTGAAAATATACTTGCTAAAGAAATGGGTTGCAAATAATTTTCAAATGAATCTTTGACTTAATAGAGGGTTAAGAATTATTAAAATAATATCATACCCAAATACAGAATGAAAGTGGATGCCTGGACCAAGCCCATGCATGCAGTTTCTTTGTCAGTGAGTGTAGAATGACATAGCTGTTTGAATGAGTGGCTGAGAGAGCCAGCCATCTTCATGTGCTCCCTCAAGAAGCTGATCTGATCACCAGTGGGTACCAAAATGGATTTAATCTAACTGTATAACTGTCAGGTGGCTGCTTTTAGGTTCTGTCTAAACTACCACATTAATCTGTTCTAATATGGACTTAGCACAGAGCAAAAGGGAAAGGAGATTTGAAGCACAGGGATTCTCCATGACATCTTTATTATGATGCATGTATGTGTGCTTTAGGTGCAACTGTTGCACATATATATATATATATATATATATATACACACACACACACACACACGGAATGGAAAATTTCAAGTACCGTTTAACTCAAAGATGTTCTTGTTTTGGAAATAGGGCTCAAATTAACAACTTCACATGTCATGAGATAAATAAATATTTTCCAATGGGAAAGACAGATAAGATTAGTTCTAAAGAACTCTTAGGCAAACATAGTTAAATGTAATAAAATAAGAATATCATATATTTATTCTTGAAGTGTTAAGTTAAAACTTACACTGACTGTCAAAACTTCAGAATGTTCAACACATTATTATATGGTTAGTATTTGTCTATTAAATTAGTAGGAACGAAATAATAACAGTGTTGGTATTTACTGTGTGTCAGATACTGTACTAAATGATTTACATGCATTAGTAATAATTAAATTAGTGCTCATTTATTTCTCAATCTATTCTTATAAGACAGATACTAGTATTAACCAATGTTTATAGATGACACTGAGTTTTTGAGAGTCAAAATAATGTGTTAAGATCAAACCAACTAATGCATGACAGATTGAACTATAACTTACATATATTTAGTTTATGCCCTTAAGCACTTTGTATTATCTACATATTGTTAATATTTTAATATTTATGTAATGCATCTTCTTAATAAAGTGTCCATTTTTTACATGCAGGCCTGAGTTTCAGCTAGGTTGTATATTTGGTCCTGAATCCTCTCCAGGGTCCTTCAGATCAGCATAATGTAGCCTCTGCCCCACTTCCTTGAGCCTCAGTCCTTACTTGTTATATCTCATAAGGTAAGGTGAAGCTCTATGTCTATAGTACTACCGGGAATGTGTTTCTGTACTATTTATATGACATATACATATGTTATGTAATTCTATTGAAACTTATTTTCTCTACCTATAAAATGAAATAAAAATTTAACTTGAAATAATTCGTATACACAGAGAACAAGATGGTAGAGGAGTGGATGGTAGTCACACTAACCTCCTCCTAGGACCAATCTGGAATTGTAATTAAATTGTGGAGAAATTCCCTGGAACAAACAAATGAACAATAGCAATGGAGAAGCCTTATAAACCACAGACAGGCAGAAGAATCAGTACCACACAACATGACTGGTAAGAAGTACAGCAGAGATGCAAGAAGGTTGGCTGTGCACCCTCAGGGGGAAGTGCCAGAGGTATATTTAAGCAGTCAGTTGGATCCCTCTGAGAAAAGCAGAGTCTAAACCATAAGTGGGGATCCCCAACCAATATCACCAGAACCTAAAAAGTACACAGGTAACAGCCAGCTGCTAAAAACAGCAGAGCTTCTTTCTTCCAGAGATGGGTGGCTGGGGACTGAAAGAGCCTTTCGAAGGGCCAACACATAATTATTCATTTGCAGCCACTTATCCAAGTCTCTGGCAAAGGTGGGGGCAGAGTGGGCTGGAGACGCCTGAGGAGAGACTAGGGACAGAGGATTGGGGAAGAGACCTTAGAAAGTAGCTGCAAGGATCCCCATGCTGAGTCATTCCCCATGAGGCAGCAGCCATCTTGCTCAAGGAGACCACTCCCCTGAGTGGAAACCAGAGAGGAAACAATAGCCTCGCCCTGAGGAGGGACTCTGTGCTGGCACTGTGTTGCTTAAACCTGACTGCTGAGTGCAGAGTGGCAGTCACAGACAGTTCATCCCTGCAAACAGGGGGCAGAGTGGACTAGAGATGCTTAAGGAAAGACTGGGGATAGAGACTTTGGGGAGAAAACTGAGAAAATATCCTCTGGGATCTTGGTGCTGTATCATCCCCGATTAGGAAACAGCCATCGAGCTCACACAAAACTCTCACCTCTGAGCAGCAGCAGCCTGAAGGGAAATATTAGCCCCAACTCCAGGAGGTATTCTGCCCCAACTTAAGGTGTTTAAGCCTGACTGCTGAGCACAGAGTGACTAGATTAACAACTGAAGGAGATAGCCACAGACAGGACTTCCAGGGAAGTCTCGAACAAGTTGCCTAAGGACACATGGTGTCAATATCTGACTTCACCAGACATGAATCCAGAAAGAAAAAAAGAACAGTAAATAGTAGAAGCAACCAAGAGAAATCCACTGTAGTCTTCTCCATGATTTGTGATATTTTCTTTACTACATAGCTTTTTAACATTCATGTTTTGTCCCTCAAGTTCGTGCATATTAAGTCACTATATTTTCTACTATAGCTTATTTCTCTCCTTTCTTATAATAGTCCTAATCTTTTTACAGCTTTATTAAGACTGATTCATTTGTTGTTGATAGTGGGATGTAGGGGGAGTTATTTCTATGGTCATGGGTTTGTTTCCTGGGTTTTTTGGTTTTGCTCTGGCAGCCAAATAATGGAAAGACAAAGAAACAACCCCCAATTGAAAGGACAGGAAGAATCTCAAGAAGGACTACTAAATGAAATAGAGGCAAGCAAGCTATCAGAATTTGAGTTCAAAACAGTGGTAATAAGGAAGCTCCTGAACTCAGTGAGCACAGTGAGAATAATAAATAAACCACAGGAAACTAAGAAGAACTTACTGCAAACTATATCAGTATGAAAAAGGACATGGTAACTATCAACAAGTACCAAGAGGAAATGGAGAATACAATTTCTGAATTGAAGAACACAGTAGAAGTAATCGAAAGCAGGCTAGATGAAACAAAGGATCAAAACAGCAAGCTGGATGACATGGTATAAAAAACTCCCAGAAGGAGCAAGAAAATTAAAAAAGGCTCAAAAACAATGAATAGAGGTTAAGAGACATGCAGGGAAACATGGTATGTAATAATATCAATATAATAGGAATACCAGAAGAAGAGGAGGAGCAAGGGATACAAAATCTTTTTGAAAAGGTATGATGGAAAACTTCCCTAATTTCAGAAGAGAAAAAGTCACACAAGTACAGTAAGCACATAGGGTCCTAATTAAGAGAAACCCAAAGAGACCCACTCTTAAGACACATCATAATTAAAATGGCAGATCAAAGACAAAGAAAGGATCTTAAAGGCAGGAAAGGAGAAACAGGAAGTGACATAAAAGTGAACCCTGATAAGGCCAGTAGCTGACTTCTCCACAGAAACACTGCAAGTCAGAAGGGAATGGCAAGAAATATTCTCAGTAATGAAAAACAAAGGTCTGCAACCAAGACTACTCTACCCAGCAAGGCTCTCAATTAATATGGAAGACAAAATAAGCAGTTTCCCAGACAAAAGAGGGCTAAGAGAATATCCCTCCACCAAACCAGCATTGCAAGATATCCTAAAAAGATGAAGAAAAAAAATGAAGAAAAAGAGTGAGAGAGAGAAAGAGGAACATGAATACAAAGGGGAAAAAATGCATAGATACCTATCAAAAATAACTTTAAATGTAAATGGATTAAATGCTCCAATTAAATGACATAGGGTAGCTGAATGGATTCAAAAAAAAAATACTGGAACCACACATATGCTGCCTACAAGAGATGCACCTCGGAACAAAACACCTGCAGAGATTTGAGTGAAAATTAGAAAAATATATTCCGAGTAAATGGAAAGAAAAAAAGTAGGGGAAGAAATACTTATATCAGACAAAATAGACTTCAAAATAAGTCTATTTTTATAAAAAGAGACATAGAAGGACGCTTCATAATAGTCAAAGGAAGAGTCCATCAAGAAGACATACACATTGTAAACCTATATGCACCCAAATAGGAGAACCAAATATATAAGGTAAATCTTGGAGGACTTCAAAAAATTTATACACAGAAACACTTATAGTAGGGAATTTTAATACCCCACTGTCAACAACGGGTAGATCATCCGAACAAAATACCAACAAGGATGTTGTGGAACTAAATGATGCATTATATCAAATGGACCTGAGTGATATTTATAGACATTTATCCCAAAGAAGCAAACTACACATTCTTTTCAAATGCACATGGAACATTTTCAAAGGTAGACCACATGATAGAACAAAAAACAATACTCAAAAAATTTAAGAAAATTGAAACCATATCAAGCATTTTCTCAAACCACAAGGGCATAAAACTAGAAACCCGCCTCAAGGAAAAAAACTCAAAAACAATCAAATTCATAGAGACTGAATAGCATGCTATTAAATAATGAATGAGTCAATAATGAGATCCATGAAGAAATCAAAAAGTTTCTGGAAACTAAAGAAAATTGAACACACAACTGTCCAAAACTTATGGGACACAGCGAAGGCAGTCCTGATTGGAAAGGTCATAGCAATACAGGTCTACCTAAAAAAGATAGAAACATTTCACATAAAAAACCTAACACAACATCTACAAGAACTAGAGGAAAAACACCAAACAAAGCTGAGAGGGAGCAGAAGGAAGGAAATAATCTAACTCAGAGCAAAACTGAATGAGACCAAAACAATTCAAAAGATCAATAAATACAGGAGCTGGTTCTTTGAAAAGATAAAGAAAATCGACAATTCTTTAAGCAGATTCATCAAAAAAAGAAAAAAAGAAGAAGAGAATGCAAATAGATAAAATCAAAAATGAAAGAGGAGAAATGACAGCTGATATTGCAGAAGTGCAAACGATTGCAAGAAATTACTACAAAGAACTATTTGCCAAGAATTTTGACAACCTGGGTGAAATGGACAAGTTTCTAGAAAAATATCATCTTCAAAAACTGAATGAAGAATAATGAGAAAGCCTAAACAGACCAATAATAGCTGGTGAAATTAAAACAGTAAAAACAAACAAACAAACAAGCAAAAAACCTCCTGGCACACAAAAGCCCTGGGCCAGATCCTTTCCCAGGAAAATTTCACAAGACATTTAAGGAAGATCTGACCCCTTTCCTTCTCAGATTATTTCAAAATAATCCAAGAAGAAAGAACACTGCCAAACTCTTTTTTGAGGCCAGCATCATCCTAATCAAAAAAACAGATAAAGACACAACAAAGAAAGAAATCTACAGACCAATATTGCTGATGAACATAGACACTAAAATCCTCAACAAAATATTGGCAAACCATATCCAGCAAAACATTTAAAAGATCATACACCATGATGAACTGGGATTCATTCCAGGGATATAAGGATGGTACAATATTTGCAAATCAATAAACATAATGCATCATATAAACAAAAGGATAGACAAAAATCACGTGATCATATTAATAGATGCACAAAAAGCATTTGATAAGTAACAGCACCCATTTATGATAAAAACACTCAGCAGAGATGGAATAAAGGGGCATACCTCAACATAATAAAGGGTACATATGAGAAATCTATATCCAACATTCTTACTGAAAGGGCAAAAACTAAGAGTCGTCCCACTATGACTGGGAACAAGAGAAGGATGTCTGCTTTCACCACTTCTAGTCAACATAGCATTAGAAAACCTAGCCAAAGCCATCAGATAAGTAAAAGAAATAAAGGGCATCCAAACTGGAGAGGAGGAAGTAAACTGTCATTGTTTGCAGATGACATGATAGTGTACATAGAAAACCCTATAGACTCCACCAAAAAAAATTACTTGTCCTAATAAGTGAATTTGGCAAAGAGCATTATACAAAGTCAATATTCAGAAATTGAGGGCATTTTTGCATTTTTGTACACAATGAACTATCAGAATCAGGAATCAGGGAAAAAAATCCCATTTGGTACAGGAACAAGAAAAATAAAGTACCTAAGAATAAACCAAGCCAAGGAGGTAAAAGCCTATGCAAAAACAAACAAACAAACAAACAAAAAACTACACAACACTGAAGAAAAAAAATTAAGAAGACACAAATAAATGGAAGTACATGCTGTGTTCATGGATTGGAAGAATTAACATCACCAAAATATCCATTCTCCCCAAAGCAATTTATAGATTTAATGCAATCCCTATTAAAATACCCATGACATATTTCACAGATATAGACCAAGCATTTCAAAAATTTATATAGAATCATAAACAATCCTGAATAGCTACAGCAATTTTGAGAATGAAGAGCAAAGTAGGAGGGATGACAATACCTAACATCAAATTATATTATAAGGCCACGGTAATCAAAAGAATCCGGTACTGACATAAGAAGAGACAGACAAATTAATGGAAGAGAATAGAGAGCCCAGAAACAAACCCATATATCTATGCTCAATTAATATTTGACATAGGGGTTAGAAGCGTAAGATGGAGTAAAGATAACCTCTTCAATAAATGGTGTTGGGAGATCTGGAAAGTCACATGCAAAAAAAGGAAACTTGACCACCAACTTACAACATACACAAAAGTTAACCTAATGGATAAAAGACTAAAGTGTAAGTTGTGACACCACAAAAGCCCTAGAGGAGAACATAAGCAGGAAAATCTCAGAAATTTCACGCAGCAGTATTTTTACCAATATGCCCCCTAGAGCAAGGGATGTAAAGAAAACATTAAACCCAAAATATAAAAAAAGTGGAACAAATGGATTTTAGTGTCTTTCTTCATCAAAATGAGAAACTTCTGCACAGCTAAAGAAAACATCAGTAAAATGAAAAGGGATCCAACAGTATGGGAAAATATATTTGCCAATGATACCTTGGAGACAGGTTTGATGTCCAAAATATATAAGGAAATCATATGACTAGACTCCAGGAATACAAACAATCCAATTAAAAACTGGGCAAAGGACTTGAATAGACACTTCTCTAAGGAGGACATACACAGGGCCCAGAGACACATGAAAGGATGTTCATCATTAATAGTCATCAGAGAGATGCAAATTAAAACCGCAATAAGATACCACTTCACACCCATCAGAATGGCCATCATAACCAAATCAACAAACAACATGTGCTGGTGAGGTTGTGGAGAAAAGGGAACCCTAATACAATGGTGGGAATGCAGACTAGTGCAGCCACTGTGGAAAACAGTTTGGAATTTCCTCAAAAAAACTAAAAGTGAAATTTCCTTTTGACTCTGCTATTCCACTGCTGGGACTATACCCTAAGAATCCTGAAACAACAATTTAAAAGAACCTATGCTCTCCAATGTTCACAGCAACACATTTATAATAGCCAGGTGTTGGAAGCAACCTAAGTCCCCAATAGTAAATGACTGGATCAAAAACTCTGGTACATTTACACAATGGTATACTATACAGAAGAAAGGAGGAAGGAGCTCCTACCCTTCAGGACAGAGTAGGTGGAACTGGAGAACATTATGCTAAGTGAAGTAAGCCAGGAAGTGAAAGACAAATACCATTTCATCTCACTTGTAAGTGTAACCTAGTCAACAAAACAAACAGGCAAACAAAATATAACCAGCGACACTGAAATAAAGAACAAACTTATAGTAACCAGAGGGGAGGGGGAAGGGGACTAATGGGGGAAAACAAGGGCAAGAGTCATCAAGGAATTGTATAAAGATCCATGCATAAAGCTAAAGGACAGAAGGATTGACAATGGGAGGTGGGGGTGGGTGGCGCAAGGGAAAGTGATGACATGATAATGGAGACAACTGTACTTGAACATCAATAAAGAGAAAAGAAAAATTCACTTCTCTTAAGGTAGTCACATTGTATGGCCTCATTGAAAATTTTCTGTAAGTCTTTTAAATTGTGCCCCCAAACTTGAAGGTAGAAGATTATGTATGTTTTAGGAATCGCATGTTCCATCTACTGGACTTTCTCACCCTAAATGTAAATTTCTAAGTGGAGAACTGAAAAGATTTTAGTGTTGGGGTCTCTGAGAAACAAATAAGAATGATGATGTACTCAAAATAAAACATAGTAACACATGTGCTAAGTTTATGGGATATAAACAATTTTTATTAAAGTTGATCCACAGGAGGTTATGGAAGTTGATTTTCGATGCAATGAAGGCACTCTTGTGGACACATGGAGAATAATGTGTTGGCCATGAAATGATGAAAGCATGGGAATTCTGGTCAGTGAGAGAAGAAGTAAATTAAATAAGATAAATAAATATATAAAAAGGACAAATATGTAATGCATTGTTTAAAATAAAAGTAGTTATTGCCTCAAAACAAAAAAAAAGAAAGAAAACCATAAAACATAGCCACATGTACCCCTGAACAGGCATAGTAAAGATGCTAGAAGACCTTAAGGTTATACCTCAGGCTGATTCTCATAAAATAAACACAGAAACAATAAAGCAGTAACCAAAGCTACAAACACTTGGGAAGAAAGGAATCTGAGTTCCAGAGTTAACACATTATTACATCACAATGTCCAATTTTTAACAAAAATATCAAAAGGCATAAAAAGGAACAGTAAATTATGACCAGTTCCAAAGAGAAAAATAAATAAATGGAAACTGTCCTTGAAAGAAAACTGATGACATTTATACTGGAGAAGGCTACAGTGACTATCTTAAAGATGCTCAAAGAGCTAACAGACAATTTGGAGGAAGTCAAGCAAATAAACAAAAAGCAACAAGAGAAAAGTGAACTATGGCACCCTGGAATGTTCAGTAAGAGTGTAGGCAGACTTCTCATTAGAAACTTTGGATGTAAGAAAGTAGTGGGCCAAGATTTTCAAAGTGTTAAAAGATAAAAAGCTGCCAACAAAAAAAGTGGTCTTCAAATGTGAGGGAGAAATCAACACATTCCTGGATAAACAAAAGCTGAGGGGGTTAGATGCAGACCTGCCCAAGTTAGGCCAATCTTAATCCACAAGAAGTGCTCAAAGGAATATTGCCAGATAAAATGAAAGACCACTAGACTGTTACTTGAAGTCATTTAAACAAATAAAAATCTCCATAAAGGTAATACATTAACATTATTATACCAATAATTTGTAACTGGGTAACTGCATTTTTTGTTTTCTATGTGATTCAAAATGAATACCTTTAAAAAACCTATTACAATATAAAAATCACTATTATTATAATGTTGGTGTATAACTACAAATGTTGTTTTCTAATTTAAAAAACTAATGCATTTTTAAAATTATAAGTTTGGGGCATAGAATATATAAAGATGTAATTTTGTGATATCAACAACTGAAAGAGGCGAGGGTGAGAACAGAACTGTAAAGATCAAATTTCTTGAAAGTTACTGAGTTTAAGCTGATATAAATTTAAATTAGAGGGTTATAGTTATAAAGTATTATGTGTAATGCTCTTGGTAACTGAAAAGAAAATATCTATAGAATATACATAAAGGAAATAAGAAAGAAATGCAAAATAAATTACTTCAAAGTAAATCAACTAAACATAAAAGAAGATAGAAAATGAGGCACATAAAGCTATAAGACATATAGAAAATAAATAGTGAAATGACAGAAGTAAATCCCTACTTATCGGTAATTGCATTAAATGTAAATGGACTAAAGTCTCCAATCAAAAGAGCTTAAAGATTGACAGAATAAGAACACATGATCCAAATATATATACTGTCTATTACAGAATTACTTTAGATCCAAGGACACAAATAGATTGAAAATAAAAGGATATAAAAATGTATTACATGCAAATAGTAACCAAAGGTTAGCAGATGTGGCTGCACCAATATTAGACAAAATAAATTTTGAATAAAAAATATTTGTAAGGGATAAAGAGGGACCTCATATATATAGTGAAACTATATAACAATTATAAACATTTCTGTAGTTAAGAAAAGATCAAAATATAAGAAGAAAAATCTGACAGTATTAAAGGAATAAGAAGGCAATTCTTTAATGATAATTTGACACATCAATACCTCACTCTCAATAATGAATAGAACAACCAGACAGAAGATAACTATGGGAATTTAGGACTAAAAATTACAGTTATCAGTAAGATGTAACAAACATACAAAATATTCCACCCAACAAAACCTGCATACACATTATTCTAAAGTTAAGAAAGGACATTTGTCAGTATATATTATATGTTATGGTATACTTTAGGTCTCAATATATTTTAAAGACAAATATGAATGATACAAATGATCTTTTCTCAAGAACAAAAGGATGAACAAATCAATAACAGAAAGAGAACTGGAAAATTTACATATTTATGAAAATTAAAAATTGCACTTTTAAACTATCAGTGGATCTATACAATTACAATTGAAATTGAAAGACACTGAGTGATGAATGGAAAAAATGATAACATGCCTAAACTTATGGGACACAGCAAAAGAGGTGCTAAGGTAAAAAAATTTATAGCTTTTTAACATTTATATTTTAAAAAAGGGAAAAAAAATCAAGTCAACTGCCTGACTTTACCACTTGAGGTATAGGAAAAAATCTAAACCCAAAGCTAGCAGAAGGAAGTAAATAACGCAAATTATATCACAGATAAAAAAAATAGAGAAAAGAAAAACAATAGAGAAAATATGTGAAAACAAGAGTTATTTCTTCAAAAATATCAACAAAATCAGCAAACCTTTATCTAAATAGAATAAGAAAATATGACAGAAGACACAAATTACTAAAATTAAAAATGACAATGTAATTAATGTATAATTAATTCCAATTATACAGAAATGAAAAGTATTCTAAGAGAATAATATAAATAATTGTACACCCCCCCAAAAAAAGGAATGACATAGATAAAATTGGCTACTTCCTTAAAACACAAAATCAACCAAGACTAAATAACAAAGAAATAAAAAATCTAAATAGTCCTACAACTAATAAGGAGATAGAACTAGTAATGAAAAATCTCCTGACAAAAAAATAAAAAGCCCTGGTGCTGATGATTTTACTATTAAATTTAATTAAACATTTAAGGAAGAAATGATACCAAGCTTTTTCAAACTTTTGAAAAAAAGAAGAAGAAAGAACAGTCCCTAACTCATTATATGAGTCTTATATTTATTCCAAAGCCAGATAAAGACACTACAAGAAATGAAAACTACAGATCAATAACTCTTATAAAAATTGATGTTAAAATCTTCATTAAGCTTTTAATAAATCAAATTAAGCAACATATTAAAGGGATTATATACCAGGAATTTTTCCTGGAATGCAAGGATGTTTGAACACAGGCAATTGTTCAACATAATACACCAAATTATAGGAATGAAGATTAAAAAAAAAAAGAAACACATGCATTATTACTTCTACTGATGCAGAAAAAACCTTGGACTGAATTCAACACCTTTTTAATTTAAAAAAATATCAAAAATACTAGTAGAATCAAACTACTTCAAGATAGTAAAAGTCCTGCATAAAAGAAAAAAACACACAAAAATCATTATATATAATAGTGAAAGACTGAAAGCTTTTTCCCTAAGGTCAAGAACAAAGAAAGGATACCTACTCTCACTACTTTGATTCAACATAGTGCTAACCAGAGCAATTAGGGGAGAAAAAGGAATAAAAGGCACCCAAATTGGAAAAGGAAAGTAAAATTATCTCTGTCTGCAGATGATATAATTTTTTATATAGAAGGTACTGAAGATCCCACAATAAACCACTTCGAACTAAAAAATAAATTCAGCAAAGTAGCACAATATAAAGTCAATGCATATACAAAAACATACTTGCATTACTATTCATGATCAACGACAGTCTGAAATGACTGTTACAAAAACAATTTGATTTACAATAGTTTCAAGAAGGATAAAAGATTTAGAAATTAACCTAGGAAGCAAAAGACTTATGCAGTGAAAATTATAAATCATTGTTTAAAAAAAAATAAAAGAAGGCATAAGTAAATGGAAACACATGCCATGCTTATGAATTGGAAGACTTAATATTGTTAAAATGCCCTTATAATCCGAAGTGATCTACAGACTCAGTGCAATTCCTATCAAAATCTCAATGTTGCCTTTTTGCAGAAATAGAAAAACTCATCCCAAAATTCATATGGAATATCAAGCGACCCCAAATAGACAAAGTAATTTTGAAAAAAAAAATTGTATAACTCATACTTCCTTATTTAAAAACTTACTATAAAGCTACAGTAGTAAAAAAAATATGGTACTGGAACAAAGATTGACATATATACCAATAGAACAGAATAGACAGCTCATAAATAAATCTTCACTGGTATATATAAAAATAAACAGAAACTTTAATTGCAATAGAGTTAGGAAGTTAGGAGAGAAAGCTTTCATGCACATGTTATTCGAAACACACTACAGATCACAACAGGAAATGCACTTTGCGTCTCTAAAAGGAAGTGACACTACATGACTACCTCGACAGGAGGGAAAAAAAATTTCCTTTCCCAGTAATGGCTCAGCCAATGGAATACTGCCATGAATCCACCTACGAATAGTCACTATATTTTGAACTTTCGGTTTCTTCCAATAGACTCTGTTGTAAACAGTCCCTCCCAACTTCATAAGAGCATTCCTTTCCTTTGTTTTTCTGGTATTTCACCTGTTCACCATTACACTACCTGTCCTGTATTGCAATTCTTTGTTTCTCCTGAATAAACCCATTTTACTGAGGAAATATGTGGCTATTTGTTAAGGGTCAACAGTTATTAAAGGATTTTTGACAAAGGTACCGAGACCATTTGGTGGAATAAACAGAGTCTTATTAAAAAATGGTGCTGGAAAAACTGGATATACATATGATAAAGAATAAAGTTATAACTTTATCTACCACCATACACACAGATTAGTTCAAAATGGATCAAACACCTAAATGTAAGACCAAAACCAATAAAATTATTAGAAAAATTAGAAAAAAAGTTTCATAACGATGTATTCAGCTAGATAATATATGAGGTCTGTTGAGAAGTTATCCAGCCATGTAACATGAAAAATAGAGACATTTATTGAAGAAGATACAAGATACAAGAAACATTGTACATAGGACGATGATGCCTCAGTCCCCTTCAAAATAGGTACCTTGGGACTTCACACAGTTCTCCCAGTCACCATTAGCTGCCCTGTCATATTTTCCTGAATCTCACCAATAGTCTGAAATCTCTTCCCTTTCAACTGTGATTTTAATTTTGGGAAATGCCAGAAAGTTGCAGGATGCCAAATCTAAGCTCTAGGAGTTGAGTCACCTGGGTGATTTATGTTTCACCAAATAACTCTGCGCAAGATATGATGCATGAGCAGGCTCCTTGTCATGGCAAAGCTGCCAACCATCACTTGCCCATAGTTGTGGCCTTCTGCATCATCTGAATAGTTTCTTCAGAGTAATGTTCAAGCTTAATGTAAACTTTGATGCACATCCATTGCCCTACTCACTCAGTCATTTTGAATGAAATGGCCACAGAGCACACATGCTCACTTGATGGTGTCTACCACCCCCACTGACTTATGCGGTGAAATCATTATTGTCACTCATGTGCATTGCAGACCAATCTTCTTGGCTGCCAGGTTACATTGATGTAACACAAACCATTCTCATTATATTATCAATGGTTGAATTTTTTCCAGACAGATTATATATCTTTTTGGATGACACCAAATAAAAATTAGACTAATTATACTTTATGATTTTTTAAAATTGTACATCGAAAGTCAAAGTTAATAGAGTAACATGTAACCCACAGAATGGGAGAAAGTATTTAAAATTATATATTTGATAGAGGGAAATATTCACAATATTTAGAAAACAAACTGAGCAACAAAGAAACAATTTCAAAAACAGGCAAGGGATATGAACAGATATTTCTTCAAATAGGATATACACATGTATAATAAACACATTAAAAGATGTTCAACATCAACATTAGGAGAATGCAAATCAAAACTATAATAATGAGATACAGTTTCACACTGATTAGGATGGTTACTATCAAAAACAAACAAACAAAAAACTTAGAGACCTTGTGCACTGTTAGTTGAAAAGTAAAATGGTGCAGTCATTGTCAAAAACAATATGAATGTTCTTCAAATTAAAAAAAATTCATATTAAGCAGTACTTGTACATTTCATCATGTACCCAAACAAAATGAAAACAAGATCTCAAAAAGATATTTGAACTCTCATTTTCATAGGGACATTATTCAAAAGAGTCAAAATGTGGAAGCAACTAAGCTGACCATTAATGGGCAAGTGAATAAGCAAAATGTGGTCTATACATACAAAGGACTATTTTTCAGCCTTAAAAGAAAGGAAATTCTACAATGTGCTACAATATGGAGGAATCTTGAGGACATTAACAAAAAATATATGATTCTGGTTATATGAGGTACTTAGAGTAGTCAAATTTATAGAGACAGAACATAGAAAGTAAAGTGGTTGCCAGAGTAAGAGCAGAAGAAAATGGGAAGGTATTATTTAATGGTATAGAGCTTCATTTTTGAAAGATTAAAAGATTTATAAAGATGACAGTGATGGTAGTTTTACAACATTATGAATGTATTTAATACCACTAAACTATACACTTAAAAATGTTTAAATTGTGAATTTTGTTATATATATTTTACTATAAGAAAAGAAACAAAAACTGTGTGTAGTGTTCAAATCTCATTTTAATTTGCTCTTATTATTGTGCATGGATGAATAGGCTTGTTAACACTCAGGGTTAATAAAGCTCGGGGTCCAGGTCACCCAGACATTTATGAATGGATTACCCATCTGGGCATCAGCCCGAGGTAACAGGCTACAAGAGTGCTAACATATTAGTGGAATAAAGGGAAAATAGGGTACCAGTTAACTTGAGTTTGTGAACATAATTCAAATAAATGATAAATTCTAAATTGTTTTCTCTTATTGAATAAGCATAATAAATCTCTTATTTTGAATATTAGCATAGAAAGGAAAAAGCTGGCATTTAGTTATAACCTACTGCCTTCAAAGGAAGGAAAATCATAAAAACCAGATCATCTTTTCTTATGTGCACACCCCCCCAAAAAAACCCCTTGAAAACAAAAGCATTTGAAACTCCTAGAAACAATTTTGAGGAACAGATTCAAAATACACAATAAAGATACGAAGATGCTGGTGCGGAGTGAAATAGCTCTAACCAAAAAAGAAAGAGAGAGAGAGAGAGAGAAGCCTGTGAGAAGAATTGGAAAGAGAGATGTCAAAAAAGTAATCAAGACTCAGGAAATCTGAGCACAAGTCAGGAAACAAGAGCATAAGAAAGAAAAGAGAAGAAAGAGACACTTAACGACTGTGCTGTCAGAAAGGAAGAAATATTGCTACTTCAAGGCCAGCTCTGTGCCAAGGGAACTCACCTTCTCTGTCTCACCTACAGAATCTAGTAAGTACTAAATTTCTACATAAACAAGTGAAGTTTGTTTGGGAAGAGTCTGAAAACATTGAGGAGATGATATCATACTTCTGAGTAATAAAAGTAAGTAAAAGATATTCAATTAAGATTAATTGAACATTTTTTTCCTGTTTCCAATTTAATAGAATATTAGGTTTAAGGGGATGGGAGATTATTACCCTACCAAGTGGCCTTAATGTTCTCTTTGGCCTCAGGTATATGTAAATTAGTTTACTTACCACATGCCCACTCAGAAGATTTTGTCAATCCTTTCAAAATACTAATTAAGAGATATCTATAGTTGTGTTCACTGATCCAGGGTAGCACAGGCCATGGTTAAAGAGTACTCCAAGGAATGATGTTTTGCTGCATAAAAATGGAGTTCTCCCAGCTTACACAGATATGTGCTGGGTCTTGATGTTTGTGTAAGGTAATTAAACTGAGAATTGGACAACCAACTTTAGAAGTGGAGTTTAAAGGGAGATGTGGCCAGGATTTGCAGGAAAATGACATACAGCAGAACATGCTGTATTCTGTTCTTCCAATGTTAATTTCTCAGTATTCATGAAAAAGACCTATAACTCTTTCTGAAACAGGAAATAAGATCTTCCCCTGGCTGATATGGCTCAGTGGATTGAGCACCAGCCTGTGAACCAAAGGGTCACTGGTTTGATTCCCAGTCAGGGCACATGCCTGGGTTGCAGGCCAGGACCCAAGTAGGGGATGTGCAAGGGGCAATCACACATTGATGTTTCTCTTCCTCTCTTTCTCCCTCGCTTCCCTTATGTCTAAATATAAATAAATAAAATCTTTTTTTTTAAACCTTGAGGAATATATGGATCTATTTTTAAAGCCATGAAATGATTGTGATTGTAAAGCAACCCCTAAAAGAAATCTATGTAGAAGAAAGTTACATAGATTTATATTTATTTATAATCTAACAAATAAATATAAATAATTAATATTTATATCCTAATATGCCACCATCCTGAAACTAAAGGAGAAAAACAGAGAGCTATTAGTTTGGTGTCAACAAAGGGGCTACTGTCCCTGCAGATAACTAGCTACCGTAGGAGGATGCAGAGTGATTTTTTTCCAGTTTAGCTGTAATTGGCAATTAAGGACCGTATTCAAAAGAGAGCTATCAATGAATGGGGTCAGATAAACCCCTTTATTTGGGGCTTACAAAAATGGGATGAAAATATTTTTGGAAAAATCAGCACTAGATAACTTGTCAATCCAGGACATATAATTGATTACTGACAAAAAACAAAGGAAAAACTAAGGTCATTTTTAAACATCCTCAGAGTAAAACAGTCGTGGTGTAAGAACAATTACTCTCTGCTTGCCTTATCATCTCACCGCTATAGCCCTGAAGCCAAAAGATGGTGGGCAGCAGAGCTCTAAGAAAATCATCCTCAGAGGTAGAGTAAGCTTACAAGACAGAGAAACTGGCACTTCACGCACCAGATCACATTCACATTTTGCAAATAAATAGGGTCGTTTTAATGCTCCCCAAGATCACTTCCTTGTGTGCAAGTCCTTGAGGAGCTTGATGTTCATGCCCTCAAAAATTGGGGTAGGTAAGGCAGGGCAGAGCAGTGGGGGAAAAGTAGGTACAGCTGTAATTGAACAATAAAAAACTAAAAAAGTAAAGAAGTCTGCCTGGTTCTTGGCAGGCATAATGATACCTGAACATGGAATGTCTGCAAGAGTGCCCCTAATCTGTAGGAAAAAGTGTTCCACCCCCAGCCTAGATCTCCAATGTCCCCAGAAGACATGGAAGAAGGAGACCTCAATAGTCACCTGAAGAAGTGTTGGACATGTGGATTCTTCATCGGGCAGCCAATGAAGGGACACAGGTTTCTCTAACAGTGGTCATCAGTGAGGAGGCAGGTCAGGGAAATCTGGGTACCTTTTCTGGAAAATTATGCAGTCCATACATATCCTACTTTTTATGCAGATGTCCCACACACTAAGGGAAGCCCAGGAGCAGCCCTGTATCATGCCATACCCCCAGTTGTTTGTGACCATTGCTGCCTCAATCCAGCTCTTCACTCAAGATCCAGAAGAGGGATGACAATGAGAAGTGAAACAATCAGCCATGCCCAATCACCACTGCAGCCTTTTCACCTCAGTTATAGCCAATGATGAAAAAAAGATAAAGCTTTACTTTCAATCTGAAAATGATACATAAACTGCCCTGGACTGAGTTTAATAATCATAACGAGCCAGGGAGTTATGAAATTTCACAATCCTCAGATTGGAAAATGAGCTTCTACTCAGTGAGCTAAAGAAAATAAACGGGAAAAACAAATCTCTGCAAATATTAGGTTACATTTTCAGAGAAACTCCATGTTCTAGGCATTGCACATTTTCCCCAAACTCCAAGAAGTGACCTTATTAGATCTATTTTGCAGATAAGAAAATTGAGAATGAGAGCACCTTGCCTAAAGTGACACACCATAACTTCAATTGAAATTTAGGTCTGACACATTTAAATCCTGTGTTCTTTTTCCTGCATTACACAGTTTTCTCTAGTTTCCTTGACCTGAAACACATAAATTTCTTTAAGATACAACAGTATTATCATACACATATCTAGTCAATATTAAAAAGTTTTAGGTTCAATTTGATGTACATTAGAACCTTGAAAAACATGGGTTTGAACTGTGTAAGTCCACTTACACAGGGGTATTTTTCAGTAAATACTGTAAATAATTTTCTCTTAAGATTTCTTAAAGGCTTTTTTTTCTCTAGCTTACTTTAATTTAAGAATACAGTATGTAATACATATAACATTATACAAGGCATATGTTAATTAAGAATTTATCTTACAGTAAAGCTTCCCATCAATAATAAACTATTAGTAGTTAGGTTTGTGGGGAGTCAAAAGTTTTACGTGAATTTTTGACTGTGCAGTCAGTGCTCCTCACCTGCATATTTTTCAAAGGTCATGGTATTTGAAATCTATCTCCTTCCATACTCTTCACTCACGCTCGTCATCCAAATTAAATGCTGACAAAAGGGATTGACAATCGCCTTACTAAATGTTCTGCATATTCTCAATTTATAAAAATGAAACACCTGTGAAACACAATAAAGCCAAGCAAAATATAAGACAGAATGCCTACAATGCACTGTACTTGACCTTAACTCATTGTAAAAATCAATCACATCCATAAATATTTTTACAGCAACACCTAGACTAGTGTTTGAACAAACAACTGTGCACCAGAGCCTAGCCACAAAATCACCAGTTACATGTGACCATGATTGCCTCTTTAAAGCATTTGACAAATGATGATAATGAAATACTAAAAAGTTTAATATTCTTTCCTATGGATGCAAGTACACAAAACCTTGGCTGGGACCCAGCTCTCTTTAGGCCTCACCAGATAAACTTCCTTCCATTAATTGGTTCCATCACTTTGTCTCGATATGTCATTTAATTTGGGTTTTTATTTACAACCTCTGAAAAAGAGGCTGAAACTAACTTTTGAGTTAGTGTAGTCAGTGAGACAGGGTCACATGCTATTACTGAGTGATTTTGCAATTATTTATTCTGACTTTGGAAACACACATACATACAGGGCATTGTTGTAAGTATATTCAGTGTAGTTACAGCCATTACCAGTACTTATTATAGAAAAGGTTGTCAAACAATTTTGCAGTTTTTAAAACACAGGTTCTTCTAAGACAATATTGTTCTCTAACTAATTATATATATATAATGGATATATGATTTTTTGTTTAGATTATTTCAAAGAGGAAAAAATGAATTACCATAAAAAAATCAAAGTAGATACTTTTATGTTTAAGCTCACTTACTGAATAGAAAATCTAAATTGTTCTGCAATTTAGATGAACAGCTGCAGTAGGCCAGGCATTATCCCAGAAGTGGTATATGCATAACATAAATTAATTTCACAAAAACCTGTTGTGTGTATTACAGAGAAGAAAGCAGAAGCCTGGAGACATAAGATAAAATGCCACAGTGACTCATTTGCTGAGCTGTGAAAGTCACCAAAACCTACCCCATTTACATCCACCTGCCTATGAATATAGATTATTTTTCATGAGTTCGAATTACTTTTATGTTTGGCAGGTATCTTCCTTTTTTTCTCTTCATTTGTTGCTCCATGAAAATAATATCAGAAGACATGAACATTTGTATTTTACTCTTAAGGTATGAGCCCTAGGTTTATTTTTTCAGGCTTTATGGAAAAAGTAGATCATGCCATGTGCAATTATTCACAGGGGATGACCAAGAACATTCAGTGATGGTGGAGATGTGAATGCCAATGATAATGACCAAACTGCTGGTGCATGCAGATGACGGGTACAATGGAACCCAATCTTGGGTAACAATATTGGAGGAATCAGATGTAGCATTTGAGGGAGGGTCCTGATTCCTTTTTGCCTTGTTTTACATGGGCTGCCCAGCAGTCATACAGTACAATGAGAGCCGGCAGAAGAGCTCAAAGGAGCTCAGTTCCTTAGGCTGTGAAAACAAAGGTGTTTCCTCTTTCCTTACCTTTTATGAGGTGAAAACCTGAAGGGTGCATATAAATTATGAGGATGGGAAAGGTATGTACAAGAAGATTCTGGAGGATGTGTAAGGATTTGAAATTTGAGATGTAGTTGAATATAAAGTGATGCTGAAGTATGGAAAGTGTAACTGTAGGATATAAAATAACAAGTAACTAAAATATAGAAAATAAAGATCAAAGCAAAAAAAAACTTTGATGTTCTTACCAGAGCAGGGGGGGAAAAGCTTACATCAAATACTCTATCCTTTATTTTCAAGAAAATGATCCCTTTTCTTTAAAACTTGTTTTGTTTGAGACATAGCCATAATACCACAATTCATAACCTATGAAGACTTAAACACGAAGTTCTACATGGTTATATATACATATTTATATTATGTTGTATGGTATTATAGCACACATTTTCTTTAATTCTACTGAATAAAAGGACTCAATAGATCACTCTAGGGGCCACTTCTGTCATGACACAGGCAGAAACCACCAAGTCCCTAGGCCTAGCCAACACCATAAGCCGGAGTCTCCATGAAAATCAAGAACCAAAATTTATATTTTTTGCTAGTAAAGCTCCACCTCTTCCTCTTCATATATCTCTGACTCTATTTGTTGGTAGTTTGGTTTTTTTTTTTTTTAATCTTCCTATCTTTTGAGCCTGGAACTTGAAATTTAATGCTGTTTTTGAACTTTGAAGACCTCTTAATTTCCTCCCCTTTCTTCTAGGGTTCTCATGAATTCCTGGGTTGTAGTAATTGAGCCAAACAGAATCTTGCCCAAGATTCCACAAACCAAACACACTGGAGTCTATTTTTGCTTGTATTCTTTTTCTTCTAAGTATTGACAAAACTTTAGCTACTATCTGTAAAGGACATGTTTTTAAAAAAGTAGAATTTTTAGCTGCAATTATGCATGTCAATTCATTTTTAAAAGACTGTGGTACGATGGAGGGAAAAGAGATTTCCAGGTTCAAATTCAACTTCTACAGTCTAGGAAAATGTTTGCTTCTAAATTCCAAAGTGATTATTTGAAAATTATTTTTAAAGCTAAACTGCAAATTGAAAACCCACAAAAAATAACAGATGAACAGATTTGACTATGTGAAAATTTGAAGAGAAAGAAAAGTTCTACAAAAATAGTAAAAACAAAATATCGGGTAAATGAAAAACAGAATAAACATGTATAGCAGGCACTGATATTTAAAGGGTTATAATGTATAGTATATGAGAAACCCTTGTATATTATTAAGAAAATGACTAATACTCTGATAGATAAGAATACTTTGACAAAAGTTATGATAGGACAATGACAAAAAAAGTAATGTAAATGACCAATAAGAATTTAAAAATGAAAAATTATCAAAAATAGTAAGAGGATACAATTAAACATAAAATGGGATCCCATTTCCACCTATAAAATCTGTAGATATTTTTTACTTTAAAAAATTTATTGTTGACAATATTATAGATGTCCCTATCCTCCACCTTTGCCCACCTTCGCCTAGCCTCCAACCCCCTTCCTTCTTGTCATCACCACACTATTGTCTGTGTATATGGATTGTGCATATATATCTGGTACTGCTATGAGTAGATAGAGAATTATCTATTTTATGGTTAGCTCCCAGGCATCGTTCCAAACTATAGGAAGAACTAAAGTTTCTTCCTATACAGCTTCTCTCACCATCTTACTGATATATTTATTCTCTGTCCCACCACCTGCTTTATTTTCTTTATAGAACTTATGACTATTTAGCATCATCTTATTTTTTGCTACTAGAAATTATCTTCCAACTAGAATATAAGAAACCTGAGAATAAGACCCTATGTGTCTCACCTAAACCCTAAAAAAAAGAGTTCACAATACATTGTATGACTCAAAAAACACACACTGATTGAAAAGGTGAAAAGGGTGCATATTATACATTTTCAAAGATCATAGTTCTGTAATATTTGCATATCAAAGCTTTCAAAATAGTCTTTCTTTTCAATCAGTAATCCCATGTTCACAGATTTATTTCCAGAAAATAATTAGAAATACACATTCCAACTTATGTGCAATGATAGACATCTCAATATTAGTGTTATTTATAGTAGTAAAAAATAATATAAATGTCCAAAAATGTAGATGGTTAAATAATTTATGGTATATATCTAGCACATAAAATTATGCAATAGTAAACAATCATGCTTTCTAAAAATATTTTATTACCTAATTAAAAAATAAAGCAATCCATAAAATTTTATATACAGAATAATCCCAATTTTGCTAATGCATGTATATAAATAAAGATAATCTATATGTGTCATAATTCACTAGCATTTGAGGTCATAATTTTCTTTATACCAAATCACAATTGTCTAAGTGCTCATGTATTGTTGCTAAAAGAATCCTTGTGTTTTACCTTGTTACTTTATCCAATTATCCCTGGGTATCCTGGTAAATGGTTCCAGGTCTCATAAATCCAACCCATCTACCACTATCTCAAGCACCTACCTCATACCTTTTGAGGAACTAGTCTTACAAGTTTCAAGTGTTTTTCTTTACACCAGTGTGAGCTAAACATGGCATGAACCCTTGCCTTTGAATATCTCAGTGCTAAGCTTCCTTTAATATTTAATGATAGGTACAACAGGGATATTGGAATTGAAGTACAATACAGAAAATAATTTATAGACTCTGTCTTTTATTGGGTTATGTCAGAAGCTCTGAGACAAAGAACTGGGTGCAGAAAAATATATGAAAGAAACTTCACTTGAGATAAAATTTTAGGAAAATGAGGAAAACAAGATTTGGCAGAGGGGGAGCTGACTTAGTACACTTTACATGCCCCGTGGATCCTACAGTAAACTCTAGAACTGGGACAAACTTTCACAGTTGTCTTTAGTTAGCATAAAGAGTTGGGGCCTTTGATTCCTCCTTATCAGGTAGTCATTGGCTGTGAGCCGCAACCTGGTAGAAGGCATAGTGTTGCACGAGATAATTTTCTGTGGCAGGAGAAAATGTCCAGCAAGACTCTGTGAGCTTTCAGCAGCAATGTTTTTAGTATCTATGGAATGGGTATTCTGGAGCTGAAAAGGGAATCAGGTGCTATAACAAAATATGAGAGACTGGGTGACTAAAACATTAGGAATTTATTTTCGCATAGTCCTGGATGCCAGAATTCCAAGTTCAAGGTTCTAGACATTCAGTTTCCGGTGAGAGATCTCAACTTGGCTAGTAGACAGCTGCAGTCTCTCAATGTGTTCACATCACCTTTCCTTGGTTCTTGTGCAGACAAAAAGAAAAAGCAAGCTATCTGGTGTCTCTCCTTATAAGAACTCTCATCCTTTTGGTTTAGTTCCTCACCCCATGACTTCATTTAATTTCAGTCATTCTCTCAGAGATCCCATCTCCAAACACAGCCACTCTGGAGTTAGGGTTTCAACATATGAATTGGTGAAGGCGGGGAAGACAGTCAGTCCACAACACAATACTACCCACTCCACACCAACAGGCTAGTATCCTTCTTGAGGCTCCTTTTCTGTTGAATTCCTGCTTTTCTGTCACTAGGTGACAGGGTTTTTTGTTGTTGTTGTTGTTTTTGTTTTTTAATTTCTCCCAAACTGAGATGCATCTTTATGTCTCTACAATTCATAGTCTAGGCAAAGTTGAACCCTGGCACTTGAGAAAAGAGGGTGACTATTCTTAAGTCAAATCCTGGGTACTTATTTTCTATTATGAAAACTACAATTACAGAATCTTTTGAAAGCAATATATTGATTAGAACTTGCCATAATAACACTATGTACCAAACTAATCTAACACTCATTAGTTTAAAGCAATAACTATATGTCTTTGAGTAGGCTCATCTAGGCTTTCTTATAGAGAATTAAATGCAAACAATCTATTGCAAACAAACCCATAGGATATATACCTAAAGGAAAGATGAAAGAAGAAGGAAGGAAGGAAGGAAGGAAGGAAGGAAGGAAGGAAGGAAGGAAGGAAGACTGAACCTTCCTGAACCTAGACTGAACCAAGGAGAGACTGACCTTGGCTGTGTCTGCTGGGCTTGGCTCCAACCTCCAGATCAAATCTAGGTTTGTTCTATGTATTTCTCATTCTGTTTTGAACAGCTGGCTAGCTGGGGTATGTTTTCTTCATGGATATGACAGAGGTGAGAGTACAATCATATCTGTCCAATGTGAATGGGACAATAACAGTTAAAATATAAATATTACATTGTTTACTACCTGCATTTGTTTTCTCCCAGATTCAGTTCTCTTGTTCCTTGACTATTTCCTATCTGTGTTTGACCTTAATTCCTCTAAAATACAACCTGGTTCATCTCCCACAGTAGATTCCCAAGGCAGCATTTTCTTCTGATTCATATTTGCCTATCTCTTAAATTTCACTTCATTCTTTATTTTTTCCTATTAAACCTTAGAGATGCATTACACCAAATGCATTTAAAACCATAGTTGTGATAATTTATGCCATATATATAGATTTTTCAGTGGTAAAGAACCGTTCAGATTGCTTAGCTCATCAGATTACTAAGAGGCAAATCTCCCTTTTCCTATACTTTTTCCTTACAGGTTTCTGCTACAAACTCTATGGAGCAAACAAGTCATAACGACCAGGTCTTGAAACACATGTCTTGAGATATGAGAGGAAGAAACAGAAGCACATGTAGACTGCCCTTCAGAAACCCACCTGAGAATACCACCAGGCATAAGGTTGTCCAACCTCTGACCCACAAGCCTCATGCAGCCAAGGATGGTTGTGAATGCAGCCCAACATGAAATCATAAGTTTACTTAAAACATTATGAGAATCTTATGATTACATGTTGCAATGTATTTAATGTATGGCCCAAGACAACGTTTCTTCTTCCAGTGCAGTTCAAAGATGCCAAAAGTTTGGACACCCCTGCTCCAGGAAAGCTGGGTTAGGGGAGTATGGTGTGAAGGCGACCTGGCCTCAGCCTGCACTGTCAGCTTTGTGGGTGCACTGGCACCTACCAAGTGTGATTGAGCCTGTAAGTGAGCCTGGCGCTGCAGCCTCCTGGCTCATCCTGTGGGGCAGGCATCACTGCCTGATCTTATCTGCCACATGAACACTCTACCAGGACCCATTGCCTTCAATGCTGACCAGCAGCAGGTGAGACGCCAGTCCTTCTCTGGAGCCCTTCTGCTGGATCCCGTTTTATCTCACTCAATTATATTTGTTGTAATTATCTAATATTATTATTGATATTTGCCATTTTAATCTGTTTACTCTTTATTGCATTTTAATATATTTCTTTCATTTCCTCTCCTATATTCCATAGAAAGTTTTCTTCTGTTTTAAAGTTGTTTTATCTTTGTTTTTGTGTTAGTTTTACTAATTAAACCTACACTTTATTTTACTTTTGTACCCTTATTAACTTTTATGTTATTTATGTCTTTCCTGTCATCCCTACAGTCTGACCTTCTTCTTAACTTCTCAACCCACTCCGACTGCCTTGTGGTTTTTATGTCTAATTTTAGCTTATATTATTATGGTCATACATTTTTTATAACTTTATTGAGTTGTAAATTATGTACTATAAACTGCACATATTTAAAATGTACCATTTAATATTTAAACATATACACATATATACATATATATTTTATAAAAATAAGTTTAATAAATTATTTACTACCTCAATTTTGTTTTCTGCTAGATTTCTTTTCCCTTTTTATTCCTGAACTACTTCCTCTATGAGTGCTTTCAAAGTAAACCATTTTGTGATAAAAATTCAAAGTGTATGACCTTATTTTTTTTAACTTTTACATAATAATTTAGCATAATCTGAAGTTCCAGATTTGAAGTGTTTGTTCCATCTGTTTGAATGTATTACTCTATTTTCTTGTTGCATTCAGCAATACTTTTGGGGACTGTAAGGTTAGCCGGTCTGAGCTGTACTTCTTATAGGTAATCTGCTTCCATTAGCAGGACATATTAGAATTGTTCCTCAGTATTTAATCTTTCAAAATTTAACTATGGTGTTTCAGTTGTGAATTTTGGGTCTTACTTACTGTTAGGCTCTCTATAATTTATGCCAAATGACATTTTATATTTTTAAACAATTTAAAAATTTCCATTGATTATATTTTTAAAATACTTCCTCTTCTCCATTTATTTTTCTCAGCATTTGAAAATTCTACTTTACAGAAGTTGACACTTTTACTTCTATACCTTTCATCTCATTATTTTTGTCTTATTTTTACCTTTCTGTCCCTTTGTGGTACCTCCAAGAAAGATGAGTAATGTGATATTTTAACTCACTCTTAATTCTATGGATTTATCCATATATTTCTTCTGTGTGCTGAGTTCATTTATTTCAACTGCCATGTTTTCACACCCATGATACAATTATTCAGTTAGTTCTACATGCTATGTCTTGTGGTTTCAGTGAAGAGGAAGTAGCCTGTTAGAGTAGGTCTCTTGAGCTCCTTGGTCTCCAAATCTTGAGTTGTTGTATTAAGATGTGATGTGCATCACAATATTTTGGCTTTCAGGCTATGAGTAGATGAGGCTGGGGTGCCTAAAGGAATAAATTGAATAACCTGTGTGGAAATGATATAAGTAACTGTTCAAGTGGGTAAATGATGGCAAATTAAATCAGTCCCTCAATTCTTTACTTCTTCCCTTAAAATAATTATATTCTGTTTTTTGACATGGCTTCATGGCCAACATATTTGTCTTTTAAACACCTAATTTACTTCTACAGTGGAACATTAGTGGAAGTAACAACTAAAGCCTTATCTGTGTGTGCATATTTGGGTTGTCCCTTGTACTCTAAGGATTCTTAACACTATGTCCAGGGAAACTGCAGCACCAAAGACAATATGTAGGGATGTAGAGTAAATGGAGGCCACCTGAGAAATGGAGGAAGCTGTGAACCAATTCCAGTAGATCCACAGACACATGAGTAAAAAAAGTAAAAATGGTCATGGCAAGCCATTGAGTTAGGAAGCTATTTGCATGTTAAGGCAACATTATTGAGAGATAGCTGACAAATCCACACAGCAGGCATACATGGTTATTTCTCAAGACTATGTGTTCATGATTAATAGGGATAATGTTCTCCCTGATTTTTAAGGACACTAAGTTGATACATTTTATATTCATAGCCCTTGGGGTACTTTGGAATGTGTCCTCCAGAGGAGCTGCACTTTCTCAGAACCGCTTCCTTTGGTTGAACTTGCCTCCTGGAGCTACAGAGGAGGCATTGCCCAGAGAGAGGCGGCAATAGCTGCCACTTCTGGAAATCGTGGTCTCACAAGTTTGACTCTGTCCCAATGGTATCCTCTCACCACTGATAAAAACATGGCTGTATATGAATTGCTCCAGAAAAAAAGGGAAAATACCTCTCCCTATTCAGTCTCCCTTTTTCTCTTTGTGTCTGACAAGTTTATATATTAAGTATAAAGTAAGCTTTGAATTCTGACTCTTTATGTAGTGAAAGCTTAATCTGAAGTGTTCTCCAAATACCCTGAAGTGTCAATAGTGATTGAATGGTTACGAAATTTACAAAAGCAACAAATGTTAGCTCCAACTACTTCTTTCTTAGTCTCCTGTACTTCAAGTGATTTGTAGGATAGAATTAGGTGTTTTATTTTCTTTCTGGGGACATTAATTCTAACATTTATTGATCTAACTGCTTTTAAAACTTTTCTGAGCTTCTTGCAATGACATTTCTTATTATTGCCTTCTATGATGACTTCTTCAAATAAACACCACTGTCTTGCAAAGGTGCTACATATTGTTTTATTGGACAATCAATAGAACCTATTTATCTGGCCATCTCTTTTATGTATTTGGATTCCAACATTTATAATAAAATAAGTAAATGAAGAATAGAAATTTAATACATGAAAAATATAATGAAAATTTTTATTCTAAAGTACAAGATAAAAATGTAAGAGCCTTACTGTAGTTATCAATAACTGTCTTTGAAAATTTGCTTGTTCTGGCTCTATTAATTCTAAGAAAAATACAATCTAATGCCCAATTTGGAGAGGGTTTTTGGGGCTACTTTGGGCCCTGAATTTTTCGCTGTCAGTATACCAACATGAGCTCCACGTAACTCCATTTTTCCTTCTACTCTTCTAGCCCTAGTGATAATAGCTTCTTTATATAATTATTGATTTCTGGATTTCAGTATCAAGCTTTTTATATTTTGTGCCCAAGTCTTTGCATTAAAATCTGTTTCCCTCAAATGTGTGGAGGGGTGTAACCAAATAGCCTGGCTGTCTTCAGGAGTTTAGGTTGTGATAACCAATCTTTTCTTGAGAAAATTTTATTTTACAAGACCCAGTGCAGCAACACCCCTTCAGATATTGATAGACCAATATTTTGCATTTCTTTTATCTAATATATAATTTATATTCAACAAGAGAAGACAATGACCTAAGGGAATGAACATGTATACATCACCTTTCAATATAACCATATATTAATATAAAATATATCATAATATTCAAAATATTTAATACATGACAAACATTGGCATGAGCACACACACAAGCACACACACAGATAACATTTTTTTTAAATGCAGGTAAGATAAATTGCCTGGAGAAACCAGACTCTAAACAGCAGAAAGAAAGACAGCAAATTTTTAATATCACTGGTGGGACACAAAGTCAAGAGGTTCAATAGAAGACTGCAGTTTCCTGGAAAATCCATTGGTTTAAGGAAGGGTATTCAAATCACTTATAGCAATCTGAACCAGTATCTCTTGTGGTAAATAAGATCTACATCTAAAGAAATTATATTCATGCATAGGATTTGGTTTTCTTCAAAAACTCCCTAGGGGAAAAACACTATGTAAAAAACAAAACAAAACAAAGTATGATTTAATAACATGTAAAGAAAATTACTATAAACTTTAATAAATATTTCAGAGTGGGTAGAGAAAACATGACATCCAAAAAGAAAAACAAAGATACCAAAAATGAGCTTTTATACCATAAACATAAATAATTCATAAATGTAAAATATGGTATCGATATGTTTGAAGGCTCCAAGATACATCATGTAACAGAATTAACATGTCAGGATAAGTGTGCTAAAAGCTGGATCAGATGGCTTCTGTCTTTCTAGAAAATGGTTTTTGGACATCAAGGGCAATCATGAAGAGTAGACATACAATAGTCCAAAAGTTTCCAAACACATATAATAGTAATTTTATCCAATTGAAGAGGAAAAAAGATAATAAATTACAGAAAGGGATCAAATAAATAATGACAAAACAATCTTTGAGCACAATAAAGACAGTAATAAAATTAAAGACAGACTCAATAAAAACATACCAACTCCTAGGCACAATATAATAAAGTTTTAGAACTGAAAGATAAATAAAAAGTATTTAAATGTGATAGAAGAAAATAATTAGAAAAAAATGTTATTAAAATATCTAGGATAAAATTGGTAACTGATTTTTTTATTTTTTAAATATTTTATTGTATTTTTCCATTATCATTTAGTCCCCTTATACCCCCTTCCCCAATCACCAATTAGTCCCTTCATACCCCCTCCTCCCTGCAATCACCACACTGTTGTCCATGACCATGAATCCTTTCCCTTTCTGCTCAATCCCTCCACGCCCTAAATTCTCCCACCCCACTAGCTGTCATCCTGCTCTCTTTCTATGAGTCTGTCTGTATTTTGTTAGATCAGTTCATTCATTAGAAACTGAATATGACTGAAATCATATATTTGTCTTTCTCTAACTGGCTTACTTCACTTAGCATAATGTTCTCTAGTTCCACCCATGCAGTAGCAAAGGATAAAATCCCACACTCCCTTTTTTTACAGCTGAGTAGTATGTCCCATACTACTGTGTAAATGTCCCATAATTGTTCTATTCACTTATCCACTGATGGAAACTTAGGCTGATTCCATATTTTGGTGAGTGTAAATAATGCTGCAGTGAACATACGGGTGTTTATGCTCTTTTGAATTAGTGTCTTGGGTTTCTTGAGACCTATACCCAGAAATGGCATCACCAGGTCAAAAGATTCATTTTTAATTTTTTTGAGGTATCTTCACATTATTTTTCATAGTGGCTGCACCACTCAGTATTTCCACCAACAGTGCAAATGGGTTCCCCGTTCTCCACATCCCTCCCAGCACTTGTGTTTGTTGGTTTACTGCTTGCAGTTATTCTGAAAGGTGTGAAAAGGTAACACTGTGGTTTTAATTTGCAACTCTCTGATGACCAGTGATGTTGAGGATCTTTTCATATGTCTATTGGCCATCTACAGGTCCACTTTGGAGAAGTGTTTATTCAGGTCCTTTATCCATTTTTGTTTTTTTGCTACATTTTATTGAGTATGCTATTACAGTTCTCCCATTTTCCCCCTTTTATCCTCTTCAGCCTGCCCCCCATCCCATCATCCCCACACCACTTAGTTCATGTCCAAGGTCTGTACATGTCAGTTCTTTGGCTTCTTAGTTACCTGCACTACTCTGAGCCTCCCCCTATTTTTTTTTTTTTTTTGGTCAACATTTTCTCACCAACACTTTCCCCAACCCCAACCACCCTCACCTTCCACCCTTAACCCTTCCCCCATTTGTCTTTCTCAATGGGTCCTTTATTCATGACTTTGATGATCCTTCCCCTCCCTTTACCCTGTCATTCCCCCAACCACCTCCCTTCTGGTTACTGTCAACTTGTTTTTTATTTCAATGTTGCTGGTTATATTTTACTTCCTTGTTTATTTTATTGACTTGGTTCCAATTATAGGTGAGATTATATGGTATCTCTCTTTTGATGCCTGGCTTATTTCACTTAGCATAATGCTCTCCAGATCCATCTATGCTGTTTCGAAGGGTAGTAGCTCCTTCTTCCTTTCTGTTGAGTAGTATTCCATTTTGGAAATGTACCATAGATTTTTGATTCACTCATTTACTGTTGGGCATCTAAGTTTCTTCCAATTCTTGGCTATTGTAAATTGTGCAGCTATGAATATAGCAGTGATTAGGTCCTTTTGAATTGGTGTTTCAGGATTCTGAGGGTATAACCCCAGCAGTGGAATTGCTGGGTCAAAAGGCAGTCCCATTTTTAGTTTTTGGAGGAAATTCCAAACTTTTCCATAGTGGCTGCACCAGTCTGAATTCCCACCAACAATGCACTAGGGTTCCCTTTTCTCAACATCCTCATCAACACTTGTTGTTTGTTGATTTGTTCATGATGGTCATTCTGACTGTTGTGAAGTGGTAGCCCACTGTGGCTTTAGTTTGCATCTCTCTGATGACTGGTGATACTGAGCATCTTTTCATATGTCTATGGGCCCTCTGTATATCCTCCTTGGAGAAGTGTTTGTTCCTTTGCCCATTTTTTAATTGGATTGTTTGATTGCTATTGAATTTTGTAGGTACTTTGTAAATTTTGGATATTAACCCCTTATCAGATATATCAGCAAATATGCTCTCCCATTCTGTGGATTGACTTTTTATTTTGTTACTGTTTTCCATTTGTGTACAAAAAGTTTTTAGTTTGGTGTAGTTCCATTTGTTTATTCTTTTTGTTTGCCGTACCTGAGGAGATATACTTGATAAAATATTGCTATGATCAATATCTGAGATTATGCTGCCTATGTTTTCTTCTACAATTTTTATGGCTTTAAGTCAAACACTTAAGTCTTTGATCCATTTTAAATTTATTCTTGTGTGTGGTGTAAGAAGACCTACTTTCATATTTCTGCATGTATCTATCCAATTTTCCCAGCACCACTTATTGAATAAACTACTTTTAGCCCCCTGTAAGTGTTTGCTTCCTCTGTTGAATATTATTGACTACAAAGCTGTGGCCTTATTTCTGGGCTTTCTATTCTGTTCCTTTCATGCATGTGTCTGTTTTTATGCCAGTGCCATGCTGTTGCGATTGCTATTGCCTTATAGTGTTGTTTCCTTTTTTTATTTAATCTTTATTATGTTTTTCCATTATCATTTAGCCCCCTTATGTATCTTCTGCCCAGAAATCATCACACTGTCATCCATGTCCATGAGTTTATTTTCCTTTTTGCTTAATTCCTCCACCAACTCAACCGCCTCCACCACCTATCATCCTGATCTCCACCTATGAGTCTATCCCCATTTTCCTTGCTTATAGTAGAGTTGCATACTAAGTAGCATTATGCCTCTAACTTTATTCTTCTTTTTCAGTATCACTTTTCTTATGTGGTGCCTTTTGTGGTTCCATATAAATTTTTGAAATATTTGTTCTAGTTCTGTGAAATACTTCATTGGTATCTTGATAGGAATTACATTGAATGTATAGGTTGCCTTGAGTAGTATGGACATTTTAATGTTAATTCTTCCTATCCACGAATGTGGTATATGCTTCCACTTATTTTACCTTCTTCAATTTCTTTATTCAGTGTCTATAATTGTCCAAGTACATGTATTCTATACCCTTGGTTAGGTTTATTCCTAGGTATTTTATTCTTTTTGAAGCAATTGTGCATGGGATTGTGATCTTGATTTCCCTGTTACTTCATTATTGACCTATAAAAATACAACTGATTTCAGCATATTAATTTTGTATCCTGTTACTTTGCTGAATTCATATATCAGCTCTGGCAGTTTGTTGGTACATTCTTTGGGGTTCTCTATGGATAATATCATGTTATCTGGAAATGAAGTCAGTTTTATTCATTCCTTTCCAATTTGAATATTTTTTTTTTCCTATTCTTGCCTGATTGCTGTGGCTAGGACTTCCATTACTATGTTAAATAAGAGAGGTGAAATCAGACATCCCCTGCTAGCTCCTGATTTTAAGGGGAATGCTTCAAGATTTGGGTTTGTTGGGTATGATGCTGGCAGTGGGTTAGTCATATATGGCCCTTATTATGTTTAATTATGTTCCCTCTATTCCCACTTTGCTGAAAGTTTTTATCATTAATGGATGCTGTATTTTATCAAATGCATTTTCAACATCTGTTGAAATAATCATGTGGTTTTTATCCTAGATTTTGTTTATGTGGTAAATCACATTTTTTGATTTGTGAATGTTATACCAACCTTGCATTCCCAGGATAAATCCCACTTTATCATGCTACATAATCTTGTTAATATATTCCTATATTCTGCTTGCTAACATTTTGTTGAGGATTTTAGTGTCTAAGTTCATCGGTGATATTGGTTTATAATTTTCCTTCTTTGTAGTGTTTTTATCTGGTTTTGGAAGAAGGATAATGCTGACTTCATATAATGAGCTTGGGAACCCTTCCAACTCTTAATTTTTTTGTGATAGTTTGAGAAGGAGAGGTGTTAGTTCTCAAAATGTTTGCTAAAATTCCCCTGTGAAACCATCTGGCCCAGGGCTTTTGTTTGTTGGGATTTTTTTTTTTTAATTATTTCTTCATTGTCACTAGGTATAATCTGTCTATTCACATTCTCTGATTCTTCCTGATTTAGTTTTTGAAGGTTTTGTGTTTCTAGGAATTTATCCATTTTACCCATGTTGTCCAGTTTGTTGGCATCTAGTTGTTCATAATATATTCTTACAGTCCTTTGAATTTCCTTGGTATCAGTTGTTATTTCTCCTCTTTCATTTCAGATTTCATTTATTTGGGTCCTTTCTCTTTTTTTCTTGATGAATTTGTTTAAAATTTTAACAATCTTATTTATCTTTACAAAGAACCAGCTCTTGGAATCATTAATCTTTTGTATAAATTTTTTAGACTCTAGGCCAGACTGGTGGAGCTCAGTGGATTGAGCATCAGCCTGCTAACCAAAGGGTCACTGGTTCAATTCCCCAGTCAGGGCTCATGCCTGGGTTGCGGTTCAGGTCCCCAGTGGGAGGGCATGTGAGAGGTAGCCACACATTGATGTTTCTCTCCCTCTCTTTCTCCCTCCCTTCCCCTCTATCTAAACATAAAATAAATAAAATCTTTAAAAAATAAATGACATTGATAATTAAAAAAAAAATATTTAGACACTATTTTGTTCATTTCTTCTCTAGTCCTTATTATTTCCTTCCTTCTATTCACATTGGGCTTTATTTGTTGTTCTTTTTCAAGTTGCTTTAAGAATAAAGTTAGATTGTTTATTTGTGCTTTTATTGTTTTGTGTTTTGTTTTTATTTCTGAGATAAACCTGTAATGCTATGAATTTCCTTCTTAAGATTGCTTTCCCTGTATCTCATGGATTTTGGGTTGTTTTGTTGTAATTTTCATTTGTTTCAAGGTATATTTGATTTCTTCCTTGATCTTATTGTTAATCTAGCCATTGTTAATAACATGTTATTTACCTTCCATATCTTTGTTTTTCAATGTTCTTCTTGTGATTGATTTCTACTTTCATAGCATCGTGGTTAGACAAGATGCTTTATATAATTTCATTATTCTTCAATTTATTGAGACTTGTTTTGTGTCCTAAAGTGTGGTCTATCCTAGAAAATGTATATTGTGCTGCTTTGGGGTGGAATGCTCTGAAGATATCAATTAAGTCCATTTGATCTAGTGCGTTGTTTAACAATGTTGTTTCCTTGTTGATTTTCTGTCTGGAAGATCTATCCAGTGAAGTCAATAGGGTGTTAATTCCCTGACTATGGCTGTATTTCTGTCAATATCTCCCTTTATGTTCATCAAGATTTGCTTTACATATTTAAGTGCTCTATGTTGGATGTGTAAATATTTACTAGGGTTATATCCTCCTGTTGTATTTTTCTCTTTATCATTATGTAGTGCTCTTCATTGGTGACTAACTTTTAATTAATAAGATTAAATGCTAAGGAGCATTTGAATATTTGAAATTATAAACAATAAAAAATACTAATAATATTCTTAGACAAACACAACTTCAGAAATAGTTTCCCTATTAAGATCTTTCTAAAAATATTTAAATTAATATATATAGTGGAAGTTGCAGAATAAAAAATATGTGAAAAACAATATTACTAAATAGTAGTAATACTTCAAAATATTTCCTGCTACAAAATATAAAGTATAAAAATTAATAGCTACTTAAAAATCAAGATGACCACTATATTTCAGGTGGTGCAAAAGGGTAGTGGGATGCATTCTGAGGGGTTGTTCTATTGTGAATAGTCTTTCCATATTGTTCAGCTTAAAAAGGAGAAAAATGTTTGTGTACAAATATCTTAACAAATTAATGGACAAGTAAACTGTGATATATCTAGACAAACGAAATTATTCAGTGTTAAAAATAAATGAGCTGTTGAGTCATGAAAAACCATTGAGAAACCTTAAATGCATATTAATAAGTGAAAAAAGAGCCTTAGAAGTTTACATACTGTATGATTCCAAATATATGGCATTCTGATGAGGCAAAACTATGAAAAAAAAATAAAAATATAGTAGTTGACAGAATTTCATTGGGAGTTAAAAATCAATGTGTGGTACTCAGAGGATTTTTAGGTAAGTGAAAAATTATGGTATTATAATGAAGGATACTTGTGATACACTTGTCTGATCCTATAAAATGTGCAATACTTTCCTCAGGGAAAATATGGACTTTGGACAATTATGATGTGTCAATGTAGGTTTAACCTTTGTAAAAAAAGTGTTATGTTGCTATTAGCAAGTCATATTAGCGAGTCATGTTGCTAATAGTGGAGGCCATGCATAAGATGGGGCTATAGGTTTATGGGATATCTCTTTATCATCCTGTCAACTTTATTGCAAACCTAAAACTGCTCTAAAAGTCTTTAAAAAGAAAATAAAATAATTGCAAAAAATTATTAAACAAAAACGGAAAGGAGAAAAAGATAGCAAAAAGAAAAATAAACATAAAATGGATATTAAAGCCTATTTTATATGTATTATAAAGTAAAGTATCTAAATAAGCCTAAACATGGTATGATTAATAAAGGTGGCTAAATAAAAATCCTTGTTCCCTATTCTCTAATATAGAAAATGTCAAATTTTGCAATAAAACACAGAATCACAAATATTTTTGTTTATAAGACACTTCCAGAAAACATGGCTCAACAGATTTGAAATTGTGGTATGAATAATACACAAGATAAATTCTGTAATTTTAAATACCATTTATAATTAAAATATATGACTGGAAACTTTTTTTTAATTTTAAAATTATATGACTTCAGCATTTCCTCAAGCACTTAGATAAATATTGTCCTCTACAATGCCTGAAGTATATCCTGAATCTGTGGATTGCTTTGAGTTGGGTGGGCATTTTAACAATATTTAATCTTATAGTCTATGAATATGAGCTGTGTTCCCATTTATTTGTTAATTTTTAATTGTTTCAGCAATACATTGTAGTTTTCAGTATACTATTATTTTACTTCCTTGTCGGTTTTTACTTCCTAGTATTTTATTCTTCTCACTGATTTCGTAAACTTTTGAAAAAATCCTCACCCAAGTATATGTTTATTGATTTTTAGAGAGAAAGAATGGAAGATGGAGAGAGAGAAATATCAATGTGAGAAACATCCATGGGTTGCCTCTCATATGTGCCCTAACTAGTATCAAACCTGCAATCTGGGTATGTGCTTTGATAGGGGTTTGAACCCATTACCTATTGGTAGGGGATGGCACGCTAACCACAGAGCCACCCACCCAGGGCTCCATAATTTCTTATGATATTATTGAAAATCACATTTATTTATTTATTTATATTCTTGATTAAATTATTTTATTTATTTATTTTTAGAGACAGAGGAAGGGAGAAAGAGGGAGAGAAACATCAATGTGCGGATGCCTCTTGCGAGCCCCTTACTGCGGACCTGGCTTGCAGCCCAGGCATGTGCCCTGGGTTGCATAAACCCAGAATCATAAAGGCAACATTTTGGTTTGCAGACCGGCGTTCAATCCACTGAGACATACCAGCCAGGGCTATATTTTTGATTCTTTAGAGAGAGAGGAAGGGAAAGAAGAAGAGAGGGAAACATTGATGTAAGGAAAGACATCTACTGGTTGCCTTTCTTATGCTCCCTGACTTGGGACCAAAACTACAATCTCAGCATGTATTCTGACAAGGGACAGAACCAGCTATCTTTTAGTTTGTGGGATGATGCCCATCCAAGTGAGTCACACCAGTTGGGGAGATTATTGAACATTTTAAATATATTTAAGTTGCTTAAGATACTTTTATTATCTTCAGTTATAAAGTATCCTTTTACACTTCACCCTTTGAAAAAGTCATTTTAACATTTTGTGTTTCCCTTAGATTTGCAACACTTTTTTTTTTTTCTTGTGAGCTCCCCTTGGCAAGGTTCACACATGTTGTTTGGAGTAATGCACCCTTAGAGCACATTTGCATGTTCCTCAAATGTGTTACCTTTCTGGCTTTATAAAACAGATTTAATCTAATTTTGGGACAAATGATTAAGATTTAAAAGCAATGGTGAGGATAGAAATGTAGGAACTATTGCGTTTGATATCCTTATACCATGCTGATAGTGTAAATTAAGACCTGTAGGTGTGGGATATGCAGGTCTGGACTTATATTTTGCATCCAGCATATATATGGCCACTTTCCCTGGAAGTTGGAGCACTCTTAGGACACTCTAGTGCTGCTGGGTAGTTTTTTTTTTATTGGTTTCTTCCTTAGTTTTGTTTCATTTTTCCTCAGATGTATTTTCACAGGTAATAAAGTACTTCATTACTCCTAATTATTTTTAAAAAGTAACTCAATTCTAGATCTTGAAAGGTGCGGAAAATATAGTCATTTAACCGACTGTGAGTCGATGTTAAAGCCAGTTTCAGGTTCAGTTCCCCTTAGATTAATTTCTCATTCATCATTCTAGCTTTTAATTTCTTCCTTCCTTCTCACCTTCTATCCCTTCTTCCTTTCTCCCAGGGAAATTCCTTTTCTGTTTACCCTCAAATTGGTATTGGTGATACAGAATGAGTCCTGTTCATCTGGTCAATTCATCACATTAAACAAAAAGTTCCACTCTTTTCAGTAATGATAAGTGCAAATAAAATACAGTCAATCATATGATTACAAATTAAGGAGGCATTTTTGACACATTACCAATGTGATAATGCTAATTTCATCTTTGTACTAATTCATAGAAAGAACCCTGCACTCAGGGTTTTGAATGGAACTTTATAAACATTATAATCGATACTTCCATCAAAGGACAAACTCCAATTATGGCTTAGGATTTGATTTGAATTGTTATTAACATGAACATTTTAATAGGAAATTAAGAAAACCTCTAAGGAAAATAATTTCTTGTACAAATTAACCCAGGAGTGTTTCAACAATTAATTGGATTCAATTCTCACAGAGAATATGTTTTAAGTCATTTTTTAAAAGATGAGAAAATGCATGATTTAGTCTCAAAATACCTATATTACTGAAAAAGTTAAGTTCCTTTCATAGCTATATTAAAAATTTTAATAAGAATTATTGTCTATCAAAAATCTTTGTGGCAAAATTCCTTTCATGTCTTATAGCACTTTGTGTTTCAGAGACATTTAAAACTAGATATATTTTCATTTTTTAAAGACATTAGGGTCTTTAAGGTAAATGTTTTTCTTTATTACTATATAAGAATAAAGTTCATTTTTGCTTTTGAATATTTTTTCAAGGGTCATTTAAATTTTTATTAGAAGTTTCCCAATTTATACTCAACCAATCTTTCTAATATTCTATACATCAACCACAGTCTTATATTCCAACTTATAAAAATACGTGAAATTCTTTAAATACACTTGTTATTTCATGATTTTATTCAGTTTTACACATGCTTGTTTTTTATAGAAGAAATCCCCATTTTTCCATTATTATTTTATGTAATAGTAACTGTGGTCATTTAAAAATTTTATTTGACCCACAGATAAAACTCAGTTTATTTTTCCTCTTTGTTTATATACCTTAAGGTGTTTGCTTTCATCTTGGTTTCCCTTAAATGATCTGTAAATTCAGATCATTTTAAGATACTAATATATGCAATATAACTTGTTCATTTTAAAAGAGTATTTTATATTGAAAAGATTATCATAAATGCATGTTAAACAAATGGATTAGATCTAATAGAGGCATGCAGACAAATAGCAAGATAAAAAATCAAAAGCATACTTGATAGATTAACATTATGCTTTTGGTTTTTATCTTGCTATTTGCATGTCTCTATTAGATCTAATATATATTTTTTTTTGTTTTTTGTTTTTTGGGGTTTCTTTTAGTGAGGGGAGAGAATTGATGGATTTCTACATTGTAATATGCAAATTCAGATTATGTTAATTCTTCCTTTCCAACTTGAGTGATTTTTTTTTTCTTACCTAATCTCCAGATAGAACTTCATACTTTGTTGAATAGAAGTGTTAAAATCAGGTATCCTTGTTTTGTTTCTGATTGTAGAGATAAAGGTTTTGGTCTTTTGCCTTTGAGTTTTGAAAAAAACTGTGGGTTTTTCATATATGGCTTATATTATGTTAAAGTAGTTCCTACTATTTCTAATGTTGTTTTAGTGTTTTTATCATGAATTGATGTTAACATTTGTCAAATGCTTTTCTATGTGAGTTGAGATGATGTAATGTTTGTCCTCCATTCGGTTAATGTGAATATTGCATCAATTGATTTTCAGCCATCCTTGCTTCCTGGAATAAATCTCACTTGGTCATGTTTCATAATCCTTTCAATGTGATGTTGATTTCAGTTTGGCAACAACTGGTTGAGAATTTTTGCATCAGTACTCATTGGGGATATTGGTCCATATATTACTATTTGTTTAATGTCTTTGCCTGCCTTTACTGTCAGGGTACTATTGATTTCGTAGACTGAGCTTTGAAGTGTTCTCTATTCTTCAATTAAAAAATAAATTTTGAAAATGATTGTTCTTTCTCAAGTGTTTGGTAGAATTTACAGGTGAAACCATCCCTAAAGCTTTGGTGTATGGCATTATTGTTTTTGTTTGTCTAAGGGAATTTTCTAACTTCCTTCTTGATTCCTTTTACCTATGGTTGTTCAAGGGAATTATCTTGCAGCCCATCAAGGCCAGGCACGTTCACTCAAGATCTGGGCAGACAGAAGAAAAGTCACAGAGCTGTGGGGATGCTTGACTTGCCTTTATTCAAGGGTGGACTATTCATGCATGTGGTAAGCTGCATACCCCTGTGTGTCACACTGCATGACACCTGTCCCCCCTTGTGGCCCACTGCATGGCCCCCATCTCATACCACTATCTCCCTTAGATACTGAAGACAGACAAAGCCGGCAGGAAGTCAGAATACATTGTATAACAGCAGGATCCTGAGCCCACTCAAGGCTATCAGAATAATTAATTGGACTCAGTCTCAAGGCTATTAGAACACAGCTTATCAGGCCCATTCTCAAGCATAAGGGAAACTGCTTTCCTTAGTTACCCAGACACCTGGGTGAGGAAACCAGACTGACTCCAGTTACTCTACAGGCATGTTGCTAACTTTCCACACATTTACAAGTTTTTTTTTTTGGTTGTTTTCACCCTGGCTGGATGTCTCACTTGGTCGGAATGTCCTTCTGTACACAGCAAAAAGGTTGCGGGTTCGATTCCTGATCAGAACACATAACTAGGCCACAGGTTTGATCCCTGGCCTCTGTGAGTACAGGAAGCAACCAGCTGATCTCTCTCTCTCCCTCTCTCTCTCTCTCTCTCTGCCTTTCTCCCCCCTCCCTTTCTCTTTGCCTAAAATCAATAAACATAGCCCTGACTAGTGTTGCTCATTTGGTTGGTTGCTGGACCACAAGGCTAAAGGTCACTGTTTTGATTCCCGGTCAGGGAACATGCCTGGGTTGTGGGTTTGGTCCTTGGTTGGGGTGTATACAGAAGGTAATCAATTGATGCTCCTCTCTTACATAGATGTTTCTCGCCCTCTCTTTCTCCCTCCGTTACCCTCCATAAAAATAAATACAATCTTTTTAAAACTGAAAAAAAAATACACATACCCTTGGATAAGGATTTTTTTTTCCAGTTTTCTTTCAGCTGTTGATTTCTAGTTTTATTATATTTTGATTGGAAAAAAGTTACTTTCCATGATTTCAATTTTTTAATTTTACTGAATGTATTGGGGTGACTGGCTAATAAAATTCTATAGGTTTCAGATGTACACTTCTATAATACATCATCTGTGTGTCGTGTTGTGTGTTCAACACCCAAAGTCGTCTCATTTTGTCACCATTTATCCCCCTTTTACTCTGTTCTACCTCTCCCACACCCTTTCCCTTTGATAATTACTGTTGTCTGAGTCTATGAGTGTTTTTGTTTTTGTTTTTTTTTGCTTAATTCCTTCAGTTTTCACCCAGTCCTACAGCCCCCTCTGACAGCTCTCATTCTGTTCCCTGTATCTATGAATCTGGTTCTATTTTGTGTTTATTTTGTTAGTTAAATTCTATGTATAAATGAAATCATATTGTATTTTTCTTTTTCTGACTGTCTTATTTCACTTAGTATAATATTCTCCAGGGCACAGTTTTGATTAACAAATAATGAGTAGTTTCATGGCTTAATATATGGTTTATCCTAAAGAATGTTCTATGTGCATTTGAGAAATATGTGTACCCTGTTAACATTGCGTGGACTGTGCTGTATTAGGTCTGTCTCTCTTACAGTTTTGTGTGTATTTTTCAGAGCCTTTATTTTCTTTGATTTTCTCTCTTGTTGCTCTATCTTATATTGAGAGCAGGGTATTGAAGTCTCCAACTATTATTGTAGAATTATATTCCCATTCAATTCTGCCAATGTTTGCTTCATATATTTTGAAGCTCTGATGTTTGGTGAATATATGTTTATAATTACTATATATTCTTTGTGCCTTGACAATTTTAAAATTTTGTAATGTCTTTCTTTGTCCCCAAACACTTTTGACTTAGTTTGTCTAGTAATTAGTTTGCTACCACAAATCTCTTTGGTTGTTAATTGCATACATTATTATTTCAATCTTTTTTTATTTCCAACCTCTGTGTATCCTAAAATCTAAAATAATCCCATTTTAGATAACATATAGAGGAGTTATTTTTTTAAGTTGTCTCAGTCTATGCTTTTGAATTGGAAAGTTCAATATGTTTGTATGTAATTATTGATCTGAAAGGGCTTACTTTTATCATTTTCCTATTTATTTTCTATATCTTTTACCTTTTTTATCTTATTTCCTCCATTTCTGTCTGTTTTTTTTAAGTTAGTTTTTTGTAGTGATATGTTTTGACTCTCTTGTCTATTATTTTGTATGTATCTCTATAAATATTTTATTGTAGTTACCATAAAGATTACATGAACTATCTAATTTGAATTAATAGCAATTTAACTTCAACTGCACACATATGAAAAACTTTAATACTTCAGTTTATGTTATTGATAAATAAATTATATATATTGATGCATTATGTATTAATTGGTATAGAGTTTCGCTTTCTTATATGTTTCTGATAAATCCTATAACACATAAAAAGTAGTATTATAAATCAAAGTCACAATGATATCATCTTTTATAGTTGCCATTTATTTTCCTTTACCAGAGATCATTATATGACTATGAGTTACTTCTGGCATCCTTCACAAGACTCCTTTTAGAATTTCTGATAGGGTAGATAGAGTGTAATAAATTCCCTTAGATATTTTTTTGTAATCTGATCATTTCTTTCTTTATTATATTTTATTGATTATGCTATTACAGTTGTCCCAAATTTTCCCCCTTTGCCCACCTCAACCATGCATCCCCCTTCCCTCAGGCAATCCCCACATCACTATTCATGCCCATGGGTCATACATGTAAGTTCTTTAGCTACTCCATTTCCTATACTGTACTTTATATCCCCATGGCTATTCTGTAACTACCTATTTCTACTTCTTAATCCCCTCACCCATTTCCCCACACCCTCCTCCTATGTGGCACCCATCAAAACCCTCTTCATATCATTGATTTTTGTCTCTGTTCTTCTTGTTTGCTTAGTTGGTTTTTTAGATTCAATTGTTAACAGATATGCATTTTTTTTTACAATTTTATTGTTCACAGTTTTGATCTTCTTTTTCTTAAATAAATCCCTTTAACATTTCATATAATAATGTTTTGATGAACACTAAGGTGATGATAAATGCCTGTAGTTTTTTTCTTGTCTAGAAAGCTCTTTATCTGCCTTAGTATTCTAAATTATCACTTTGTAGGCAGAATAATCTTGGTGTTACATCCCTGTTTTTCATGACTTTGAATGTTTCTTGTCAATCTTTCTAGCCCGCAAAGTTTCTTTTGAGAAATCAGCTGACAGTCTTATGGGAATTCCTCTGTAGGTAACTACCTTCTTTTCTCTTGATGCTTTTAGGATTATCTCTTTATATTTAACCTTTGGCATTTTAATTATGATGTGTCTTGGAGTGGACCTTTTGCATCTACCTTGTTTAGGACTCTCTGTGTTTCCTAGACTTACATGTCTATTTCCTTCACCACATTAGGGAAGTTTTCTTTCTTTTTTTGTTTTTTCTCAAATAGACTTACAATTTCTTGCTCTTTCTCTTCTCCTTCTGGAACCCCCATGATGTGAATATTAGAACTCCTGAAGTTGTTCCAGAAACTGCTTATACTATCCTCATTTTTTTTTTTGTATTCATTTTTCTTCTTGTTATTCAGATTAGTTGTTTTTTGCTTCCTTATGTTTCAAATCATTAATTTGATTCTCAACTTCTTCCACTGTAGTGTTGTTCCCTGTCAATTGTTTTTGTATATCAATTAGTGTATCTTTCATTTCTGACTGGATCTGTTTTATGCTGCTGAGGTCCTCACTAAGTTCTCGAACATCCTTATAACCAGTGTTTTGAACTCTGTATCTGATAGATTGCTTATCTCCATTTTATTAACTCTTTTCTGGAGTTTTGTTCTGTTCTTTCCTTTGGGCCATGTTTCTTTATCTCCTCATTTTGGCAGCTTCCCTGTGTTTGTTTCTATGTATTAGGTTAAGCTGATTAGACTCTGTGTCTTTGTAATAGTACCTAATGTAGGAGGTGTCCTGTAACATCCAGTGGCACAGCTTTCCCTTTCAACCAAGCTGGGTACTTAAGGTCCACCCTTTGTGTGTGCTGAATACACCTTTCTATTGTAATTGAGCCTTGATTGCATTGACAGGTCAATGGGAGGTATTTAACCAGGTCAGTCAGCTGTAAGGACTGGCTGTAACCACTGACCACCACCATCTACCCTCTGTGGAGGATCAGCTGTGCAGAGGCAGACTGGTGGTGCTCTGACTCACAGTCTGTAGCTGTCAACTGGGCACACAGGCTCTGGGGTCTTCCAGGTGGTACAGACCAAGTTCAGCCCCAACCTGTGCTCTGCCTGGGACCACCCTATAGGAGTTATAAAGCAACCTGAGATGGCTGCTACTTGTGCTGACCTTGGAGATTCCCAGGTTAAACCAAGCTGTGAATCTAGCTCATTACTGCTAGTGCTGAGCCCGGGTCCATTTAGCAAGTGGTACAGGGACTCAGGGCTCATTGAGGTTGGCTGTTACTTATTTGAGAGGTTTTAGGATGTTGTGAAGCATGGACCTAGACCAGCGTTTCATATGGAAAAGTCACTGTTACCAGTTCGGGTGTGCAGGTAAATTGGGTAGGACAGACTTTCAGGGGATATCCATGGAGGGGTAAACAGTGTTAGCCAGGTTGATGGAGTCCCAAATATGGAACTTGCTTGCTGGTACTGTGGCTCTGTGGGGGCAGGGTTCATAAAGGGGACAATGGCCTCTGCCCACTTTTCTGTCTGGGAGAAAGCCTTCCCCAGCTCTCACCTTGATGCCAGATACTTCAGTGCCTTCCTATATGCAACAGGTGCATTTCAAGTTGCTGGAGCTCAGAGGGAATGAATCTGAGTAAGTCTGTGTGCATGCTCTTTAAGATAAACTGCTTGGAACTCTGAACGTTTTTTGAAGTGACTCAATCCCCACTGGTTTGGAGTTTTCAGGCAGTCATAAATTGTGGGGACTTATCTTTCTGACACTAGAAGTCTGGGCCATGGTGCCTGCTGTGGGGCTGGGACTCATCACTCCCTAGATATACTTCCCTAATTTTTATCCGCCACACATGGATGTGGAACCAGCCTGATCTGTGTCTCCACCCCTCCTACCTGCCTGGATGGATGTGAATTTTTAATTCTGTAGTTGTCAGACTTCCATTCAACTTGATTCCTGACAGTTTCAGATGCTTGCCATTTTATATTTTAGTTGTAATGTTGATGCAGTTGTGCGAGAAGGCCAGCTGAGTATACCTATGCTGTCATCTTTACCAGAAGTCTCCAAGTAATTCTCAAAATAAAATTTTAACAATAAAACTAATTGTGTGTTTACAATGCATTGGTTGTCCCTCTTGACCTCATCATGTCCCACAATGCCCTCCACCTTCTCCTTTTCACTCACCTTCTTTGGTAAGATCTTCCACCATTTTCCTGCTGATACTCTAAACTTCTTAATATTTTCCCCTGAAGTTTCATTCCTATTTAGCCACAGGCTTTCATACATGGTGTTCTCTCAGTGTGGAAAACTCTTTTCTTCCTTGTGTGTTGACATTTCTGACATTTCTGTCAGGGACCCCATTCTGAACACTGTAATCTGGGTCAGGTGTTTTATTAATACTTCTCCTGACAACTTTTCCTACCCTATATTGCAATTACCAACAAGATTAAGAGAATGTATCCTAGATAAGAATGGTTCTCAAACATTTGTTTCCTGGGGAATATTTGGCAATGTTGGAGATATTTTTGGTTGTCCCAACTAGCTACATGCTACTAAAATCTAATGGGGAAAGATGAAGGATACTGTTGAACATCTTACATTCCCAAAAACAGGCACTGTAACAATGAATTATGCAACCCAGACTGTATATAGTGTCAAGACTGAGAAATTCTGAACTAGAATAAAGAGAACTACATGAGAAAAGCAGAAAGCAGTCTTAAAAGTAGACCAACCTTTGGAAGCTGGTGTACGATGAAGGTTGCCAATGGTAGGGAGAAGTCCAGTGCCTGAGAGCAGGGAAAGAAGAATGAGGAATAGGGAGAACTGAGAACCCTGAAAGGATGAGAAAACAGAGAGAGTTTATCAGCTACATTTGGGGAAGGAAACTGGTATTTAAAGATGATATTTTGAAAAATGTTCATATTAAGGTACTGTGGGAATCCCTTTTTAAAGAAACATATTGTAGAGTTCTATGTTTTGTTTCAACACTTCTTGAGACAAACTGCTATTGCTTTTAATTTTATGGTGAGCAGAGAATGACCAACAAAGCATGGAGTCAACTCTATTTGAGTTAACATCAGTCCCCTATAATTAGTCTCCATTCATGCACAGTATTCTGTCAGTGACTGGTCTGTGTCTTACTGCCTTTGAAATGTCAGCACCTACTACAGAAGACAGACCAGATTAAGAACACACTCAGCGCTTTACACTTCGAGGCCAGGCCAGGTAAATTTTTAACATAGTCATCAGCTTTCTCTTGTCTCTCAAGTGACACTTCCTCTGTTTTTGACTTTGTTTCTTGTGTTGTGCTTCTCTATTCTGTGCATCGTGCTACATGTCTAGAGTACTCCTTCCCCGTCACTTGTTACCTGCTGGAATATAGTCATGCTAGGATTGTATACCTCTCACCATCTTACCAATTAAAAACCTGAAAGGGAAGTGGTTATAAATGCTTTAGAAACATCTAATGTACTCATTCATTCTAAGCTTAGTGGCATAATGTTTTTTCTATATTTAAAGCATTTTTACTTTGAGGAAATAATCTTTTGAGATCCCAATGAGAGAACAAATGAATGAACTACCATGTTAATATGTCAGGCATTGTTGAAGTGTACAAGGAAATATTTGATATCAGGGAGATATTTCAACTATACCCTTCAAGATCATTTTTATTGGTTACCTCCTCCTATAAAACTGCCTTCAAGAATATGTTGTTACAGACGGTACTTTATAATTTGATATTGCCATTTTCTGGTAATAATCCTGTACTGTTTTTTGTGTATGTTTTTGTTTGTGTGTGTTTCTGTGTGTACACATGAACTCATGTCTAATGGGTAGGAGGGGAGGCTGATCCATTTGTTTTATTGGCTGTGTAGTAGTATATCCTTATACACATACACTACAAATACACATGCATCAATTCTCTAACAGATTGCTTCTAAATTCATCTTGTATCATGGCTTGTTAGTTTAAGTAAAATAGTCCAGGTTTTGGGGTTACAAAACTGGATATGTTATTTGCTGCCCAATATCTAAGAAATATATTTTGTTTACCTGAACTTTATTTCCTTAACTCTAAAATGAGAATAAATCTATATATCCCATGCAGTTATTGAAAACATGTGCTTCAGCATATCACACAGTGCCAGGCAAAGTACACCCAACAAAATCTAACACCCTTTTGGTGATTGTGATTTGGTCAAACTAAGGTCAGGAATGGAGTATCAAAAATAGGGGAAAATAATGAGATTTAATAACATTGACATATACTACAACCAGAATCCCATCTTATAGATATGAACCCTAATGGACAATTTTGATACATATGTTTAAAGAGTTAAAGAAAATGATATTTATAGCAACATTTTATAATATAGAAAATTGGAAATAATTTTAAATGTCCATTAATGGAAGAATGGGTAAATAAATTATGATAAGTCAATATTATACAGACTTTAAACAGGAAAGCTTAGATATAAATGTTTAATACTCAGCAAGAAGATATCCTCCACAAAAAGAAGAAATGAAAAAAGGTAGACAAAAATGTCAATACATAAGAGATTTGAACTATATTTATCTTATTCCTTCAGAAACATGGAACAAATATTGAAAAATATTGAAATGTCATATCCAAATAGCATTTTATTGATCTTGGTATTTTATATTAAATATTTAAATTTCTAACACCTGGATAACATGTGTAATGATTTTGTGTTTGATAACTGTTGGTGTCTATATATGTACTTGTGAATGGCAGAGGGAAGAAAAATTATTGATTTGAGAGAGACTTTCTGCTGTGGTTTTGATAAAATTTTTATGAGACTTACTTTGTTGTTTCCAGATGAAAGGAAATTAAAAAAATTGAATAAAGAAACCTGATAGTTCTAATCAACCATTACCTGGATTTAACTTTCTTCCTCCTCTTTATTACCCTGAATTCTAACATTCATTTTTCCAAAAGTTACTGGTAAAGGGAAGTTTATTTCCTCTAAATTAATTTATAGGTATATAATTAATTTATGAGTACTTTATTTTTTTATTTCTTCATTGAAATGGCATTTTAGGTTCCTATGTTTCTACACATTACTTAGAAGTTTGGTCTTAACCCTTAGGAATGATAATTATTAACTTATTTGCCAGTGCTTCGAATTATAATTATTTTCATTGACCTCTTTAGCCTCTTTTTCTGTAGTTTTCAAGATTTCCATTAGTTAAAATATCTCCTTTGACTTCTTAAATGTTCTTATTAGTAGGCATGTGATGGTTTCCACACATAGGAGTTTTTTTTGAGTTTCCATGAATTCTGTACTCCTTTGTATAATCAGGCTTGAAAAACAGTGAATTAAGGTTATTTATTATTATTATTATTTTTTAGAGAGAGAGAGAATGAGAATGATCTCTAGTATTTTATAACCCACTCCCTGGTTATTTACCCACATCCTGCCCTTACCCTTCAAGTATCACTATAATGAACCCCTTCTCCAGGAAAACTTCTCTGAACCACTCACATGAATTAAGAGTCCTGTACTTTACCCCCTACGGCCTTCACACTCAGTTAATATCCTCATATAGTGTTTGATTTCCTGAGGATAAAAACTCTGTCTATATGTACGTACCTATATTTAGAGAGATGACAGATAGATGGCAGGTAGATGATAGATAAGGTAGATAATTATTGGATAAACAGATAAATTTTAATCCCCCAGTGCTGAGTATAGGACTTCACACAGAATACTCCATGAACTTCTGATATAAGAATATGATGGCACAAAAAATAATTTCATTAGCTTTACTAAAGTGCAGATGTCCTCCTGGGCAATTTGTATTAAAAGGGCAAGCTTGATCTGATTTCTACGTGACCTACATTTAATATTTTTGAGCTAGTATTCCAATATGTTTGCTAACCCTCTTCAGCTGGTCATTATGCAAGATTGCAGATATTATATTCTGTGAAAACAAAATCACCATCTAAATTTAAAGAAAAGTGAAGGATATCAGCTTTCATCATTTAACTTTCAATAAACCATTTTTGCAATCCAAGGTACATATACTAACAAGTAGTAGTACAGAACAATGCCTGCTTATCTTGAGATAAAGTTTCTGACACCCTCAGAAATATAGACATAATAAAACTGGAAGCAGTGGCCTTCACAATGTCCATGCACTGCACATAAAGACAGATTTCCACTCAGCTCCCATCCAATATGTGGGCTTTAACACTGCACCAAATTTATCCTTTTTTCTATGCATTATTATTTTGGCACCATGGATACTTTATTTTTATCACTGTAATACTTATATTGAATTTTTATATTGAATGTAGTGAAAGTGAAAGGAAACTAACCAACTCAAATATTTGCAACATGATTGCTTCACAAATCCAATTAAGGCTCAGAAGGCTAAGAAATTTTAAAAAATAATTAATGTTCAATAAACATATAAAAAGATATATAATCTCATTTATAATAAATATCAATCAGCATATTTCCTATAATTTGTCAAATAGTAAAAAAAGAAGATATTTAATGTGATCAATAGAAAGATATCTTAGATTGTGTAAATTTTACAATCTTTTTGAAAGATAATTTGGAAAAATCATAGTCTTAAAATGTCCATTCCCTGCTCTTCCTACACATAGAAACATACAGGAATGTTTACGTAAACCATTATAAAATAAAAACCTATGAAAATAAAATAAAATAATTAATGAATAAATTATGTGAGGGTACTATAGTTGAATGAACCATTCTATAGAAAATAGTCATTTATTGGCAGGCATTTTTATTGTACATGGGTATAATATTTATAACATGTTTTCAAAAATATATTTATTTGATAACACATGCTCAATATTAATACCAACTTATATAATAATAATAACAGTAATTCGGCATGATGATTTTGTCATTAACGTTTAGTCTCATACCAGAGCATGACCTCCAGAATCCTGATCTGGTACAAAACTACATATCTGGAGTTAGTGACATGACAAATTAAACAACCCACACTTTTAATCTTCATCATTTGAAAGAAAAGTTATACTATGACCTTTCTTTTTTTTTTTAATTGTTTTTATTGTTGTTCAAATACAGCTTTTTTTACATTTCTCCCCACCCCCTCTTGACTTTGTCCATAATTCCCCCATACAGGTTCCTACACCAACCTTCTCCTGTTTCCCCCCCATTTTCCCCTCCCTATGACCTTTCAATGACTTAAAAATTTTAGGAAAGTTAGTTCTATCCAAAATTTACAGAAAAAGTCATTACAGGATTAAAATGAAAAAAAGTTGTGTTTATAGAATTCTGTGTAGATAAAAAAGAGTTTCTATAATTTTACCCTAAGGCATTCATTATGGTAATCTTATTCACGTTATAACAATGTTATGGTAACTGACAAGAAAGATGTTACTTGGTGATCTTCGTTGATACAATAATAAAAATATTGAAATAAAAATAAAATTGAACTAAAATTCAGTTTATAAGGCTATCCACTGTGTACCTTTTAAAAATTTATATAAGGATCAGGGCAGAAGAAACAATTTCACTACAGTGTGACTGGTAGGGAGTACAGAGTAGACATTGGAGGGCTGGCTGGGTTCTCATGGGTAACAGCTAAAGTGCTAGAGGATTATAAGCCCCAAGGGGTTCCCCCTGAGAAGTGTGTGGTCTAAACTCCAAGCTGGGCTCCCCATCCTACAACAACAGAGACAAAAAAGAACCCAGATAACACCAGGCTGTGAAAAGCAGCAGGGCTTCCCTCTGCCAAGGATAGAAGGCTGGAGTCACAGAGAGGATTTTAAAAGACCAAAGCATGAAATTTCATTTGCAACCACTTACCCTGGGTTCTGGCAAAGAAGGGGTGGTATGCAGAGAGAACTAGAGACCCTTGAAGAGGGACTGAGGATAGTAGCTTTGGGGAGATAACTGAGGAAGCAGTTGAGAGGGTCCTGGTGCTGAGTCATTCCCCATATTGCAGAAACCACCTTTCTCAGGTAGAGCAGTCCCCTCCAAGTGGCATTAGCCTGAGAGGAAGCAATAGCCCCGCCTGCAAAAATTACTCTGCTCACTGTGGGTCCTAAGCCTGACTGCTGATTACAGGGTGACTAGATTGACAACAAAGGAGTCAGCTATAGCATGTGGATCACTGGTAGTCTTGAAAAGGTTGCCTAACACCAGACTGGGCCCCATTTGACATCACCAGAGGTGGATCCAGAAAGAAAAAACAGTACAACTGCAGAACAGCATATAAGAAATGGTGGGCAGAGTAACCCTTAGTCAGCCAGCTAGAAGACAGGACATAACAAAGAATGACCCAACAACAATCGAAACTCAATTACAATCAGAGAGCCAACATAAATGGCATAAAGGTCATCCAAAGAGCATCATGTTCAGAAGATCAAGGAGACTGTACCACTGACTACCAAAGGTCCCCAACTATACAAGCTCACAGCACCAAGAGAATGAGTCAAAGTGGATCACTCTAAGAAGCAGAGACAAAAAGGAAGAATACCTAAAATGGGAAGATGAACAAGACCCAATTGAAAGGAAAGGAGTAATTCCCAGAAAGAATGCTGAATGAAATACAGGCAAGTAAACTATCAGACATTGAGTTCAAAATAATAATTATAAGGAAGCTCAATGAGCTCAATGAGAACTAAAAAGATTTATAAGGGCGCTACAGAACTTACTGCAAACTACATCAGCAAAAAAAGAAACATAGAAACTATCAATAAAAGCCAGGAGGAAATGAAGAAAACAATTTCTGAATTAAAGAACACAGCAGAAGGAATTAAAAGCAGGTTAGATGAAGCAAAGGATCAAGTCAGTGAGCTGGAGAACAAGGAAGAAAGAATTCCCAGAAAGAGCAACAAAACAAACAAACAAACAAACAAAAAAGACCCAAAAAGAATGAAGAGAGTTTAAGGGAACTGAAGGATAAAATGAAACATAATAATATCTAAATCATAGGAATATCAGAAGGAGAAGAGGAGTAAGGAATAGAAAACCTGTGTGTAAAGGTAATGACAGAAAATTTCCCTAAGTGTATCAGAGAAAAAGTCATGCAATTTCAGGAAGCACAGACGGTCCCAACCAAGAATAATCCAAAGGGGCCCATTCCAAGAAACATCATAATAAAAATGGAAACATTGTAAGACAAAGAGAGAATATTAAAGGCAGCAAGGGAGAAACATATAGTAATATATGAGGGAGTCTTGATATGGCTATTTTTCCTAAGGCATTCAACAGAAACACTACAGACCAGAAGGGAATGGCAAGAAATAATCCCAGCAATGAAAAGCAAAGGCCTGCAACCAAGACTACTCTACCCAGTAAGACACTCATTTAAAATGGAAGGCAAAATAAGTAGTTACCAAGACAAAACAAAAGCAGCAACAACAACAACAACAACAAAAACACTAAAAGAATACATCTCCACCAGACCAGCATTGCAAGAGATGCTAAAGGCTAAAGGATTTGCTTTGAAGATAATAAAGAGAGAGAGAGAGAGAGAGAGAGAGGAACACAGCTACAAAGGGAAAAAGGAATGACAAGGAGTAAGTACCTACAAATAATAACCTTAAATGGAAATGGATTAAATGCTCCAATCAAAAGACATAGGGTAGGTGAGTGGATAAGAAAACATGACCAACATATATACTGTCTACAAAAGACACACCTCAGAACAAATTATGTACTCAGGCTGAAAGTGAAGGGATGGAAAAAATATTCCAATGAAATGGACATGAAAAAGAGCTGCAGCAGCAATACTTATATCAGAAAAAAAAGTATTTCAAAGCAAAGGCCATAAAAAGAGACAAGGGAGGACACAATACAATATTAAAGGGAATAAACAATCTAGACGATATAACCTTTATAAACATAGTACACTACATATAGGAGCACCCAAATAGATAGGGAAGATCTTGGAGGACTTCACAAAAGATGTAGACAGCAACACACTCAAACTAGGGGATTTTAACACCCCATTGTCAACAATGGATAGATCTTCAAAGCAAAGTGACAACAAGGATATTGTAACATTGAACAATTTCTAGATTAAAAGGACTTAATTTATATATACAGAAACTGTCACCCCAAAGAAGGAAAACATACATTTTTTTCAAATGCACATGGAATATTTTCAAAGATAGGCCCTATGGCAAGTCACAAAACAAGTCTCAAAAAATAAGAAAATTGAAATCATATCAAGCACCTTCTTGGATTACAAATGCTAGAAACTCAAAACCAACCTCAAGGAAAAAAACTCAAAAACATTTAAATTCATGGAGACTGAATAACATGCTATTAAATAATGGATGGATTAATAATGAGATCAAGAAAGAAATAAAAATTTTCTAGAAACAAATTAATGAACACACAACACCCCAAAACCTATGGGACGCAGCAAAGGCAGTCCTGAGAGGGGAGTTCATAACAATATAGGCCAACCTAAAAAGATAGGAAAATTTCAAATAAAGAACCTATTCTTATATCTATAAGAACTAGAAGAACAACAAACAAAGCCCAGGGGGAGTAGACGGAAGGGAATAATTATCAGAGCAGAATTAAATGACATAGAGATTAAAAGCACAATTCAAAGTATCAATAAATCCAGGAGCTGATTTTTTTGGAAAAGATAAATACAATTAGCCAGGCTTTAACCAGACTGATGAAGAAAAAAAGAGAGAACACCCAAATAAATAAAATCAGAAACAAAAGAGGAAAAATTACAACAGATACCACAGATCACAGAGGATTGTAAGAAATTACTACAAACAACTGTATGCCAAAAAATTTGACAACCTGGGTGAAATACACTAATTTCTAGAAATATATAATCTGCCAAACTGAATCAAGAAGGAACAGAAAGCCTGAACAGACTGACAACAATCAGTGAAATTGAAGTAGTAATCAAAAAACTCCCAGTACGCAAAAGCCCTGGACCAGACACCTTCATAGGCTATTTTTACCAAACATCTAGGGAAGTGCTAACACTTAGTCACCTCAAACTATTAAAAAAAAAAATCAAGAAGAGTGAAGGCTCCCAAACTCTTTTTACAAGGTCCATATCATCCTAATTTCAAAACCAGGTAAAGACATAATAAGGAAAGAAAAATACAGATCAATATCACTGATTAACATAGATGCTAAAATTCTCAACAGAATATGGACAAACCAAATCCAGTAATACATTAAGATCATATACCATGATTAAGTTGGATTCATCCGAGGCATGCAAGGATGGTATAATATTCACAAATCAATACATGTAATACATCACATGAAGAAAATGGAAGACTGAAGTCACATGATCATATCAATAGATGCAGAAAAAGCTTTTGATAAGGTACAGCACCAACCTGTGATAAAGACCCTTAGCAAAGTGGGAATAGAGGGAGCATACCTCAACATAATAAAGGCCATATATGAGAAACCTAAAGCCAACATTATACTCTATAGACAAAAGTGAAAAATGCCCCCCCTTAAGATCAGGAACAAGATGAGGATTCATTGTTTCAACATTTGTATTTGAAACAGTATTGGAAGTTCTAGTCACAGAGATCAGACAAGAAAAAGAAATAAAAGATATCCAAACTGGAAAGGAGGAAGTAAAACTGTCATTATTTGCAGACAACAGGATAATGTACATAGAAAACCATATATGCTCCACCAAAAAATTACTCAACTTAACAAGTGAATGTGGCGAAATAGTGGAAAACAAAGTTAATATTCAGAAATCAAAGGTATTTTTGTACACCAACAATGACATATCAGAGACAGAAACCAGGGAAAGCATCCCATTTGCTATAGTAACAAAAAAATAATATATCTAGGAATAAACTTCACTAAGGAGGTAAAAGACCTGTAGTTGGAAAACTACAGAATACGGAAGAAAGAAATTAAGGAAGACACAAATAAATGGAAACATCTACTGTGTTCATGGACTGGAAGAATCAACATCATTAAAATGTCCAAAATACCCAAAGGAGCCTATAGATTCTACACAATTCTTATTAAAATACCAATGACATATTTCACAAATATAGAACAAATATTTCAAAACCTTATATAGAACAAATAAAGACCCCAAATAACCTCATCAACTAAGAAAGAACAAGAGAGTAGGAGCTTTCACAACACCTGTCATCAATCTATACTACAAGGTCACCATAATCAAAACAGTTTGATGCTAGTACAAGAACAGACATATTTCAGTGAAACAAAATAGAGAGCCCAGAATAAACCTATGTGTCTATTGTCAATTAATATTTGACAAAGCGGGTAGGAACACAAACTGGATTAAAAATAGCCTCTTCAGTAAATGGTGCTGGGAGAACTGGACTGGTACATGCAAAAAAAAAAGAAAAGAAAAGAAAAGAAAAGAAACTAGATCACCATCTTAAACCATACACCAGAATAAACTCAAAATGGGTAAAAGACTTAAACATAATGAACGACACCATAAAAGTTCTAGAGAGAGCCCCAGCTGTTGTAGGTCTGTGGATTGAGAGTCGGTCTGCAAACCACAAGGTCACCGGTTTGATTTCCCCAGTTGGGGCACATGCCTGGGTTGCAGACCCGATCCCCAGTGGGGGGCTGTGCATGAGGCAGCCCACACATTGATGTTTCTCTCCCTTTCTTTCTCCCTCCCTTCCCCTATGCCTAAAAATAAAGTAAATTTTTAAAATTCTAAAAAAAAAAAAAAAATCCTAGGGAGAAACATAGGCAGTAAAATTTCAGACATCCTCCAAGCAATATTTTCACTGGTACATCCTCTAGGGCAAGGGAAATAAAGGGAAAAAATAAACAAATAAGAATACATCAAATTAAAAAACTTCTGCATGGCTAAAGAAATCACCATCACAATTAAAAAGGAATCAACCATATGGGAAAACATATTTGTCAATGATACCTCAGGCAAGAGTTTGATCTCCAAAATATATAAGGAGCTCATACAACTCAATGTCAGAAAGACAATCCAATTTAAAAAATGGGCAAAAGACCTGAATAAACACTTCTCCAAGGAGGACATAGAGAGGACCCATAGGCATATAAAAGAATGCTCAACATCCCTAGCCATCAGAGAGATACAAATTAAAACCACAATGAGATACCACTTCACACCAGTCAGAATGGTCATCATTAACAAATCAACAAACAACAAGTGTTGGTGGGGATGCAGAGAAAAGGGAACCCTAGTGCACTGTCGGGTGGGAACACAGACTGGTGCAGTCAACTGTGGTGAACAGGATGGAATTTCTTCAAAAACCTAAAAATGGAACTGCCTTCCAACCCAGAAATTCCACTGCTGGGATTATACCCTAAAACTCCAGAAACACCAATTCAAAAGAATCTATGTACCCCAATGTTCGTACCGGTGTTATTTACAATAGTGAAGTGCTGGAAATGTCCTAAGTACCCATCAATAAATGAGTCAATTAATAAACTGGTATATTTACACAATGGACTACTTACACAGCAGAAAGAAAGATGGAACTCCTTCCTTTTGTGACAGCATGGGTAGAACTGGAGAGTATTATGCTAAATGAAATAAGCCAGGAGGTGACAGACAAATATCATATGATCTCACCTCTAACAGGAACCTAATGAACAAAACAAACAAATGAGCAAAATAGAATCAGAGACATGGAAACAAGAAACAAACTGAGAGGAACCAAGAAGGGAAGAAGAGAAGGGTAAGGGAGGAAAGAGGAAGGATCTATTTAAAGAACAACTATAAATGACCTATGGACATGGACAACATGGTAGGGATTACTGTGGGAGTGGGAGCTGGGCAGAGCAGGGGAGAGCAATGAGGGAAAACTGGGACAACTGTAATAGTACAACAATAAAAAATAAATTAAGTGATTAAAATAGAAACAATAAAAATTTATATAAGGATCAAATATATTTCATTCTTTCCCTCAGGTATAGGTTTGGGAGATGTATTGACATAGCTAAATTACATCTAATCATATTATATGATTTTCTTTCTTCTCAAAAGATATAATTGATAACACACTTGTTTTTGATAATTCAGCCAGCAATAAACAACCTGAAGCTCCTGACCTATGCTGGCTTCTCCATCATTTTTATGAGATGATGTAACTCGCTCTTCTCACTGAAGTATTCAGAGCTCTTGGCATCATCTTTGGTATTAATTTACTAATCTAGAGTAATCTGTGTTTAACAAAATGGTGGAATATGTCAGAATGAACAATTAAATATGATTGTTGCCATTGATAACCAGTACTTATTGCTAAAAATGTCCCAGGCAGGAATGTGAGCCTTAGGGGTTTATTTTAAATAAAGGAGAAGTTTACATGAAGTATCGTTCAGAAAATAACAATTAAATGCTACCATTCAAATACTGCATTTATGCTTCAGACTAATAGAAATATCAGAACAGTTGGTTTCCTTTTTTTTTCTTTCTTGTTTGACAGGGGTTCATATTTGACATGGTCAGCCTGTTACCTGAGGGTGTGAGCAGTGAGTAGTTGCCTCAACTGCTGGGGCAAGATGAAGAGTGGGCAGGGAAGTGATCATTTCTGAATAGGCAAGAGAGAACAGGCCTTGAAATTGACTATAGAGGATAAATGACCTTTAAGTAAGCACAGAAAAATAATATTTTGAATAGTTAGATAAAATGAGATTTTGTCTGAATTTCCACAGAAGAAAATATTTTCCATAAACGTCTTTCTTTTACACCAACTGTCTATGTGAAATGTCTGTAATGCTCATTAGTTCTAACATGCAATACCTGCTATGTGTGCTTAAGTATGTGTGTGTGCATGCACAGGAATGTAGGGAAAGACAAAGGAGAATGTTTAGAGCAGCTGATATAAATAAATATATTTCCTTTAGTTAAATCATTTAGGCTGCGGAAAAGTATAATTGTGTTTTTATGCCCCACAATAGGACTGCTAATCAAATTTTCCAATATGGATATATAAATATTTCAAGTTGAAAATTTCTCATGTTCTACAGTTCACTGTGATCCTGAGAACAGTATTTAGGAGGAATTTTCATGGGATGTATATAAACACCTCACTGCAATGGGAAGGGGAAATTGTGTGTCTAAATGGAGTGTATTTCCTGTGATACTTTGTAGATGGCCACCCTAAGAGGAAGGCTAAAACCAGCATTGGCCACAGATGTGCATGAGGACAAAAAAGTGAAACAGAGAATACAATACAAAGGAAGAAAAGAAGGAGAGAAAGTCTCTCCTCATCCTCACTTTCACAGAGTGAGGACAAGATAGAATCTAGCAAAATTTAACTAAGTATTCTGTGTTTTATCTGGCAATCCTGCTCTCAGAGTAAGCCCAACTCTCTACTGTTTCTCTCTCCCTGTAATACACACACACACAAACACACACACACACACTCACATTTTCTTCTCTGAGATAAAAGAGTTATTTCAACTACTGCAGTTAGGCAGTGGGCTCATCATAAGTGAATAGCATTACATATACAGGCAGGAGAAAGCCCAGTAGGTCTTTGAGATTCCCCACGTGCTTTTGTTCAGTTTCCTTAAATTAGCATGTGTGGTTCAAATGTCTGTTTTCTGTACATGCCTCACCTGGAAAAGGGGTAGTTATGGTTTGGAACAGGATTGTGGTTTTCTAACTTCCTGGCTGTAATACCATCCAGTGGTAGTCCACATTCTACCCTTTTTCTAACACTTGTCAGTTCTCTTCAGAAACCTGTTTTAGCCTGCTCTGATCAATGCAAAGAGGCAGAGAGATATACTTGTCAATAATGTTTTCCTGTGTCTCATGATCCAGCTTCCCAGAAGATGACTCTGTTAAAGACACCTGAAGCTTAAGGAAAAACCTGACTATATTCCATTATATGGTTGTTAAATAAGTAGGGAAGTACCTAGTAACTTTTATTTCTTTAATCCATGGTAGGTCTTTTATACAGAACTTTGTCTAGGTAATTATTCAATCTAGATTTATTTCAGTCTACCTGAATGTATGACCTGTTGAATTACCTATCACCTATTAGAAACTCTTCAGCAACTGATAAACTAATCTTATTTTATAGGTTGTACGCTATTTCTCTTATACCTTGAGACCCTCCTTAATAATGCAATAAACCCAGGGGGTGGATTCTGGATATTTGCTAACAGATTTGTTTTCCCACTTCATTACTATCTTCTAGATTTCATCTTTCTTTACTAAAGGAGGAGCTCTGTCTTCCTAGAGCAAAGTACTAGCATATTCTATCATACACACATACACATACACACACACTACTCCATTATTTAATTTACCCATATTTATCACATGTTTTTTGAGGATGAGGCCAATACCTAGAACTGTACACAGGCATCCTGTCTTATAAGTGCCATAGTCCCTATCAATGATATTTCTTATTGATTGGAGGTTGAGATGGGAATTCCCAGTTTCCGCCTCTGGGGAATTGCTGCAATGAACTGCTCCTTACTGCTTGGGGTATCTGCTTGCCACTAGCTTTGTGCTTCATTTAAAAATACCTGTTTTTTCAAAACCAATCATAAGCATTTTTAAGGATAGGAACTATATTTTATATTTAATATTGCTTCAAAATTGGTTTGCATAATTATATGATCTGGAAAATATTTGTTGAATAAGTGAACAGTAGATATATCACAAAATATATATGGCAAAATATATAAGTATAGGCAATTATCAATTACCCCAAGACCAATTACTTCATAGTTAGAATTATATTGGCATTTTTTACATGTCCTTATTCACAAAATTATTTTTATTATCTCTTCAAATATAGAGTAGTAATTTATATTTGAAAACTTCCAATAAATCATTTCAATTGATTGCTTACTATCAGTAAACTCAAACTCAATCAATCTGTTACTTTCCTTTAAATATTTCTTCTTTCTCATGCATTCTATACAATACAGTTTGAGTGTCAAGGTAAAGTCTTTTCAGGTAAAGCAGCAAATTAAAGCTCTGACATAATAGGCCAGAAAACTGGAAGAAAAAAAAAAGAAGTGAGATAAAATAGATCAGCTAGTAGAATTAAAATTGACAGAGAGAAAGCAAGCTATATTTTGATATTGGCTTTACATTAATCTTGGAGAAAGCTAGGTATTTTCAGAATAGATTTTAATAATTCCATAAAATAGAGTTGGGAAAGCAGGAGTAATTTACATACAATGAAGAAGTTAGCCTTCTCCTTCTTAAAGAGATACATTTTCAGAGTTCTCAGGATATGTTACACATATTTCAATTAGTCAATCCAAATGTGCCCCCAAATGAAAAATAAAGATTTATCTCCTCTTTTGGATACCAGAACTCCCCTCTCATAGTACACAAAACACTGTGCTGTCTACATTGTTAGTGGTGTTTCCTAAAATGTCATCTCGGTTCGAGGAGTTCAGTACGGGATATGATGACTCAGGAGATCAAGAGCCTTGAATAGGACACAGAAACCACATCAGAGAGAGAGGAGAGATAATGCCCACATGGTGTGAAGGAAAGAGCTTGCTTAGGGAAGAACATGTGTGCATATGTAGACTCATCTGTTCAGTGTAGAAGGAATTTGCTTACCCTAGAAATTATCTCAGTAGCAACTTTTAACTCAGAATGTTCCAGTGCATATGTACCTTTTAGTGAGAGAGAGAGACTTTTTTCTTATTTCTTATACAACTGCAGGATATACAATGTAATTTTAGGCAGGAACACACTATAAAATGCAAAATTTTAATTAGATATACAAAATATTTATGACATATCAGGACCTTGGTATTAAACAGAGGACATGCTCAATTGGGATTTTTCAAAGAAACCTATTAATGAGGTGATCTTTTAGCAAGGTGTTTGTGAAGTTAGGGAACCACAATGCATATGTAGACACCCTGAGACTAGCAACAGGGGGAAGCCATTTCCACACCTACACCTGACAGAGCAAAGGGAGGAAATAGGGTTATTGGAGCATGGTTAAGAAATGGGCATGAAACCAGACTGCCCGCATTGCTGTAGTACTAGTGTAGCCTCACTTATATATACAGCCTTGCAGGGAATATAACAGACTGTTATTTAGAATTCACAACTTTGCTTAGATTAACATGTAGGTCCATTTAGATCACCCTGGATATTATAAAGTTTGTGTAACCACATTCTGTAATTTGCTAAGAGTTTAACAGAAGGACTGAGATTAATTATGTCAACATAAGAAACATCCAAACTTGTATGAATTTGTATGAGTTTATTTGAGCTAAACTGATGACAATTTCAGGAAACAAAACCTCAACAGATTGAGAAAATACTGCAGAGAATGGCAGTTCTGCACCCTGCTTTATACGTTACAGTCCAAAGGGAAGATGTCGGTTACATGAAAACCATTGGTGATAGATTAGGAAAGCAGGAGAAAGCAAAGTGGGGAAACTTCTGGAGTTGTATAAAAGATAAAATAATAAACAAATTTTTTTTTATACAGGTGGGTACAGGCCATTTAACAGTCAACAATTAACTCAATAACAATGAGGGGATTTGTGGTTTCCACTTTGGTACTCTGGTGCAGTATCTGTGTTTTGAGGGTTCCAGAAAAAGGACATTATTTTGACATACCAAAGTTATGTCATTATAGATTGAAAAAAGGAAATAGGTTTAATTAAGGTAAGGATAGACTCTTGTCAGGGAAGGTTTTAGTCTAAGAGATGACTAAATGCCATAAACCGCTTTAAGCTAATTGTTTTAATTTCAGACCATCCTTTGTGGTTACTTTAGGTCTCTGAATTAATAAGGCCACCATACAGACCTCCCTGAGCTTGTCAGGTTATGTGGCCCCTTGTTGTCCACAATTGGTTAAACTCCCTTCCACACCTATGCCATCCCTGACATTGACCCGTATCAGACAAGTCTTTTCAGGAATAATTCAAGATGATTTGTAGGACCAGGAGGTTAACCTGCTCAAAAGGCTGGAGGCTGACCAAAGCGGCCTGGAGGACCCTCTTCTAACCTTTTCATAAACTATTCTCATTATATATTCATTATAATAATAACATATCCACCCAGGGGCAGAAATATTCCTCCATTTTGAACATGTGACTTTTGTATAGGCATGTTCTCTAACTGTACCTGCACAGGAGCATTTCCAGCTATACATTGAATGGTGATGCTCACCTGGGCATTTATGTAAAATTTCCCTGAATAAAGATAAATTAGGTCCTTTGTTCCTGGACATGCAGCTTTGGTGGAGTGATGATCCCTGTTCTAAGGGGGAAGGTGCTTGTCTGAGCTTGTAATAAAATATTGGGTTGGCTAAAAAGTTTATTTATTTATTTACTTTTCCATAAGATGGGTCTAGAAGCATTTAGTTGTCTTTAACTTCATTCAAAACAATTTTTAAACATTTTAATTTAATCTTTATTGTATTTTTGCATTACCTGTGGTCCCTCTTTGCCCCCCTTCCCCCAGCAACCACCATATTTTTGCCCATGTCCATAAGTCTTTTTTTTTTCCTTTTTGCTTAATTCCTCCATTCCCTAACCTCCCCCCACCACTTGTTATCATCCTGCTCACCATCTGAGAGTCTGTCCCCATTTTGCTTGTTAGTTCAGTTTGTTCATTAGATTCCACATATGAGCGAAATCATATGGTATTTGTCCTTCTCTGACTGGCTTATTTCATTTACCATTATGTTTTCCAGGTCCATCCATACTTTTGCAAAGAGTAAAATTTTCTCTTTTTTTTGTGGCCAGGTAGTATTCCATTGTGTAAATATCCCATAGTTGTTTTATCCACTCATCTGCTGATGGACGTTTGGACTGATTCCATATCTTGGTGATTGTAAATAACACTGCAAAGAACATAGGGGTGTTTATAATCTTTCAGATTAGTGTTTTGGGTTCCTTTGCATATATTCCTAGAAGTGAGATCACTGGGTCAAAAGCCATGTATATTTTTAATTTTGAGGGGTATCTCCATACTGCTTTCTAAAGTGGCTATACCAGTCTGCATTCCCACCAACAGTGCAAAGGGGTTCCCTTTCCTCCTCATCCTCACCAGGAGTTGTTTGTTTGATTTATTGATGCTAGTCATTATGACAAGTATAAGATGGTATCACATTGTAGTTTTAATTTGCATTTCTCTGATAATTAGTGTCATTGAGCATCTTTTCTTATGTCTATTGGCCATCTATGTGCGTTTTAGAGAAGTGTCTATTCAGGTCCTTTGTTCCTTTTGTAATTAGGTTGTTTGTTTGTTTTTTTGGTGTTGAGTTTTGTAACTACTTTGTAAATTTCAGATATTAACCCCTTATCAGATGTATCATTGAATATGTTATCCCGTTCTGTGGGTTATCTTTTTATTTTGTTGATGATTTCCTTTGCTTTGCAAAAACTTCCTAGTTTTATATAGTCCCATTTGTTTATTTTTCTTGTGTTTCCCTTGTCTGAGGAGATATATCTGAAAAAAATTTCTATAAGCAATGTCAGAGATTTTGATGCCTATGGTTCCTTCTAAGATTTTTATGGTTTGGGTCTAACATTTAAGTCCTTGATGAATTTTGAATTTATTATTTTGTGTGGTATGAGAAGGTGGTCTAGATTAATTTTTCTGCATGTATCTGTCCAATTTTCCCAACATCATTTATTGAATAAATCTTTTAGTATGTGCTTGTTTCCTCTGTTTAATGTTAATCTACTATAAAGGTATAGGTTTATTTCTGGGCTCTCTATATTGTTCCATTGACCTATGGATATATGTGTCTGTTTTTATGCCAATACCATCTTCTCCTGATAACTATGGCCTTATAGTTCAGTTTGATGTGAGGTAGCATAATTCTTCCAAATTTGTTATTCTTTCTCAGAATGGTTATTGCTGTGGAGAGCCTTTTGTGGTTCCAAGTACATTTTTGAAATATTTGTTCTAGTTCTGTGATTTATGTCATTGGAATCTTGATAGAAATTATCTTGAATCCATAGATTGCTTTGGGTAGTATGGATATTTTAAGGATGTTAATTCTTCCTGTCCATGAGCAAGGTATGTGCTTCTATTTATTTGTATCTTCTTCAATGTCTTATAATTTTCTGAGTACAGGTTTTTTACATCCTTGATTGAGTTTATTCCTAGGTATTTTATTCTTTTTGAAGCAATTGTGAATGGAATTGTTTTCTTGATTTCTCTTTCTGTTAGTTCATTATTGGCATATAAAATTCAAGTGATTTCTGGATATTAAATTTGTATCCTATTACTTTGCAGAATTTATATATCAGTTCTAGTAGTTTCTTGGTGGACTCTTTGGGTTCTCTAGGTACAGAGCCATGTCATCTGTGAGTAAAGGTAGTTTTATATCTTCCTTTACATTTTGGATACATTTTATTTCTTCCTTTTGTCTGATTGCTGTAGCTAGGACTTTCAGTATTATGTTGAATAAGAGAGGTGAAAGTGGACATCCCAATCTTAATAGGAACACTTGTAGTTTTTGCCCATTGAGTATGATGCTGTCAGTGGGTTTTCTTTATATGGCCTTTATTATGTTTGGGTATGTTCCCTGTAATTCTACTTTACTGAGAGTGTTTATCATAAATGGGTGCTAGATTTTATCAAAAGGCTTTTTCAGCATCTATTAGTATGATCATGTAGTTTTTATTCTTCATTTTGTTTACATGGTAAATCACATTTATTCATGTGCAAAGGTTATACCAACTTTGCATTCCCAAAATAAATCCCACTTGATCATGATGTTTGATTTTTGATGCACTGCTGTGTTTAGTTTAGTATTATTTTTTTTTGAGAATTTTAGCATCAATGTTCATCAGAGATATTGGTTTATACTTTCCTTTCATTTCAGTGTCTTTACCTGATTTTGGAATTAGGATAATGCTGGCCCCATAAAATGAATTTTGGATCCTTCCTTCCTCCTGAGTTTTTTGTAATAGTTTGAGAAGGAGAAGTGTTAGTTCTCTCAGAATGCTTGGTAAAATTTCCATATGAAGTCATCTGACCCAGGGCTTCTGTTTGTTGGGAGTTTTTCAATTAATGCTTCAATCATATCTCTGATTCTTCTTGATTTAGTTTTGGAAGATTATGTGTTTCTAGGAATTTATTTTGTCCATGTTGTTGAGTTTGTTGGCATATAGTTGTTTATAATATTTTATTACAGTCTTTTGTGTTTCTTTGGTGTCAGTAGCTATTTCTCCTGTTTCATTTTTTATTGTATTTATTTGTGTCCTTCCTCTTTTTTTGTTGATGATTCTGGTTAAAGTTTTATCAGTCTTGCTTATCTTTTCAAAGAACCAGCTCTTAGATTCACTGATATTTTGCAATTTCATTAGACCCTATTTCATTTATTTCTGCTTTGGTCTTTATTATTTCCTTCCATTTACTTACTTTGTGCTTCTTTTATTGTTCTCTTTCAAGTTCATTTAAGTATGAAGTTAGATTGTTTACTTGAGGTTTATTTATTTATTTTTTGAGATAGGTCTGTGATGCCATGAATTTCCCTCTTAGGATTGCTTTCTCAGTGTCCCACAGATTTTGGATTGCTGTGTCCTCATTTTCATTTGTTTCAATGTATCTTTTGATTTCTTCCTTGATCTTGTTGACCCATTCATTGTTTAAAAACATATTATGTGTTTTATGTCTTCTATGTCTTTGTGTGTTTTTCAGTGTCTTCTTGTGATTGATTTTTAGTTTCATAGCATTTTGTTCAGAAAAGATGTTTGATATGATTTCAATCTTCCTAAATTTATTGAGACTTGTTTTATGTCCTCACACTTGGTCTATAATAGAAAACATCCATGTACATTTGAAAAGTATGTATATTATGCTGCTTTGGGTAAAATGCTTTAAAGATATCAATTAAATCAATTTTATCTAGTCAGGGCTTTAAGGCTGCTGTCTCCTTTCCGCTTTTCTGCCTGGGAGTTCTATCCATTGAAGTCAATGGTGTGTTAAGTGTCCCAACTATGAGTGTATTTCTATCAATCTCTCCCTTTATGTCAAGATTTGTTTTACATATTTAGGTGCTCTTTTGTTAGGTGCATAAATGTTTACTAGGATTATATCCTCTTGTTTGATTATTCCATTTATAATTTTGTAGTGTCCTTCTTTGTCTCTTACTATACGTTTGGTTTTAAAGTTTATTTGTCAGATATAATTACTGCTACCTCAGCTTGTTTTCTTTTCCATTTGTTTGAAATATCTTGTTTCCATCCCTTTATTTTTAGTCTGTGTGTATCTTTCTATCTGAGATGTGTCTCTTGGAGCAGCAAATATATGGGTCTTGTTTTCTTATTCATTCAGCTACCCTATTTGTTTTGGTTGGCCATTTAAGCCATTTTCATTTAAGGTGATTATTGATAGATAATCAATAATCTATCAATTATTAGATTGATTATTACAATCAATCTATTAGACTGTTAGACTGTTTTCCTCTTTTTTTTTTCTTTTCTCTTTTTCTTCTTTTTAAAGCAAACCCTTTAACATTAGTTGCAATACCAGTTTGGTGTTAACAAACACCTTTAGCTCCTTATTTCTCCTTCAATTTAAATTATATTCTTGCTGGATAATGTAGCCTTGGTTATGGGTCCTTACTTTTCATCACCTCAAATATTTTGCACTACTACCTTCTGGCCTGAAATGTTTCTGCTGAGTAATCACGTGACACTCTATGGTGCTTCTTTTTAATTAACTACCAGTTTTTCTTTTGTGGCTTTCACGATTCTCTTCTTGTCTTTAAGCCTTGTCATTTTAATTGTGATGTGACTTAGTGTAATCCTCTTTGGATTCATCTTGTTTGAGATTCTCTGGGCTTCTGTGACTGTGTGTCTTTTTCCTTTTCCAGGTTAGGGAAGTTTTCAGTCATTATTTTTTCAAATAGATTGTCAATCCCTTGCTTGCTCTCTTCTCCTTCTGGTATTCCCATGATGTAGATATCATTTTATTTCATGTTGTCCATAATGTTTCTTAAGCTCTCTTCATTTTTTAAAGTTATTTTTTTTCTTTTTGCTGCTCTACCTTGGTATTTTATTCTTCCTTGGCTTCTAAATTACTGATTTAATCCTCTGCTTCATCTAATCTACTGTTTATTCCTTCCAGTGCATTATTTATCTCAGATACTGCATTCCTTATTTCTGACTGGTCCTTTTTTTATGGTTCCTATACCTTTTTTCTTATAATCATTGCTCTAAACTCTCTGGTAAATTGTTTGCTTCCATTTCATCTAGTTCTTCTGGAAGATTCCCTTGTTCTTTCATTTGGGGTCTGTTTCTTTGACTTCCCATTTTTGCTGCTTCTCTGATTTTCAGCCTTAGCTGTTAAACCAATCATGCATTAAACTGATCCATTTGTTAATCTAATCAAGTTGTTATCAGCCAACTGGCTTAAACTCCACTGGGTTGAGCAGAGTAATTACTGTGGACAGGGCTCCTTCCTCCTCTCAGGCTGAGGCTACTTGGAGAGGGGTGCTCTGCCTGAGAAAAATGGCTTCTGCAGTGTGGGTAATGACTCAGTACAGGATCCTGGCAACAGTTCACTCTCCCGAGAGCCACCAACCCCCAACTCTCCTCCAGCATCTCTAATCCACCCTGCTCTTCCTTTGCTGGAGCCCAGGGTAAGTGCCTGCAAAGGAAATTTTGTGCATTGGCCCTTAAAGAGACTTTCTGAGTCTCCAGCTGTCTCTCCCTGCCAGACAGAAACCCTGCTGCCTTTCAAAGCTGGATGTTATCTGGGTTCCTTTCTGGCTCTGGTGCTATAGGCTGGGGAGCCCAGCTTGTGGTTTAGACCCCACATTTCTCTGGAGAACACCCCCAGCAATGGAAATATCCCTCCAAATCTTCAGCTCCCACCTGTGGAAGCCCAACCAACCCTCTCTCTTTTCCACACTCCTTACCTGTCTTGTGGTGAAGCAGTTTCATCTCTCTGTCCATGGCTATAGGCTTCCCCCCAGCTACTGTTCAGTTGGTTATTCAGATACTTTGTCTGCAATTAAGCTGTAATTACTGATTGGTCCTGGGAGGAGATTATTGTAGCTTCCACTTACTCCTCCTCCATCTTGGATCTCCCTCAAAACAATTTTGTTAGACTGTATTGTGACAACTTTCATAACCTTGTGCATTTAAAAAATAAAACTCACCAAAACTGTTGAATTTTTGTGTAGTCATTTTAATATTAAAAATGGAAGAAAATACATAATCTTTTTTGGCATATAATGCTTTATTACTTTAAGGTAAAAACACAACTGAAACACAAAAAAAGATTTGTGCTATGTATGGGAAGATTTGTACCATGACTGATAAAAGGTACCGAAAGTGGTTTGTTAATTTTCCTGCTTGAGATTTCTCACTGGACAATGATTCATGGTGGGGTAGACCCACTGAAGTTGATAGCGATCAAATTGAGACATTAATTGAGAATAATCAATAGTATGCCATGTGAGAGATAGATGACATACTCAATATATCCAAATCAATAAACATATTGGTGAAAATGAAAAATGTGTCTCTTATGGAAAAAACTAAATGGACTTTTTGGCCAACCCAATACATTCTTTCTAAAAAAGTTTTACTCAGATTTGGCTTTTGGCTGACAAGTAGTCAGTAATTGGATCCAGTGTAGTCCAATAAGACTAGTGCTGCAGACATGTAGGCCTGATCGAACCAGAGAGGGAGTGGGAGAAATAAGTCCCTTTGTCTTTCTATTCCCTCCCTTGAGCCTCCACTTATGCTCTTATCCAACAGTCCAGCAGGACAGGAGCCCAAGAGCAAGACATCTCAGTTGATGCCTTCCTAGATGATCAACCTCCAGGAAACACAAACCAGAATAGAATAAAATGGAGAAAAAAAGTGGAGAGTAAATACTGAGAAACCATCACCACAGGGAGTGATGTCTTTAGTTAAATATTATAAAGGGAACATGCTATACTTATACCAGCACTTCCTGCTGAAGAAAAGTTGATACCTGAATTCTGCAGCTTGCTGAGAGCCTTCAAAAGTGTTCCTTCAATCCTCTGTGCCTCTATCCATAACAATATTTTTATTTACCTTTTTTTTAAAACAAAAAGGTCTGCTCTGATATATGTGACAAGAGTTGCAGTAAGCCATGCTTCCTAGGGATAGAATATGGTGAAAATCCAAGAATCCCTAATGTTCTTGACATATGAGATGAAATTTACAGTGATTAGGAAGTACAGTGTAAACTATGGTGTTTGTGGGTCTATGAATTTTATAAAATAAAATCTGAACATACTTTAGGAAACTTAAGGAAAAACTTCAGTGGAGGTTAAATTGTTGACTTGTGAAGCTCTCAGTATGGAACTGAGGAAGCTGGGTCCTATTTTCACCATACCCATTAATGGTGCCTTTTGAAATTCTTCAAATAGTGTTTCAAAAGGTAATTTGGGTAGAAGTAACAAGTAGGCCAACACAGTGGAGTGTTCTCTTTCATGTACTTTTCTATTCATCTACAAGTGTCTTTGGTCTGCAATTTGCCTTAGGAAAATGCATGCAATGTCTTTGATAAACTAAAAATTGCAGTTCATGCTGCTCTTTGGGGAGAAATCATGAGGCCCCTATAAGAATGGAAAAACAGAACTGTAACTTGTCAAAAACACTAACATTTGAAAACTTAGAATTACAGTAATTGGATACATCTATTTTTAAGAGCTCTTGTGAAAATAATCTCCTAACATTACTTAACTCAAAAGATTTTAATGTCTCAGCTCCAGTGCTTTGATTCTACCGTGCAGAACCAAATGTATAGTATCCAGGACAGTGCAGTAGAGAAGCCTTGAGGGAAGCTAAAGAGAATAATCAATAGCCCCAGTCTGGTAGAAGATGATGAATGATAAGAGAGGCCACATGGAGCCTAAGTGGGACTTTAATGTCCTCTAAAATAGCACAGAAATAAGACATGATGCAAATGACAGCATGTGAATATATTTCATTCCCATCTTTAACTTTATTTATTTGATATTTCTTTAATTTGCACTCTCCCCATAAAAACTTGCAAGTCTTAATTACATTAGTCATTAAATAGTAAAACTATTTTTCCCTTGGCCTTTCAGAGGTATTTCCTGATTGTTGTTGTCTATATAGCTGTTTCATTCTATAAATAGTATTGAAATAAAATTAAGTCCCACTACGAATTAAAAAAAAAGAAAAAGAAAAGGCTTGCTAAGACATAAACTTTTAAGAGACACTTCCTTGATTATATTAAACATGAGTCCCAAAATCTTCACAGGTATGGGACTGCTGGCTCAAGGGAGTTGAATAAAGCCATTTCTGTTTCACTTCTCATCATATGAAGCCTGCTAAAATCTGCAAAACCAACCATGAAAAATCAGGACAAAGTTCACTTTTCACCACACATGACTATGTTTTCAACTCTAAATTTCATGCTTTGAAGATTATTTCTAAGTATTTGGCTACTGGACAACAAAATAAGGTAGAAGGGTGATAGAAGGTGCTTAACCAGACATTGGGCAAGATTCCGATCTCCCTGAAAGGGACAATATTGGTCCCCATACAGTCATTCACAAAGACAAGGAAGGATAAAGAGTGCACTGGATATGGTAGGTAAGGAGACATTTTACCAGGCCAAAGGAAAACAGTGTTCCTCATTACAATCTTCAGATATATCTACCCCTGCTCATTATCTAACCTTTGCTTCTCTCCACGTCCAGCATGAATTCTCCACTGGATTAGGCCTCATTTAGCTGTTTAAATTTGTTCTTCTATTTTAAGTATTTCTTAGGTTTTAAACACAAGTAAATTCTTTTTTTAAAATATAATGTCAGATGAAGAATATTAAAACTCATTAACACTTAGAGAAGACAGAAGAAATTATCGATGACTGAAATTATGCTCTGATTCCATAATTTTTAATTCTACTGAATATATAATATGTATGTGTATATATATATATATATAACCTGTTTATATTTATATTATATATTATACATGTACATATAATATATATGTATACATATACTATATATATATTTGTGCATTTATTTTATATATTATGTATGCATATATTTATACATATATTATATATTGCATGTGTATATCACACATAATATGCATATATAGTATATATGCATATAATTTATGTATATTGTATGTACCTATTATAAATTATATATAATGTATAATGTATGCATATTATAAATATATTATTTATTTTATTATATATATGTGTATATTACATATACAGAGAGTGAGACAAAGGAAAAAAGAGAGAGACAGAGAACATAATGAGAGAGTAGTACCCCCTCCCCAGTGGAGTTTGGGACAGTGGCACTGGAGAGATGGAAGATGGTTTCTGGACTCATGCTGTATGGATTCTCTTCACAGTTCAAATCCTGATCCATCACTCACAGATGTCTACATTTAGATTTAGAGTTTTGTCTGCTTGTCACAGAGTATTCTTAATTTTGTTGTTTTATGCCTTTTGTTCTTTCTTGTGGGGTGGAATCCAACCTGAAAATGGGTCTTCCTTCATTTGTTTAAACATATCACCTCAATTTCACATTAACTATTTAACATTAAAAGTAAGAGGCTTTTCTGTCATCATTTATGATCTCAAGGCCAATACTGAGAAAATAACATTGCCTTTCCCTACATCACAACTGATCTACATTTTCTCTTACTTATAGAATTGTAAACTATTTGAGCTTAAAGGAAGGGAAGGAGAAAGATGAGTTAATATTACTGAACTCTATTTATGTAGCATGTCATGCCACATTTCTCATTTCACTTAGTATTAAAAACAGTTTCTTTGAGATAGATACCATTGTCCACATTTTGAAGATGATATAATTAGGCTTAAATGGCTTAAATAACTTCCAAAAGGAGTCTGAACTAATCCTTGGTGGGCCTGAGATTCCAGCTGTGACAATAGCCTCTGAAGACTTACTGCATCCACCACAGTGTGCAATTCCAGCTGAGAATATTGTACATATCAGAACGCTGAGGCCCAGAGTGAAAACTAATTCACAAGGCTAATTAGATCTGAAACTGAACTAGGTTTCCTGAATCTTTTCTCTGTGCTTTTCTATGAACCAAGCTGCCTATTTCCCACAGCAGTTATAGGTAAGATCAAGCCCTGCACTGGCCCAACAGAGCACAAGTGCTTGTATTGAACCATAAAGCTCCCATGGCTCCTCTTCTTTGTATTTTTAATTGTCAGTTCATTCTTCTTCTTGTCTATCTACACAGTTCCTGAGCACAGTGATCATGCACTGACTAGGTTCTTTTTGAAGATCTCAGAAGTTCAGGCCAATTGAAGGTATGTGAGAGTTAATACTCTCTTATCACCTATTTACCAGGAAATTAAAACATCAGGCCCCAGACCAAATTCTGTCACATATACAGATATTAACTAGAGACTGTGAAAATGAAGTCTCATTGGAGGTTTCTTTGAAAACAAATGTTACAATATCCCCTTTGTGTATTTCAGAGAATCATCTCTTGGAATACTGTGACCAAGAGTCTTCTAAATCAGCAGGAAGACATTAACTCATTTATGAATTAAACATTCCTTGTTACTTCAAAGCTACATAGTGATGTAGACATTAGATTTTAATGTCCTGTTCCTAAAAAAACAGGAAATGTTTTAAAATTATTTTACCTAGTCCACATATATTGAATACCAAAAATGCTCTAATGGAAGCACACTGCTAACACTCACTATTCCTAATCAACAACTTTTCTTATATCCATCAACTTTTCTAGTTGGTTTTCTTGATAGATAGAAAAGTCTCTGATACTATTTGTTGAGGGAATGAAGCAGAAGGCCTATAGCAGCCATTACTGTAGTGTGGATTTTCTGATTTGAACTTATCAGATCTTCCTGGCATAACTAGGGAAATTTACTGGCCCTGGCATAGGATGGAAACAAATACTCCTATTTTTATTACATGGCCAAAAATGAATTATTTAAAGACAATTACTACTTACAGATGTTGTGAAGATCTCACTCCCATTTTACTCAGATAAGTTGCTCATCTCCAGCTCTCAGGAAAAGCTCAGTATTGGTTTATGTTCCAATAGGAAACATAAAGGAAAACAAAATGCCGGAAGCCAGAGTCATTTTACAGAGGGCACTGTGGCTTGAGGAGAGTAGGTAGAGATCCCATGGACTGCTTCTTATGTTCATACTTAGAGAACACACTGCCAGTCAAAACAAGGACAAGGTGGGGAGAAATGCATAGTGCACTGTGGAGGGTTGCAGAAGGATATGGTGACAGAACATAAATTGTGCACCTGTGACCTAAGGAGAAAGCAGGAGGTCTTTACCTCCATGAAATTTTTCCTTTGGTTATTTCAAGTTAAGAAGTCTTCTATGAGCTACTTAATGTTTCTTCCCACATAAATCAGTTAAGTTAATCCTGTGTCTCTGTGACCAGAACAGGTAGGAACCAAACAAATAAGGTTCGTATTGGGAGGTGGGGGTGAGTGGGGCTGGGGAAGGTGGTGGCAGGAAAATGTTGACCGAAAGAAAAAAAATAACAAAAAGCAGGGAGAGGCTAAGAATAGTATAGGATATTAAGAAGCCAAAGAACGATATGTACAGCCCATGGACATGAACTAAAAGGTGTGTGGATTGGGTGCAGGACAGAGGGGATAAAGTGGTGGTGGGGGGGAATGGGACAACCATAATAGCATACTCAATAAAATACAGCAACAGGAAAAAAGAAGACTGTGTGAGGCAGGGGTTTTTGGTGCACAAATTCTACCACTCATTACTTCTTTATAGTTTCAGAGGGAATAAACTGTATTTACACAGACACTATAAATGTAAATACAAACACAATATACAAAAGGAACTTTTTAAAAAGCACAACACTTTCTCTTAGTAGCTGGGTCAGAGCATGATAACTACTCTGTCATAGCCCTGGGCAGATGTCTTCCCCAAAAGCTCTCAAAGCTTAGGTTGAGGAGCTTGTGAAAGGCTTCCTCCTTTTCTTTCCCTCAAATCTAGAAGAACTAGATGTACAAATATGAAACTATTACCCAGATAAATGGCTGTGGGCAGGCTAGTCAGTCATCTTGTCCCCAAACATTGAGAGGACAGAGCAGAAAATGTACCTTTAGCTGGGTTCTCAGAAGATAGGCTCTACAAATAAGTCTTTTCTCATGGAACCAAGGAATACAAGAAGAAACACAGATGGTAAGAAGTGTTTCTTATACAAGGTGCATTTGCAGACTCTGAAACAATGCCTAGTAACTCAGATTCCACCCATTTGGATCGGGGCGGGATGGTAAGAGAATAAACAGCATTAGAATTCCTTCCTGTGACTTTCTCTAAGGTCTCAGACAGAAATATGAAAAGAAGAGGAAAGTAGCCTCTTCACTAGAACTTGAGAGCATCTTTTGGGCAAGTAAGAAACAGACTATTTTCTTACAGAGTGGTTGGGAAGATTAAACAAAATAATTTGCTAAAATATTGTAATATGAACTCAATAACTGTTAGTTTTGTGGCAGAACACTACTACACCCAAAGCTGGCCTTGACCCTTCTTTCTAAGTAATGCTATTTTGTGAGCAATGTTTTTGAATCTGGTCTCTTGGTTTGCTGATTTCTACCAGTGTACATCCCTGGGGAATATTAGGGGTGGAAAAAAGTAAGAAAAAAAAAGCCTTACAAGATGGATTACCAATTTTCATTTATAGCTATAGCTTGAGTGAAAAAATAAAACAGAAGGAAAGAATAAAAACCTCAGAATTCTAAACTATGTTGGGTGTTTCTCAGACTGCTTTTTCTAATGAATACATAAATTGTATTAAATTTCCATATTTCTTTTTTTAAATTTTTTATATTGTTCAAGTACAGTTTTGTCCATTTTCACCCTACCCCTCCTCCACCCTCTACCCCATCCACCTTGACTTTGTCTATGAGTCCCCGATGTATGTTTTTTGACCACACTTTCCTTGTTTCTCCCCCGTTTTCCCCTCCCCCCTCTCCTCTGTTCACTGTCAGTTTATTCTTCACTTCAGCGTCTGCAGTTACATTTAACTTGCTTGTTTGTTCTGTTGATTAGTCTCCACTTGTAGGTGAAATCACATGGTATTTGTCTTTTACTGCCTGGCTTATTTAACTTAGTATAATGCTCTCCAGATCCATCCATGCTGTTGCGAATGGTAGGAGCTCCTTCTTTCTTTGTGCTGTGTAGTATTCCATTGTGTAAATGAACCACAGTGTTTTCACCCACTCATTTACTGATGGGCACCAAGGTTGTTTCCAACACTTGGCTATTGTAAATTGGGTTACTATGAACATTGGGGTACATAGCTTCTTTTGAGTTGCTGTTTCTGAATTTTTAGGGTATAACCCCAGAAGGGGAAATGCTGTATTAAAAGGCAATTCCATTTTTAGTTTTCTGAAGTAATTCCATACTGTTTTCCACAGTAGCTATGCCAGTCTGCATTCCCACCAACAGTGTATTAGAGTTCTCTTTTCTCCACCACCTTGCCAGCACTTGTTGTTTGTTGATTTGGTTATGATGGCCATTCTGACTGCTGTGAAGTGGCATCTCATTGTGGTTTTAATTTGCATCTCTCTGATTGCTAGTGATGCTGAGCATCCATTCATATCTCTCTGAGCCCCATGTATGTCCTTCTTGGGGAAGTGCCTGTTCAAGTTCTTTGACCATCTTTTAGATTGTTTGTCTTCCCAGAATGGAGTCACATGAGTTCTTTATATATTTTGGAGATCAAACACTTGTTCAAGGTACCATTGGCAAATATATTTTCCCATACAGTTGGTTCCTTTTCCATTTAACTGATATTTCCTTTAGCAGTGCAGAAGATTTTTAATTTGATGATTCCCATTTGTTTATTCTGTCTTTTATGTCTCTTGCTCTAGAGGACATATCAGTGAAAATATTGCTGTGTGGAATATCTCAGATTTTCATGCCTATGCTTTCCTCTATGACTTTTATAGTTTCATGACTTATATTTAAGTCTTTTATCCATCTTGAGTTTACTTTTGTGCATGGTGTAAGTTGGTGGTCAAGTTTCATTTTTTTGCACGTAGCTGTCCAGGTGTCCTAACATCATTTGTTAAAGAGGTTATTTTTACTTCATTTATGCTTCTGCCCCCCTTGTTGAATAGTAATTGATCATAGAGAATTGGGTTTATTTCTGGGTTCTCTATTCTGTTCCATTGATCTATATGTCTGTTCTTATGCCACTACCAGACTGTTTCGATTACAGGAGCCTTGTACTATAGTTTGATATTGGATATTATGATCCCTCTGAATTTCTCAAAATTGCTGCAACTATTCAGGGTCACTTATGATTCCTTATAAATTTTTGAATTGTTTGTTCTATGTATGTGAAATATGTCATGGGTTTTCTAATAGGCATTTTGTTTAATCTATAAATCACTTTGGGTATTATAGACATTTTGATGATGTTAATTCTTCCTATTCATGAACACAGTATATGCTTCCATTTATTTGTAACTTCCTTAATTTCTTTATTCAGTGTTGTGTAGTTTTCTGAGTACATGTTTTTACTTCCTTCATAAGTTTATTCCTAGGTATTTTATTTGTTGTTGTTGTTATAGTGAATGGGATTTATTTTTTTTCCTTATTTCTGATTCTGAATTGAATTGTTGGTGTACAAAAATGCTTTCAATTTCTAAATACTGACTTTCTATCCCACTGTTTGCCAAATTCACTTATTAATTTATTTGCATCCTCTCCCTTTTTTTTTTTTTTTTTTTTTTTGGTGAGTCTGTTTACCGGATTGTTGCTTATGTTTCTTTTCAAAGAACCAGTTCCTGGATTTATTGATCATTTGAATTGTCCTTTTAGTCTCTATGTCATTTAATTCCACTTTAATCTTGGTTATTTCCTTCCTTCTGCTCACTCTGGGCTTTGTTTGTTGTTGTTCCTTCAGTTCTAGTAGATGTTGTATTAGGTTGTTCATTTGAAATGTTTCTATCTTTTTTAGGCAGGTCTCTATTGCTATGAACTTCCCTCTCAAAACTGCCTTTGCATTATCCCATGAGTTTTGGACAGTTGTGTGTTCATTTTTATTTGTTTCCAGAAACTTTTTGATTTGTTCTTTGATCTCATTATTAACTGATTCATTGTTTAATAGCATGTTATTCAGTCTCCATGAGTTTGTGTGTTTTTGAGTTTTTTCCTTGAGGTTAGTTTCTAGTTTCATGCCTTTGTGGTCTGAGAAAATGCTTGATATGATTTCAATTTTCTTGAATTTGCTGAGTCTTGTTTTGTGTCCTATCATGTGGTTTATCCTTGAAAATGTTCCATGTGCATTTAAAAACACTGTGTATTTTGCTTCTTTGGGATGATAGGTTCTATATATGCCAATTAAATCCTTTTGATCTAGGACATCATTCAATGTCATGATACATTTGTTGATATTTTGTTTAGAAGATCTATCCATTTTTGACAACAGGGTGTTAAAATCCCTTAGTATAAGTGTGTTGCTGTCTATATCTTTCTTGAAGTTCTCCAAGATTTTCCTTATGTATTTGGGTGTTTCTATGTTCAGTGCGTGTGCGCGCGCGCCGCACACACACACACACACACACACACACACACGCACACGGTCTTTGTTTTCTTTATGGATTCTTCCCTTGAGTACTATGTAGTATCTTTAACTATCTCTTTTTATGGCTTTTGTTTGAAGTCTATATTTTCTGATATAGATATTGCTACCGTCTTGTTTTTTTCTTTTTCTTTTTTGTTTTTCTGTCCATTTGTTTGGAATATTTTTTCCAACCCTTCACCCTCAGTCTGCATTGGACTTTTTTTCTGAGGTGAGTCTCCTGGCAGTACATGTGTGGGTCATGTTTTCTTATCCATTCAGCTATGCTATGTCTTTTGAATGGAGAATTTAATCCATTAATTTTTAAGGTTATTATTGATAGGTACTTATTCATTTTTTCCTCTTCTTTCTTTTGATAAATTCTTTCAATAGACAGTCTTTTCTTAGCCTCTTCATTTTTCTTTGTTTTGTTGATTTGCATATTTTCATTTACAGACTGGAAAAATGACAACTCCATGGTTATGGTTGTGAAAGTGTTCAAGAACCCTGCAAGTGACTAAACTGGCAGGGCCCATGAGACAATTGCTGAGCAAGTGGTTTCTCCATAGACACTTGTCCTAGTCTTACATGTTTAAACTTCAGTTGCCTTCAAAGTACTCTTCATTTGCTGCAATACATCTATTGATAATATTTTCCATTGCTCAAAACAATTTTTGAACTAGTCAATTTCTTTGCCTTTTAGTGCTTCTGAATTTTTTTGTTCTGCATATTCCACATCAGCAAAATGTTTCCCTTTGAGGACTTTTTTAACTCAGGGGAACAAAATAAAAAGTTGCTTGGGCTGAAATCGGTGAATAAGGAAGGTAAGCCACAGGAATCCTGCCATTTTGGGGTCAAAAACTGATGAATACTCAACACGGTGTGGACAGGTGTGGTCGTAAATCACCCATCATGAAATGAACAAAACTGCATTGAAAGTCTTAAAAAAAAATCAGTGAATTCTAAGGTACCCTATCACAACATTAGCTGGTACACTGATACAGTGTTCTTAGAACACTCACCTAGTAAGGAAATCCTGTACTACAAGGGGCCCACCCTGCAGAAAATAATTCTGTTTTTCTTTAGGGGGTGTCCCCCATCATACACGAGGACAAAGAGTAGACTTCACAACATGAAAAATAGACACATAGCTATATTTGAGGTACACCCTGTATACCTCAGCCATTGAGGATGTGTTCCTAAGACATAGTATAACATCTGAAAATGGCTCTAACAGATAAATGAGGTATATCTTGAATGAAAAGAGCAGGTGCCTCCAAAGAGTATCCAAAATCTGGCCCCATATTAAAAAAAGAAAAAACATGTAGGAAAAGAAAAAGTTAATTTATTGCATGAAATATATTAAGGATTATGTACAAACACATACTTAGTTTCAACACTTTGGGAAATACCTTAGAATGCAGACCTCATGAAATTTAGAATCCAAAAGAAGAAATGCATGTTCATAAATAATGATATTATCACATAGAAAGTGACATAAATATGGCACACATAAAGTCCTGTGTGAATTAGACTTTAAGCAAAAATGAACAAATTAGTTTATGTTTTTCTCATAATAAAAATGAAAAAACGGATCTGAAATAATTTGTTTCTCATTTGTAAAAAAATAAATGTGGACCAAAGTTGAGTCTGAGAAATGAGAAAGTAAAAACAAAACAAAACAAAACAAAACAAAATATGTTTTTTCTCTCTCATGTTATAAACCTTATTGAATCTCAGGTTTAAGCTGGAAACCCAAGAACACATTTTTAAAGTTATCTAAATATCTCCCTATGAAAGGTCATTTTTATTTAACTTAAGATAGGTTTATTGAAGAAATACTAGAAATATTAAAATTTAAAAACAAATTATTTATAAAGAACCTATAATTCTTATTTAATTTTATTTTAAATACAACATTTTCAATATATAAAATATAAATTATATTTACATAAATATATGCACATAATATAAATAATAGATGATGAATAATTTTAAACATTCTTTTTTGTAAATAGTAGGATTCATACATGAATAGAAATACCTTTTCTCAAGATAAATGCCTTGACTTCATCTTCAATAGCCCATTCCTTTGTTGGAAGCACTATAATACAGAATTAGAAGCTTCAATTGTTGGACATTTAGTTTGGTTCCAATTTACTGTTACAAATAATGTCACAATGAACACACCACTAAATATCCACATTTCAAATTATTTCATCATAAATTTTCTTTCACTTGTGTACTAATGCATTGATGAGTGCCTAATTCTGCAAAATCTTGAAAACACTAAGTGTTTTTATTGTGTGTTCTTTATGTATCTGACAGGAAAAAAATAAGTAGTAATTCAATACTGTATAATTTAATTTCTTTATTTTCAAATAATATTCAATGTTTTTATATATGTGTAATCTTAAATAATATTAACTTATTTCCTTTTTAGAATTGTCTTATTATGATATATTGTCCATCAATTCTAATGAAATTTCATTTAGTAGTAATACTATGTGTTCTTATTTGTAGAAGTTCTTGTATAGGCAATATATTAGTCCTTAACTGGTTCAGTTGTTGCAAATGATACCTTTCAATCTGCATGTGTTTGATAAGATTATATTTTCCTTCATAAAGGAATCTCTGATATTTTTATGTAATGAAACCCATTAACTCTTTTTCTCAAAATTTCTGGTTTGGGAATCTGAGATACTATTTATTTTTTCCACCCTTACCCCAGACCCCAATTATATTATCCTATATTTTCTCCCTTTAGCTTCAAAATATTTAAGATTTCTGAACATTCTGGATTTCACATTTATATATTAAATGAGATGGGACCAACTCTATTTTTCTCCATTTAGTAGGCTTCTATGCTTAACATTGTTCTATGTTGTCATGCCAATTGTATTTATTATAAATACATACTTAACATTTCTGAACTTTTTATCCAAATCTCTCAGCCAATTCTAAATCAATAGTCTATTGGCCACACCTTTCCCCATAATTGCATTTTAGAAATCTTATGTATATTGGGATAAAGATTACACTAACTTCTTAAAGTGATCTGGGAAAGCTTTTTTTTTTCTTCCTATTTTTGGTAAAACTTCTGTAAGTTAATAACAGATATCCCAATATTACTGATGGATCAAGATGGAGGAAGAGTAAATGGGAGTCACACTGAAATCCTCCCAGGACCAATCTGGAATTACAACTAAATTGTAGAGAAATCACCTGGAACAAACAATAGAACACTAGCAAAGAGTGAAACCTTATAAATTTGAAAAGACAGAAGAATAAGTTCCAACAAAACCTGATTGGTGTGCAGTGTGGCAGAGATGTGAGAAGGCTGGCTGGGCACCCTCATGTGACAGTGCCAGAGGGACATTTGAGCAGCCAGTTGGATACATCTGAGAAGAACCAGGTCTAAATCAAAAGCAGGGATCCCCAACTTACAGCACCAGAGCCCCAAAAGTACAGAGATAACAGTGAGCTGCTAAAAGTGGTAGGGTTGCTCTCTGCCACAGATGGGTGGCTGGAGACTGAAAGAGCTGTCTAAAGGGTATACATTTTCATTTGCAGCCACTTACCCTGGGCTCCAGCAAAGGTGCTGGCAGACTGGGCTAGAGACACCTGAGGAAAACTGGAGACAGAGATAACTGAGAAAGTAGCAGCCAGCATCCAAGTTCAGAGGTATCCTGCATGTGGCAGTAGCCATTGAGCTCACATAGACCACTCCCCTATTAACAGCAGCAGCCAGAGGGGAAGCATTAGTCCCAACACCAGGAGGGATTCTGACCAGCCCTATGGTGCTTAAGCCTGACTACTGAGTGCAGAGTGACTAGATTAACAATTGAAGGAGTCAGCCACAGGCAATAGATCCCTGGAAGGCTTGAACTGGCTGCCAAAGGTCAGACAGGGTCAACATCTGACATCTCCATAGGTGGATCCAAAAAGAAAAAAAAAAAGTGGTAAAAACTAGAGGGCACTGAGATGAAATCCACTGTGGTCTGCTTAATGATTTGAGACATTTTCCATATCACATAACATTTTAACGTTCAATTCTTGTCCGTCAAGTTGGTGCATATGGTGTCACTAGATTTTATACTATAGTTGATTTCCCTGCTTTCTTATAATAGCCTTAATCACTTTACAGACTTATTAATATCGGTTCATTTGCTGTTGATAGTGGGACTGCAAAGCAGTTATTTTTGTAGCTCTGGGTTTGTTTCCTGGGCTTTGTGGTTTTGTTCCGGCAGCCAAATAATTAGAAGAGAAAGAAACAATACCCCAATTGAAAGAAAAGGTGTAATCCTCTGAAAGACTACTAAATAAAATAGAGATAAGTCAACTATCAGATGCTGAGTTCAAAACAGTGGTTATAAGAAAGCTCACTGAACTCTGTGAGCTCATTTAGAATTACAAAAAACTACAGGGAAACTACAAGGACCTTACTGAAAATTATATCAACATGAAAAAGGAAATAAACTATCAAAAAGAGCCAAGAGGAAATGAAGGATATAATTGCTGAGTTGAAGAACACAGTAGAAGGAACAAAAAGCAGGCTAGATGAAGCAGAAGATCAAATCAGCGAGCTAGAGGATATGGTAGAAGAAAGCTCCCAGAAAAAGCAAGAAACTGAAAAAAGCTTAAAAAGAACGAAGAGGATTAAGGGAAATGCAGCAAAATGTCAAACATAATAATATCCATATAATAGTAATACAAGAAGAAGAAGGAGGAGGAGGAGGGGGAGGAGGAGGAGGAGGAGGGATAGAAAAACACTTGGAAAAAATAATGATGGAAAACTCCACTAATCTAAGGAAAGAACAAGTCACACAAGTCCAGGAAGCACAGAAGGTCATAAAGACACCCACTACAAGACACATAATTAAAATGGCAGATATCAAAGACAAAGAGAGAATCTTAAAGGCAGCAAGGGGGAAACAGAAAGTAACATACAAGGGAGCACTGATAAGGCTAGCAGCTTATTTCTCCACAGAAACACTACAGGCCAGAAGAGAAAGGCAAGAAATATTCTCAGTAATGAAATGCAAAGGAATGCAACCAAGACTACCCTACCCAGCAAGGCTTTCAACTAAAATGGAAGGAGAAATAAGGAGAATCCCAGACAAAAGAAGGCTAAAAGAATACATCTCTACCAAATAAGCAGTGCAAGATATGCAAAAGTGACTGCTTAGAAGATGAAGAAAAAGAGTGAGACAAAGAGGAACAGAGGTACAAATGGAAAAAAAAATGAATAAGTACTTATCAATAACCTTAACTGTAAAAGGATTAAATGCTCCCATCTAAACATAAGGGTAACTAAATAGATAAAAAAACATGACCTACACATATGCTGCCTATAAGAGACCCAATCCCCCCAAAAAAGACCTAAACAGTCTGAAGGTGAAGGGTTAGAAAATAATATTCCAAGCAAATGGACAGAAAATAAAATCAGGAAAGCAATACTTATATCAGACAAAATAGGTTTCAAAACAAAAGCAATAAAAATATAAACATCAGGACAATTCATAATACTGAAAGAAAAATCTATCGAGAAGATATAAACATTGAACTTATATGCACCCAACATAAAAATACCATAATATATAAGGAAAATTTTGCGGAACTGCAAGAAAGACATAGACAACAACACACTTCTAGTAGGGAATTTTAATGCCCCACTGTCAACAATGGATAGATCTTCCAAACAAAATATCAGCAAGAATATTGTGGAACTGAACAACGCATCAGGTCTAATTGACTTAAATTATCTATATCTATATCCATATATATCTATAGATATATCTATATCCATATATCTCTCTATATATCTATGTATATCTATATCCATAGATATATCTATTTATATCCATAGATATAGATATATAGATATAGATATATATAGATAGAACCTTTCACGCCAAAGGAGCACACTACACATTTCTTTCAAATGCACGTAGAACATTTTTCAGACAGACCATGTGTTAGGACACAAAACAAACCTCAACAAATTTAAAAAAAAAATGAAATCATATCTCGCATCCTCAAGGAAAAAACTCAAAAACATTCAAACTCTGGGGATGAATAGCATGCATTAAACAATAAATGGGTTAGTAATAAGATCAAAGATAAATTTAAAAGTTTCTGGATACAAATGACAATGAATATACATCAGTCCAAAACCTATGCGACACAGCAACAGCAGTCCTCACAGGAAAATTCATAGAAATACAATCCTACCTATAAAAGATAGAAATATTTTAAATAATCAACTTAACACAGCATCAACCCTACAAGAACTGGAAAACAACAACAAACAAAGCCCAGAGTGAGCAGAAGGAAGGAAATAAGATGTGAGCAGAATTGAATGTCATGGAGACTAAAATAACAATTCAAAGAATCAATAAATCCAGGAGCTGATTCTTTGAAAAGATAAATAAAATTGACAATCCTTTAGGCAGACTCATCAAGAAAAAAAAAAGGAGGAGAGGATGCAAATCAATAAAATCAGAAATGAAAGAGAAGAAATTACAACTGATACTGCAGAAATACAAGGGATTATAAGAAATTACTACAAATGACTATATGCCAAGAAATTTGACAACCTGGGTGAAATGGACAAATTTCTAGAAAAATAAAATCCTCCAAAGCTGAATGAAGAAGAAGTGGAAAGCCTGAACAGATCAATAACAGCTGCTGAAATTGAAGCAGTAATCAAAAAATTCTAGGTGCACAAAGCCCATGACCAGATGGTTTCCCAGGCCAATTTTACAAAACATTTAAGGAAGATCTAATACCTGTCCTTCTCAGACTTTTCCAAAAAATCCAAGAAGAGGGAAGACTCTCAAACTTTTTTTTGTGAAGCCAGCATCATCCTAATGCCAAAACCAGATAAAGACACCAACAGGAAAGAAAACTATAGGTCAATACTGCTGATGAACATAGATGCTAAAATTCTCAACAAAACTTTGGGAAACCGAGTCCAGCAATATATTAAAAAAATCATCCACCATGATCAAGTGGGATTCATCCCAGGGATGGAATGGTGGTACAATGTTTGCAAATCAAAAAACATAATACAACACATAAAGAAAAGGAAAGACAAACATCAATCACATGATCATATCAATAGATGCAGAAAAAGCATCTGATAAGGTACACACCCATGTATGATAAAAAACACTCAGCAAAGTGGAAATACAGAGGCCATATCTCAACATAATAAAGGCTATTTATGAGAGAACTACATCCAACATCATACTGAAAGGGCAAAAACTAAAAGCATCCCCACTAAGATTGGGAACAAGACAAGGATGTCCATTTTCTCCACTTCTATTCAACATAGTATTACAAATCCTAGCAACAGTGATCAGACAAGAAAAAGAAATAAAGGTATCAAAATAGGAAAAAAGGAAGTAAAACTGTCATTGTTTGCTTATGACATGATAGTGTACATAGAAAACCATATAGACTCCATCAAAAAACTTCTCAATCATAATTGAATTTGGCAAAACAGTGGGATACAAAGTCAATATTCAGAAATCAGAGAAGTTTTTGTACACCAACAATGAAATATCAGAATCAGAAATCTGGGGAAAGTTTCCTTTACTATAGCAGCAAGAAAAATAAAGTACCTAGGAATAAACTTAACAAAGGAAGTTAAAGACCTGTACTCAGAAAACAACACAACACTGAAGAAAGAATTTAAGGAAGATAGAAATAAATAGAAGCCTCTACTGCAATAATGGATTGAAAGAATGAACATCATCAAAATATCCATACTACCCAAAGCAATTTATAGATTCAGTGCAATCTCTATTGAAATACCAATGACATATTTCACAGATGTAAAACAAACATTACAAAAGTTTATATGGAACCTAAAATGACCCCGAATAGCTGCAGCAATTTTGAGAAAGAAGAACAAAGCAGGGGGGGTCATAAGGCCTGACATCCAACTATATTATAAGGCCACTGTAATCAAAAGCCTGGTAATGGCATAAGAACAGACACAGATCAACGGAACAGAATAGAGAGCCAGAAATAAACCCATGTCTCTATGTTCAATTAGTATTTGACAAAGCAGCAGAAGCGTAAAATGGAGTAAAAATAGCCTCTTCAACAAATGGGGTTGGGAGATCTGGACAGCTACATGCAAAAAAATGAAACTTGTCTACCAACTTACATCACACACAAAAATAAACTCAAGATAGATAAAAGACTTAAATATAATTCATGACACCATAAAAGTTCTAGAGGAGAGCATAGGCACGAAAATCTCAGATATTCTGTGCAGCAATATTTTCACCAACATGTCCCCTAGAGCAAGAGACATAAAAGAAAAACTAAACAAATGGGACTCCATCAAATTAAAAAGCTTCCTGCATGGCTATAGAAAACATCAACAAAATGAAAAGGGACCCAAACATATGGGAAAATATATTTGCCAGTGATATCTCAGACAAGGGTTTGATCTCCAAAATATATAAAAAACTCACATGACTGCACTCCAGGAAGACAAACAATCCAATTAAACAGTGGGTTAAGGACCTGAACAGACCCTTCTCCATAAACGACTTACAGAGAGCCCAGAGACATATGAAAGAATGCTCAGAATCACTAGCCCTCAGAAAGATGCAAATTAATACCACAATGAGGTATTAATTTCACAGCAGTCAGAATGACCTTCTAAAACAAATCAACAAACAACAAGTGTTGGCGAGGATGCAGAGAAAAGGGAACACCAGAACACTGTCAGTGGGAATGTAGACTGGTGCAACCACTGTGGAAAACTGTTTGGAATTTTCTCAAGAAACTAAAAATGGAACTGCCTTTTGACCCAGCAATTCCACTGCTGGGATTATACCTGATGAATCCTGAATCTCCAATTCAAAGAACCTATGCACCCCAATATTTATAGCAGCACAATTGGAAGCAACCTAAGTGCCCAACAGTAAATGAATGGATCAAAAAACAATGGTGCATTTACACAATGGAATGCTATGCTGCAGAAAGGAAGAAAGAGCTATTACTCTTCACAACAGTGTGGATGGAACTGGAGAGCATTATGTTAAGTGAATTAAGGCAGGCAGTGAAAGACAGATACCATATGATCTCCATATGATCTCAACAATTAGTGGAACCTAATCAACAAAATAAACAAGCAAGTAAAATATAACCAGCAACATTGAAATAGAAAACAAACTGACAGTAAGCAGAGGAGAAGGATGTGGGCGCAGAGGAAAGGGAGGGTAAGGGTCATCATGGAACATGCATAAAGGACACATAGACAAAATCAAATGCAGGAAGGATTGAGGCTGGCTGGTGGGGATGTGTGGGGCTGGCTACAGTTGTGGTGGGAAAATGTTGTAAGTAAAAAAAATAGACAGTGGGAAGCTAAGAATAGTTTAGGACATTGAGAAACCAAATAACTGATATATAGGATCCATAAACATGAACCAAGAGATGTGGGGATTATGGGATCAGGTGCAAAGCAGAGGGGATAAAGGGGAGAAAAAAATGGGATAACTGTAATAACATAATCAATAAAATACATAAAAATAATAGATATCCCTTGAAAATTTGTAAAACTTACTGGTTAATCCTGTTCTGAGCACATCAATTGTTTTAATACATGCAGAATTACTAATGCTCCCTATTTCACTGACAGTTTTTGTCATTTATTTTTTTAAATAGAAATTTACCATTTCACCTACATTTTCAAAAGTATTAGCATGTAGTAGTCATTATATTGTTGATTCTTTTCAAAATCTCTTTGGCATCTTTTTTTAATTATCTAAGATAGAATTTTGAAGTCTCTTTTATTATGATTATCAATTATAAACATTCTAGCCTGAGAGATTACACTACACGATTTTGTGTCTTTGAAATTTATGAAACTTCATTTGTGGCCTATATGTGATAATTTTGTTAATATTACATTGGGAACTATTTTTTTTTCCAGTGGTATACATCTATTTCACATGCATTATATTTAAAAACAATGCATTAATTGGGTTATGTAAATTGGGTTAGGTAAATTGATTATAATTTGATTGCTTGACCTATTAGTTTATGAAAAATGTATGAAAAAATTTTCCAACTACAATTTTAGCTTATCTGTTTATTCCCCAACTTTGTCAACTGTTTTTTCATACTCTCCAGGACTACAAACAGGCTCATATATATTCATGACTTTTATATCTTCTTCATATGTTGTTCCTTATTAGGTCCTCTTAGGATATTTTAAAACTTTGTTTCTATCTTTACTGAAACAAAAGTTTAAGCATTCTAGAAGTTAAAAATATTGAAAATAATGATCTTCACATTGCAGTCATTGATCCTTTTTAGATATCTGAAGTAAATTTGATTCTTAGCTTCGGAAGCTTTTGGGATCCTCCTTTGCCATTCGCTCTACCAAATTTCAATGTAATATCAAGTATATTTTGTTATTTCTTATCACCATGTGAAACCTGCAAAGCGTTTCTTTAGGAATTCATTATCTTCTATTAATTATAAGAAGTAATTTACAATATTTTTTTAAGTATTTGTCTTTCCCTCCTTTCTTTTACATTGACTCCTTGGCCCATTTAAAAAAAAATCAGCTCTTCCCTTCTCTCTCTGTTTATTAACTGATTTTTATATTTATTTTTTATGAGTTCTGGGAAATTGATCTCCAAATCTTTACTTTTTCTTTATGTTTTTGATTCTTTTCTGTATATCCATTGCACTTTCTTATTTCCTCATTACCAATATTACCTTCCCGATCTTTAAATATCTTTAAACTCTAATTCTCAATGGGTCATCAGATAGAGGTTATTTATTGTTTTTCTTTTCATGGTTTGTATCCCTAGGTGTCTTGTTATTTCTCCCTGTTATTTGATAATTCCTGGGGTCTCTCAGCTACTTTAGCATGGATATATTCTTGGGGAGAAAAATAAAACCCTGGGTTTCAGCTTATGACATGCTTGGAGACTGAGATAGGCCTGGATGTGGGGGGCGGTGTCTCTACTGCAAAAGAACACATCACCAGTGCAGACCCACAACCAGTTTGCTACATCTCACTTCAGTAACTGGGAGAATTCCTTGTCCCTTTTCCCTGGTGTATGCTCTTTTATGTAATTGCCTGGCCCTTGGAATTATGTGCTATGTGGGTGGAAAATGGATTTCTTTGTACCAGCTCCCCTTCCTAAATGTATTGAGATCTATTTTCCCCCACCATTTCTCAAGGCCTGCTCTATTGGTACCCCAGCATTCCTTGACAGCATGCAGACAGTGCTGTTCTTCCTAACCAACCATGTTGGGTAAAGAGATGGGTAACAGCCTACTCTGAGAAATGTTGGTGATAAAGAGTCATGGTGAAAGATGTCCCAACATATTTTGTAACCATACATCAGTGTCTTTCTACTCAAAGCTGCTACTTTCCCTCAGTGGGACTTAATCACCATCTGTCTCCAGAATATTTTATCAGAGATTTTATATTAGTTTATCTCATCTCTTTTTTTCTTTTGTCTCTTTGCATCATGTATCTCAACATTTAGGTTATTGTGCCATATTATCTGGAAGAGAAATTCAGGAAAACTATTTTCATCTTCATTTTAAATATGAGGAAACTTAAGTTCAAAGTTTAAGTAATTCTTAATACATTCCTGAGCCAGTAAGTAGCAGAGAGGGAGCAAACATGGTTAGATCTGACTGCAAACTTCACGGTCTTTCCCTGAAATTTTTATTATATATGATGCGACATATTGCAATAATTTCTAAGAATATAATTTTCTCAGTCAATAAAAATAAATCATCTTGTTTTTACAAACCTTGGTGCTCAAAAATCATTTCAAATCTCAGCAAAATCAAATACATAGAAGATAATTTTAATCCCAAAGGTACATTTCCACTTGATAGAAATGAGAAAATCTGTTGAATAAACATAATGATAATTTTGAGTTGCATTTACAGACTCATGTGGAAACTGTGTACACAAACCCCATAAGTGGACACTGAGTGATTTATAGTTTAGAGCCTCTCAGTGGCATGCAGAGAACAGATGGAGTCAACTATTGCTCTCTCCTAATAAGAAGATATTACCTCTCTTTTTAGGTAAGTACTTCTGTATGTAATGTCCTGAGCAACAGCTCTTGAAATAATTCAGAACATTTATTTTTAATCTTCACATAGTTGCTTGCTATGGTATGAGACATGTTAGTGCCAAGTACTAAAATATTAGTCGAATTAAAAACAAAACATAACAAAACAAAACAAAACACTGCCTGTGTGTCATTTCTGTGAGCCACTTACGGTGATGCTGAAAACAACCTAGAGCAGGGGTCCCCAGCCTCTGGGCCTTAGACTGGTGCCGATCTGGGTCTTTTTGGAACTGGTCACACAGTAGGAGGTGAGCTTGAATGTAACGCACTTGAATCATCCTGAAACCATCTACCACCCACCCTGAGTCTGTGGAAAAATTATCTTTCACAAAACTGGTCCCTGGTGCCAAAAATGTTGGGGACTGTTGTCCTAGAGTGCTTGTTAATTTTGTGGGACTTTTGTCTTTTTATTCCAGTGCATTTTAATCTGGGGAGAAAGAAATCTATTTGAAGCCTACAGAGATTATTATAAGTCTTGTGATTCAAGTGGCAGTGAATCTTCTGTTTATAAAGCACTATAATATGTCTTTGGATGCCAAAACAGAAAGCCTTCATTCATCTATAAAACAACCCAACAGTCACCAAAGCCCCAAGTACACAACCCTGTCACTTCTGCATTCTGGATAATTTATTCTCTATGACCAACACTATAGAATTAGCCAAGTCATGTCACGAGTTTGATAGAACAAAGCCAAAAGTAGAGCTTGTACTTGAATATAGCAGCCAAATCAAAGACTACCAATCTATTTACTTTCTTATTTGGGTGAAAATACTGCTATAAAAAGAAAAGGAAAATACTACAGGCAGCATGTGCTAAATATTTTGTTGGCCTCCTTACATCTGTAACTCAATCAAGTTGGTCCAAGTCTAAAATTAACTTTCCTATTTAAGTGTCTTCACCTTTGTCTGAGCTTGTTGGAGAGAAGACACTCAATGTGCTCAAAGAGAATGGCCTCCAGTATTTCCACTCCATACAGCCTATATGTACTGCCACCAAAGCATGGGCTCTCAAGCTGATGAATCTAGCAATGTTCCTCTGGACAGAACTCTCTCCTCCAGTGAGGACCACACTGTTCCTGCTACTTTGGAAATTAAAGATGGAATATCATTTATACAGTGTCATATTTTACCATAATCATTAAGCATTACCTACTTCTCTAGAGATAATTGACATCAGTTAATAATTTGTTATGAGAATTGTCAGAACTATTAACAGCTGTCTTCTAAGCAGATGCTAACTTATTCCCTGGTAAGAGTGAGCTCTGCTTGTGGTTCCTTACTGGAGACCACTCTGCCTCTCTCCAGGAGGCTTTCCCACTTGAGAGGGAACTCTTCCCCCAAACCTCTATTTTAGAACCCCGGTGGGAAAGAGGATGAGAGATTAAAATAACAATTCACCATTTACCCAATATTTACATAGTATACTAGTTATGAATCATAGAGAATTTAATATTTTAACATCCAAAGAGTGAATATTGTTATCCATCTTTAACAGATGGGAAACTATAAAGAAAGTTAATAGTTGCACAAGGTCACATAAGACTTAAGTTTGGTCAATTCCACAGTAAGTGCTTTCAAAGATGTTGCCTTGATTTCTTACAAATTAGTAAAGATCACAGGGTACTAAAAAAGAAGACAATGTGTAAATATATCTCTTGTAATTGTTTCTATAAAAATAGAACATCCTTCATGAGATTATCTCTCTTTTTATGACATATTGGTTTGTATTTCCATTACCTGGTGAAAAAATATGTCTAAAAGTATATTGGAAAGTCTATAGCTTATTAAAGGAAAGACATTATTATTAATTTTAGAGCTTACCAATCTCTGCATAAAGTATGTTTTCTTTATACAATGATCTCAAATCTATGTTGTTTGTGGAAGAAAATAAGGTGAATTTTCTGATTACTTTGCACATATTATAAAGGGAGTTATGAACTATGCACTCAAAACAGATTGATTTGTATGCAAAATATTCATAGATTATATGCATGATCTATATGTTGTTAAGTCTGTAGAAACCTCTTGATAAAATGGGGCAGTAATGTGGCTTCATTTAAAAAATCCTATGTATTCACCTATATATTATAAATATATAGTCTGTTAATGCTTATAAATACATATATAAAACATTAAAATTAGGTGTTATTATTACTACTAATAAAATTATATTAGTAATTTAAGTAAGAGTGTAACTAAAAATACTAGCTAACATTTATTATGATATTTTATTTGCCAGGAGGAGAACATTTCCAAATGTTCTATCTGCCTCATCTCATTGTATTTATTTCTCTCAGTAACTCTAAGAGGTTGGATGCCGAGGCTCAAAGAACTTAAGTAATGTACTTAGAGTCACAGATCTACAGATTGTGTAGTGCAGAGAATTTGAATCCAGGCCTATCTGCATCTGAAATTCCTTCCATTTGGCACACAGTCTCAGAATTCCTCATGTGCTAAAGATTAAATCAGGACCAATAATGCTTACTGCACTCACAGCTTTGGCATATGTGACTTTTGTTACCCTCTTGGCATTCTGTTGTTACCACAAGAGAAACTATGCAAAATAAAGCCTCCTCTCCCAGGCTACATGTATTATTTCCTTTCAACCACATGTTATGAACCTCAGAAATAACCCAATGAGTGAAAACCTGTACCTAGGATACACAAGTTCATTGAAAAGCACAGAATAATTTTGGCATTTTAAACTGAAATCATGTTCTTAGAGATTATCTGATCTAACAAACAAACTACTAGTATAGCCTGGTCAGTAACACTGTCACTGAAACAGAGGGAAATTTTAAGTCATATGCAGACTATAGGCTGTCAGGGACAGAAGGTACCTTAATAAATTGTTTTGTAATTTGTTTCTAGAAGTAATGACCTTGAGGGCTGCTGCAGTGAAGGACGGTCTTGAGTAATTTAACACAGAGCCAACTAGATACTTCAGATTTCCTACTTTTTATCATGTTAAATATTAATGGTTTTACATATTAAAAAATTGAGAAAGTGTAAGGATAATATGAAAACATACATGTATCCTCCATCAAAATGCTCACATCCCATGTCTCCAGACATGCTTTCAAAACCAGACACAGCTACCATTATGTATGTACATAGGTGGTTAGTATATTTTCTATTATTCCAACCTGTATAATGTCAATAAGCTAGATGAAATGGCTAATGACTCAAGTTTACAGAAATAGAATCAAGCAGTTTATTATGTTTCAAAGCATGATTTATTCATTCAAAATTGTATTTGAGCAACTTGTGTTTATATGTATTGATATATTCTACCACATCGTATAAATATAACTATCTATTTAACCATCTCATGACTGCTAGAAATCTATTATTATTTGCCCCATATTTTGTTTCTGTCTCAAACCATGAATTCCAAAGCATATATCATTTTGTTTTGCTTATTTCTATTTTTACAAAAATGTTATAATTTGTTATAACAACTTAACATTTTTATAAAAATGTTATAATTCATAAAAAGTCTTCTGTTTCTTGCTGTATTTCTAAGAGTGACCCCTGCTGGCTCACAAGCTATATTTTATTTATTTTTACTGTTGTATAATGATTCATTTCATTAATGTTAATAATAACACACATTAATTATCCATAGTATTATTGATGAAAATTCAAGCTATTATGAACAATGGTGCTAAAACAATTATATACATATATTCTAGTTCATATTTTAATAAGCTTCCCTGATGTCATACATGAAATGTTTATGTTCTACTTTGGAACATTTTGATAGAACATTGTACAAATAAAATTCTAAATAACATTATTTTTCCCATATTATTTAAAAAATAAACATTATAAAAATATTAAAATCCCCATTTGTCAGAATTCTTAAATGCTACATATTTAATGGGTGTAAAATACCTCTCTTTGAGGTCTTATTCTGCATTACTTCATTTATTATAGACGCTGCACCACCTTATCTATAGTTATTTACCATTCTTTCCTCTGTGAAATGTCCATGCATATTATTTCATTCAGGTTTCTTTTTATGGTAGTTACCATGTACTTAATGTACATATTTTTCTATAACTTTTTCTAATACTATCAAAATATATTAAACATATTGACTTTTCTCCCAAATGAGATGGGAAAACAGCAGATTTTATCTTATTTTATTTTATTTTTTATTGTTGTTCAACTGCAGTTGTCCCAATTTTCCCCCACCATGCTCCCCCACCCCACACACCCCCACCTCCCAACCTCAATCCTACCCTCCTTTGGGTTTGTCCATGAGTCCCTTATACATGTCCCTTGATGACACTTCCCCTTCTTCCCCACTCCGTTATGCCCCCAATCTGATTACTGTCAGTTTGTTCTTTATTTCAATGTCTCTGATTATATTTTGCTTGTTTGTGTTGTTGATTAGGTTCCACTTAGGGGGGCAATCATATTTGTCTTTTATTGCCTGGTTTATATCACTTAGCATTATGCTCTGCAGTTTTATCCACGCTGTTGTTTAGGAGCTCCTTCTTTCTTTCTGCTGTGCAGTATTCCATTGTGTAAATGGACCACAGTTTTTGATCCACTCATTTACTGATGGGCACTTAGGCTGCTTCCATCACCTGACTATTGGAAATAGCACTGCTATGAACCATGCAGGATTTCCTCAAAAAACTATAAATGGAAAGCAGCAGATTAAAAAAAAATTAATCTCTTTGCTTCCTTTTCATAAATCTTTCCTATTATTTTTTCCTAGAATTTTAGTTCAAAATTTTTATTTCTCTAAATAACTATGTTTCTGTTGTTTTTTTACCACTGTTAAGTAAATTTTACCACATTTAATGCTCATCTTTATTATTTCACTTCTTGTCTTTGGATTCCCTCATATTCCCAACAGAGTACTTGTCTTTGGTAGTGTTTTCAAAAAGTTTTAGAATTTACTGGTAAATTATCTTCATTTGTGAATGCTTCAAAATATATTTATTTTTGAGCAATGACTGGGAATCTATCAATAGTGATAGTTTGCACCCAATTGGAGGTGTTTTTTTTTTCATAATTATTTTTTTTTAATTTGGAAATTTACTATTTCTTACATAGAAGAACATATGCTGAAAAAATTTCAACAAGCGCAGCAGTGAATTTTCAGAATATTTTACATTTATCTTCCTCAGCAAAAATATAAATCCCAGTGTAAATTATGTTCAGCTGTCATCTTTGGTTAGAGTCAGACCCCAAAGTTGTTGACTAGCAAACCATTATAGTCAAATGTTGCTAACCCTCCTCAGACCTTTATTCTACAAGTTCAGTAAGAAATGTTTGCATTTAATTTCTCTAAGGTACCTCCAGGGGAAAGACAGCATTAACTTCAGTAAAGATCCACAAATTGTGATATGTTCATATTTCCTTACAGCATGTCTCAGGCAATGTGAAATCAGAATGCTGAGCAGTCACAACATCTGAGCCTCGTGTTGCCATGCCAGGAGCAGCTCATTCTACAAGACACATAGCAGGCTGTGTATCTTAAGGAAACTCAGTGTGTCCTATAGGAAGAGTTGGCAAGTCAGAGAGTCAGGTATAAGGATAATCTGAGGCTCAGGATGAAGCAGTTTACCACCTGGTAAGGAAATGCCTTTATAGCTGACAAACGGTACTGCCACACCAGTGTAGGCCAAAGGAATGCTGCCCATACAACTTTTGCTTAGTTATTTTTCCCCATTGGTGACAAATGCATTTTATCCTTAATGTCCTTTTTATCTTTAATGTTCATCAGCTTTTCTATAATGTGTCTGAGGGAATTTTTTCTAAAAGTGTTTAGTGGTCAGAGTATCTTTCTGATATTTTATCCTTTTCTTCTAGAACTTATATTGGGTGTGCATTGATTAATCTAAATAGGTGGCCCATATGCCTTAACTTCTCTTTCATTGTTGTCAGATTTTTATATTCTCTAATGTATTCTAGGTAAATGTTACTACCATTGCTAACCTCTCCAATTTGTTTTTTTTCTGCCCAACCAAGAGTGTATCCCACCTAGTAACTATTATATCAGTCTCCGGTATGGTCAAATTTAGACAAACTCTCAATGTCAGAGGATGCCACAGCAGCTCCACAGTGCTGCTATTACAGCTGTTGTTTCCCTAATATTTTAATAGAGAAGACACACAAACAAGCACATCCAAAAATAGACAAACTAACTTAAGGAATTAAAAAAAAATGAACTGTTCCCTGGCCAGGTGGATCAGTTGGTTGGAGTATTATTCTGTACACCAAAGTTTTGCAGGTTCCATCCCTGGTCAGAGCACATAACTAGGTTGTGGTTTTAATCCCTGGTTGGTGCACATATGGGAGGCAACCATCAATATTTCTCTCTCACATCAATGTGTTTTTTTTTCTCTCTCTAAAAATCAATGAATATATCCCTGGTTGAGGATTTTAAAAAATATATTTTTTCTTTAAAAAAATTTAAATTGTTGTTCAAGCACACGTTGTCTGCATTTTCCCACTATCACTTTCCTCTGCCCCACACACCCCCACTTCCACCCTCAATCCTACTCCTCTTTGGCTTTGTCCATGGGTCACTTATACAAGTTCCTTGACAACCCTTCCCCTTCTTTTCCCCATTATCCACCCCCCTCTGGTTACTGTCAGTTTGTTCTTCATTTCAGTGTCTCTGGTTATGTTTCGCTTGCTTCTTTGCTGATTAGCTTCCACTTATAGGTGAGGTCATACTCTATTTGTCTTTCACCACCTGGCTTAATTTCACTTAGCATAATGCTCTCTAGTTCCATCCATGATGTTAAAAACATCAAATTAAAAAAAAACAAAAATACTTTTGCATGGCTAAAGAAAACATCTGCAAAATGAAAAGGGAACCAACCATATGGGAAAATATATTTGCCAGTGATACCTTGGAAAATAGTTTGACCTCTAAAATACCTAAAGAACACACCCAACTCCATACCAGGAAGACAAACAATCTAATTAAAAAATGGACAAAGGATCTGAACTTCTCCAAGGAGGACATACAGAGGCCCAGAGGCATATGAAAGGATGCTCAGCATCACTAGCCATCAGAGAGATGCAAATTAAAACCACAATGAGATACCACTTCACACCAGTCAGAATGACCATAATAATAAAATCAACAAAGTGCTGATCACATGTGGAGAAAAGTGAATCATAGTAAACTGTTGATGAAATGCAGACTGGAGCAGCCACTGTGGAAAACAGAATGGAATTTTCTCAAAAAACTGAAAATGGAACAGCATTTTAGCCTGACAATCCCACTCCTGGGAGTACACTCTACTAACCCTGAACCACCAGATCAAAAGAACTCGTGCACCCCAATGTTCATAGCATAGCAATTTATAATAGCCAAGTGCCAGAAATAGACTAAGTGTCCATCAGTAAAGGAGTGGATCAAAAAACTATGGCACATTTACACAATGGAATATATGCAGCAGAAAGAAAGAAGGCACTGCTATCTTTTTCAACACCGTGGATGGAACTGAAGACTATTATGCTAAGTGAAATAAGCCAGGTGGTGAAAGAAAAATGCCATATGATCTCATCTCTAAGTGAACCTAATCAACAAAACAAACAAACAAGCAAAATAGAACCAGAGACATGAAATAAAAAGAATAAACTGACAGTAACCAGAGTGGAGTGGTAAGAGTGTAATGTGAGAAAAAACGGGAAGGATCATCAAGGAAGATGTATAAAGGACCCATTGGTTAAAAATGGGGACAGAGCATTGAATGTGGGAGGAAGGGGTGAGTATGTTGGGGAAAAATAATGGAGGGAAATGTGGACAACTGTAATTGAGCAATAAAAAAACTTATATGTATGACCCATGGATGTAAACTAAAAGGGGGAATTACTGGAGGGAATGGGGTTACCGGGCAGAAGGGGGGGATGGGGAAAAGTTGGGACATCTGTAATAGCATAATCAATAAAATATATATTAAAAAATAAAATAAAATAATTGATTACTTTTTTTGCCTAAAATGAAAGAGATCTGAAGAAACATCAGGATCTGGATGTTTTAAAAGCCATTATAATAATGATTTCAGAAGTGCTTTAACACATTCATTAGTTATGTTCTTACACAGAGCCAGGCCACAGATTTTGAACAATAAATCTTAATGTCAATTTAAAAAATACATGCAAATTTCTGGAAATAAAATTAAATTGCTAAGTCATCAGTTATGCTTGCCATTGCAAAAAAAATTAGCATTTCTTTAATTTATAAATATTTTCTTTATGCACTTGTATGATGCCTTATTTAGAGACACAATGTGAACTTATACATCGGTTTATTTTGTAATGGTTCCCAGGGCTGGACCACTTTGCTTTGGGTAAGTATGGAATCAATCAGTAGAAAGTGGATATTTTCAGTGTCGGTCATTATAAGAAAAAAATACTTAGAAGAAAGCAAGTTTAGCCATGGTTACAAGGATTCCATGCCAACAGACGCATACATAACCTTCATCTCTGCCAAAATGGCTGTTTTGTCTTTTTTCCCTGTTGCCATCATGCCAGCACTAATTGCCTAACATCAGAGGCTGGTTGCTATATACTGGTTGGGGCATTTTGTCAATTAGTGGTTTATTGCCTTTTCTGTGGTGAATGCTATCTGTTGGACATTAACATGTGATACAGAAGTCTTCAAACGTTCTGCACCTCAGACCTTCTTGTATCTATCTTCTAATCTTTCTCCACTCAGGCCCAGGGTTATTTGACCAATCCATTAGCCACTGCTCATAAATTCACATATACCCCAACCTGAGGTGATTTCTCTTTTCGCACATAATAGATGACAAGTTATATGCTTGAAACTCTGCCTGCTAGGAAGGTTTTCTTTACCACTCTATTTTAAGGTGACTTCTAATATGTTTGCAATGAAATTGCAGTTAGTTTTTTACTGTGCACCCACATATCTAATCAAAGCACCCGTAAATTAACCTGGGGCTTTATTTCCTCCTATCACTTGGTTATAAGGGCTCACTCTTGGGGCTGCATGAGTGGCTAAAGGAGGCCAGTGCTGGAGAAATTCTCCTATGTTGGGTGCATATCTATTTACAATAGCTTCCTGATGCATTCTTCCCTTTAAAATTATGAAGTTACCTTCTATGTTTCTTTTTAAAGCCTTTGTTTTGAAGTTTATTTTGTCTGATAAGTATTGTTACCACAGCTTTCCTTTCCTGTCCACTTGCTTGGAATACTTTTTCCAACCCTTCACTTTCAGTCTGCGTAGGTCTTTTGTTCTGAGATGGATCTCTATTTGACATCATGTGTTTGTGCCATGATTTCTTATCCATTCAATTACTGTATGTCCTTTGCTTGGAACATTTAATCCATCTACATTTAAGGTTATTATTGATAGGTACTTATTCATATTTCCCATTTGTACCTGAGTTACTCTCTCACTCTACACTTCGTCTTCTTAAAGCAGTCCCTTTAGCATGTTTTGCAATGCTGGTTTGTTGGAGGTATATCCTTTTTAACCTTCTTTTGTCTGGGAAACCCCTTGCTTTGTCTTCCATTTTAATTGAGAGTCTTTCTGGGTAGAGTAGTCTTTGTTGCAGGTCTTTGCTTTCATTGCTTGAAATATGTCTTGCCATTCCCTTCTGGCTTGTAGTGTTTCTGTTGAGGAATCAGCTGCTAGCCTTAACACAGTTCCCTTGTGTGTTACTAGCTCTTTCTCCCTTGCTGCCTTTAAGATTTTCACTTTTGTCTTTAAAGTTTGGCATTTTAATTGATGTGTCTTGGAGTAGATCTCTTTGGGTTCATCTTGATTGGGACTCTCTGTGCTTCCTGAACTCCATGGCTTTTCCCCTCTCCAGGTTAGGGACATTTTCTGCCATTATTTTTTCAAACACATTTTCTATCTCTTGCTCCTTTTCTTCTCCTCTTGGTATTCCTATAATTCAAATGTTGTATTTGAATATAATTCAAATTTCATGTTGTCCTACAGTTTCCTTAATCTATCCTCATACTTTTTGAGTCTTTTTTCATGTTGTTGCTCTACCTGGGTATTTCTTTCTTCCTTGTCTTCCAGCTCACTGATTCATTCCTCTGCTTCATCCTGCCTGCTTGTAATTCTTTCTAGTGTATTTTTATTTCAGATACTGTGGTCTGTATTTCTTCTTGATTCTTGTTTATAGTTTCCATTTTATTTTTCATGCTGTTGTAGTTCCCATTCAGTTCCTTGTAATTGTCAGTGAGTTCCTTGAGCATCCTTATAACCATCCTTTTGCATTCTACATAGGATAGTTTACTTGCCTCCATTTCATTTAGCTCTTTTAATGCAGATTCTTTCATTCCTTTTGATTGTTGCTTCTTTCTTTCTCTCCCCATTCTAGGTGACTCTCTTCATTTCTGCAGCTCAGGGTGCTCTGCTTTGTCTGCTTGTCTTTGTGGGGTGACCTTCTTTGGTAGGGTTTCTGTGGGACTCAGTGGTGTAGTCTATTTGTCTGGATGCTCTAGGGTTGCCCTTTCTTCCATTTGTGTGGGCTCTCTTGTTGTACTTGGGCTTTACCTGTTGGTGGCTACTTTGTTGATAGGTTCTCCCCTTTAGTGGGCTTACTGATAGCACAACTCCCACCTCATCTTTTATGCTGTTGTACAGGTGTTGGTTAACAAAGCAGTATTACCAGACAACCAAACCTATGTGAGATAAAAATTAAACAAAACAACAACAAAAACAACAACAAAAAACCCTACCTCGTCAGTCATCTAGACTGCAATTGAACTAAGACTAATGAAGTTGAAGAGAGGTTGTATTATATTATTTTATAAGTGTTATAAGATATGACAAAGGGAATATGAGATGACTAAAAAGGAGAAAATGTTATTGAGTGGTAAGATGGAGGATAATTGATAAGATTTAGGGCAGAAATGAGATGAAGAAAGGGAGGGAAAAACATTTAAAACTTAAGTAAAACATGAAAGTGCAATGGGAACAATGGATTAAGTTAAGATAAGAGCATACTATGAGATTTGAAGTAAAATTAAAAGGTACTGGACCAATGGTAGCAAAACTACAGAGAAAAAAAAAGTGGGGTCTATAGCAACAAGTACTGAATGAAGTTTAATAAAGGTGGAACTGTATTAAGTATATTGTGGAAAAGCAACAAGTGAATATGAGATGTCTACAATAAAGAAAAATGATTTTGAGAGGATGGGGGGAGCAAACCAACAAGAGCAAGGAGTAAAGCCCAGGTTTGGGGGTGGGGGTTAAAAAGGGAGAGAGAGAACAATGAAATAAAATTTCTCACTCAGCTGATCAGGTGCAGGGGGAAGGCATAATGTAGCATGTTGGGGGTAGTAGTCTACGGGATTTAAAATAGAAAGAAATAGTGAACAAATAGGAATTCCATTGGAGAAGTACAGCAATAACTGTGGTATTTTGTCCAACTAGCTACTGTTAATAAAAGGTGGAAAGGACATAAGACTCTTATAAGGGAGCAAAAAGGATATAATCTGACCTAAGAAGGAAGAGGACTTATGTGAGTTTACATGGAGGAGAAAGAGTGAGCACAAGGGATTGAAACTTGGAGTAGTGTTACAACAATGGTAATAAAATTCAGGAAGATGTTGAAATGGATCAAGAACAGGGAAGGGTGTTATGTGGTATTTGGAAAAATCATAATATGATAAAAAATATATAATCTGAATAAAAGGAATAACAAGTAAAAGTCCCAGGGTAGTGAGTTATTTGGAATACAGGTGAAGTGAAAGAAGAAAAATTATAATGCAATATGAAAGGGAGAATAAAAAAACAAACAATAAAAACAAACTAAAATATCCTAAATAAATGAAAACAAGAAAGATAAATTAAAAATTAACATGCAAGTTCTTAAGAAGATGAAAATGAAATTTGTCTTAGCTGTTGGTGTGCGCCTTCTGACTTCTTTCTGGATCTGTCTCTGGTTTTCTCTCAGCTCCATGTCTTACTGTCTTACTCTTGAAATAAAGAAACACAAATCCTCTTGCTGATTATTAAGTCTGCCCAGTCTATTTTACAGATCTTCCAAATTCCTGCAGGCAGAGGAGGTTTGGGCTCCATTTTTTCCTTTCCTATGGTTTTCTAAAGATGGGGGATCAGTCTGGGCTACAATAATCATAGGTGCCCAGTTTCCAGCCTATGTCCTTAGAGCCCTGTGCAGCCAGCACTATCCACTTTCCACCAGGCTGGCACCAATAAGCCACCTCTCTCTGCACCCTGTTTATTAGTCCATGAGATGCTCTTCATAGAAGCAAATTGTGCCCACACTTCTCCCTCTTTGTTTGCCAGGTACCGCTGCTGCTCAGAGCACCACCCCACTTTCCACACAGTTCAACTCTCTAGCAAGTCCACAGTCTATCTGGGTCACAGTCAGTCACAGCCCACATGTCAACAAGATTCCCTAATTTCACTGACAATGTCCCTGCTGTTAACTGCTACCCTTGCCTGGGTACACCACTGGTTGTGCATTGCTTGCTGCCTTTTTCCCCCCAGTGACTTCATGTGTCCAGGTTTCTCCTGGTGAGGGTGTGGGACTTCCCAATTCTGGGAGTGGAGGGAGCCGCTAGACTGCTACCACTGACCCTGATCTCCTCCAATGTCCTGTGGCAACTGAGGTCTCTGGTGCCAGGTCTGGGCACCTTCCCCATCAGCCTATAAAACCTTACTGACCCTTTTGAAGCATCCTCTGCACATTTGGGCTTCCAAACTTCATATCAGCTGAGGTTCTGTTGGCTGTTCACTTTGTGTTTTCAGAAGATCAGTGTGTCCCAGTTGGGTACATGAACAAGTGGGCTCAGCTCCCACCTACATCACCACCATCTTCTCTCTCCAGAAGTAATGAATTTCTTGACATAAACAAATGACTGACTAATACTCAGTGAGACCTTCTGGCTTCCCAAAATTAATGATTCAGCACCTAGTTCCTATTCTGACTTTCCTAAGTTAAACTATTTAAAATCATGCTTCCAATTGTCAAAGTATTTGGGTTTCCCTTTTTCATTAAAAAAACAAAACAAACAAAAATAAACCTTTGTTGTTCAAATAATTGCTACTTGAATGACCATGTACTATTCTCCTATGATACCCTAAGGGTAGAGAAGGTGATTGTATTTGAGATAATCTACATGTATTAAGAGTTCATTTGAATCAGACAATTCAGTAAAACAATCAATATCCTTTCTCAGTGTCTTCCTATGTGAATATTTCTCTACTTCTGCATGGAAATTTTTATTTCATGATATGCTGTCAAAAGGAAAAAATATTCTTCCTTAGAGGTATATCAATAATGACTATACTTTAAGACAATAACTTTCAGTTCAGTAAGTAGTGACTTTGAACCTTATTAGTCCAAATGAGATTCCCAAGTAAAAAGGAAACTGGTTTCATTATAGGATTTCTGAAATTTATGGGTAGAAAACAAGCCATAATTGACTTTGCTATTTTCACCTGCCAACTGCACATCATTGGATGGCTCACAAGCATTTATTTTACCTAAGCTGTGAAAATTTAGTCGTTGTCACTTCTCTTCTCTCCCTGCCTTATCGTACACCAATAGCCATTAAATCTCTCCATACTATACCCTTTTCATTCTTAAATTCTCCCCTCCTTTTCATCCACAGTGCCTCTAACTTATTAGGTTCTGTTTTTCTTTTTTCTTTTTTTAATTGTTGTTCAAGTACAGTTCTCTCCATTTTCCCAACACTACATTCCCCCACCCCACCCCTACCTCCCACCCTCATGCTTACCCTCCTTTGGCTTTGTCCATGGGTCTTTTATACATGTTCCTTGACTTGGCCCTTCCCCTTTTTTCCTCCATTATCCCCCCCCCTTCCCCTTTGATTACATTAGTTTGTTTCAATGTCTCCAGTCTCTGTTTTTCTTAAGCAGCCTAATTTGTCTTTCTGTCTCTCCTCTCTGTTCCTTTGAGAACTTCCTCTGCATAGCTGACTGCATTCTGTCTCCAAAACAGTAATTTGTTTCATTATTCTTTATTTGGAAATGCTTAGATGATTCTTTTCACCCATAAAAATAAGGAAGAGTGTAAAGAACTCTTGGTCACAAGGCTTCAGGCTGATTTCCAACCTCAATTCTTTTGGTTCTCACAAGACAGTCTCTGCTCCACCAGGACAAAATTATTTTAAAGACCCAAATGTTCCTCATGGTTTATGCATCTGTTTCTTTACATTTAGTGGTCAGCAGTTTCCTTCAGCTCCTCCCATATACCTCTTCTTTCAAGAACCTTCTAGAATGTGAGCTCTTTCTACAAATGGATGCTTTCCCCATGCTGCATAGCAATTTGCACTTCTTATTAGAAGACTCAACAAATTTAGTTGAAGCAGAGTGAAACTCTTACATGTGAACACATAGAAGGTAGAATAGAGTATAGTGCTTAACATTTTCTCAATAAATACTTTTTGTAATAATAGATAAATAAATAAATAAATAAATAAATAAATATTAGAGATCTCCCTTTCCCTGTGTCCCCCCCTCCCAACTCAAATTCTGATATAAGATAGATGAACAATAAACAGAAATTTTCCGTGGTGTCTATACGGGGGCTTTGTATTTTGGTTACAACATGAGGTGCAATTTACTTATTCAGGGTCTGGAGTTGATCTTTCAACTCCATGATCTATCCAAAGCACTTTCTCAACACTCACAACTGCATAAATTTGTTTATTTATGTCACCAATAAAAAAACCCTTCCATAAAATTTTACTAAATGTTAAATAATTAAATTATTAAATATAAAATTCACCAAGAATTCTAAACATTTAAAATTATTTAATATTTGCTTCATATTTGTAAATGAAAAATTAATTTTTACAGATAAAATACATTATTATTTAGAGCCATTCACTATGTCATTCTCCTCCCCCACTCCTTTCCCATATCTCATATCTCAGCCTTGGTGAGAAGCAACCTCCACTTGGAATCCAATCTATTTTTACAGTTTTACAGATATACACACACAATTATTTCCATGAATCATGCATAGCATTGCTTTAAGAAATTAACATTTTGAGCATGTGTGTGAGTTTTAAATTTATATAAATATGATCACTGTGGACATGTCATGCTGCATTCAAAATATGTTTAAATATTTTGCCCTATGTAGTCATTAGTATAATTTTTACATTTGTCTGATATTTATACTACAATATTGCATTTAACAATTTTATATGTTATCATCTTTTAAAATTCATCTTTTTAAAGAACTTTTAGGATATATATATTCTTTATGTATACATTCTTATTGTTGAGTCATTTTCTATTTCAATAAATATTAAAATTTGTTCTTGAAATTTACATTCCCACCCCAAAAGTTAAACATTATTATATACAGTGTAAATATATTTTCCTAATTGGTCATATTTACTTTAACTTTGCTTATAATTTTTTGTGGGTTTTTATTAAATTTATTGTGGTGACATTGGTTAATAAGATTATATAGGTGTCAAGTGTACATTTCTATGATACATGATCTATATATATTGCATTGTGTGCCCACCACCTGAAGTCAAAATTTGATGTGAATTTTGTTGTTATAAAGAACTATATTTTCATGAAGTCAGACTCCCTTTTTGTCTTTCATTAGGGATTTCTTTTTACTTCCTTCTTGAGGAATGTATTTCTTACCTTGGTGCCACAAATAGATTCTCTTTTATCCCTTCTAATAATTTTCATGCTTCCTCTGCCATATTTTAATTTTAAACCTATCTTTAATTTTTTGTGTTTATACTATGTGTTGGTAAATAATTTTTATTTATAATTGTAATGTTATACGTATTAAAGAGCCATATATTTGGGGTGTACTAAATCCTCAAATTCTCATTAGAACACATTTACCTCATATAAATTTTTAAATAAACTTTTTTATTGAAAATATATTATATGTTCCAAAAGGTATATAATATTAAGGGTACAGATTGATGCTTTTTACTGACACTTTCATCCAAAAATAGAATAATATAGTGATACGAAAGTTCTCCACAAACCCTAAGTGATTATCCTCAAAGGTAAACACCTCTTAACTTATAATACTAACTATACATATAATCACAATTCATATAAATGAGCTAAACTCAGCTGTTAAAAATTGATTTTTAGATTGGAGAAAATAAAAAACAAACCAAAATTATTAACAGTCTGCTGCTAAAATTATATATATTTAAAATAATATATCATTTGTATATAAGGTTAATATAAAAGATAAATCAAGTATATTTTAATAACAATGAAGCTAATTTAGTATTAACATAAGAAACATAAATTAATGAAACAAGTAGATAAATTATTACAACCATGATTAGTTTTATATCTCTCTTAAAATTAATGTGAATAGCATCATGTATAATTATTTGTTTGTGTCTGGCTTCTTTTGTTCATAGTGTTGGATATAATTATTATTTGTATATTTCATTATTTTATAGTAGTAAATTGTATGAATATACCAAATGTATTTATCCATCCTAGTGTTCAGAAACATTAGTGTTGTTTCTACTTTGTATTTATATAAACATTTCAGATATATATATATATATATATATATATATATATATAATGAATATATGCACATCATTCCATTGGGTATGGAACTGGCAATGGAACTGCTAGGTCATACAGAATGTTTACCTTTAGTAGATACTGTAAACAGATTTCCAAAAGACTGTACCAGTTTATACTCCCACTGGCAGTGTATGAGAATTTTATTCTTAAAGAGTTATTATTGTTTTGCTTTTGCTTTCTGTCATAGTCATTCTGATAATAGTATCAGATTGTACTATGATTTTCATGTCTCTGATAACTAATCATTTTCACATTTGTTAGCAATTTTGATATAGACCTTTTGTTAAATGATTTATAAGTCATTTCCCATTTTGAAGCTGTTTTGTCAGCTATTTTCTTAGTGATTGCTAGAAATTCAGAAGTTGTCTTTGCAGCAGTTTAATTTTTATACCCTTAATACTGTGTTTTGATGAGCAGAAAGCTTAATTTTGTTTAATCCAATCAACAAGTTTTTTTCTTTACATTTTTTTTGTTCTTTTTAAAAGAACTTTGCTTAACCCAAATTATAAAAATAATATTATCATATGTTACCTTCAAAATCCCTATTGTTTTACTATACTTATCAGATCTACAATCCACCTCGAAAGGATTTATATGTGTAGTGTGAATTAGAGTCTAGAATTAATTATATATATATTATATAAATATATATTATACATTTTAGAGTCAATCTGCAGTTGTGCTTAAAAAATGCAACTTAGATTTTAGTAGAGATCAAAACAATTAAAAGGTTAATTTAGGGAACATTGACAATTTTACTTCATTGAGTCTTTTATCCCTTATCAGGAAATGCCATTCCTTTTATTTAGGTCTTCTGTACTTCTGTATTTTATTTCATTAATATTTTGTATATCTCTATGTCAATGTCTTGCAAATCTTTTCTAGATTTGTTTCTAGAGATACTTCATGGTATTATAAATGGTATCACTTTTTGAAATTTTATCTTCTAATAATTTGTGGCTATATATATATTTTTTTTTCTCTTGGTTAACCTTGAATCCAGTCATCTTACTAAATTTACTCAGTAATTCCAATAATTTATCTGTAGATTCTTTTGGATTTTCAATGTACACAATCATGACATGAATAGATTTTAAATAATATCAAAAACACTTCTTGCAAATGTTAGGATGACCAAATAAATTCCTCATTTATTTTCTAAATGGTGAATTATATTATTTGACTTTCAAATATCAAACCACCATTTTTCCTGGAATTAAACAAATTTATTTATGATGTGTTATTGATATATCTCCAGATTTAAACTGTTAATATCAAATGTTTGGCTTTTTTTTTTTTGCATCTATTTTATGAGAAATCATGGCCAGTTTCCTTTTCTGCAATATCTTGAAGTTTTGGTTTCAAGGTCATTTAGCCCTCACAGAAGAAATTGGTTAATTTTCTCCCATTAATTATGAACTCAAATTCTTTAATATAGACCATTTAGAGATTCTATTCTTTCTTGTGTCTGTTTTGATAAATTATATTTTCTTCAGATTTTGTTTGTCTCTTCTATTGTTTCAAATTGATTTACATATAGTTGTTTATGATATCCTTTCATAAATTTTCATGTATATGAGTTCTGATGTGGTGTTGTTTTTCTTAGTTACTCTTGCTAGTTGTTTATCAAACTTATTAGTCTTTTCAAAGAATCAACATTTTGCTCTGTTGGCTTCTCAATTGTGTATTTATTTTGTATTTTAATAATTTTCTACATTCTATTTTTTAGTTAATTTTATGCTCTCTACTAACAGTAATAATGCTCTTTTCTTGCTTTATTTAAAAAATATAACTGTTGTTCTTGTTTTCCTTTTGTAGCCATTATCTTTCTATCTCTATCAAGATGTGTGGTAATAGAATAAAGGTCCCCCCCAAAGATGTCTGTGTCTTAATTCTTGGAACTTGTGCTATGTTACTTTACATTGAGATGGGGAGATTATCCTGGATTCTCTGGGTGGGCCTAAATAATCAAAAGGGCCCTAATAAGAGAAAAAAGAAGGCAAGAGGTATAGAAAAGGAGATATGATTTTGCAAAGTATTTCCTTATAGGTCTGAAGATGGAGAAAGGTGTCATGATTTAGGTGTATGCATATGCAATTAAAAAAAAAAGAAAAGTTTTCAGAATTTTCATGTACATACCCAAAAGAGAGATTGCTAGGCAATAGGGTAACTCTATTCTTAATTTTTGTAAAAAATCCCCATGCTATTTTCCATAGTAGGTGTACCATTTTACATTTTTAACAATGGTGTGTAAGAGTTCCATTTTCTCCACAACCTCTCTAACACCTGATACTTCTGTCTTACTGACAATAGCAATTCTGACATGTGTCATTTAGTATCTCATTGTGGTTTTGATTTGTATTTCCCTTATGACTAGAAATGTTGACCACCTTTTTATATACCTGTTGACCATTTATATGTCTTCCTTGAAAATGTGTCTATTCATGTCCTTTGCCTATTTGTATCAGTTTTGTTTTTGTAGTTGTTGTTGTTGTTGTTGAATTATATGAGTTATTTATATATTTTGGATATGAGCCCCTTACAGCAGCTTATTTCATTTTGTTTACCTTTTGGTTCTGTTGAAGGTTTCTTTTGTAGTACAGAAGATTTTTGGTTTAATGTAGACCCATTCATGTGTTGTTAAATTTACTTCTTTACATTAGGAGTTAAGTTCACAAAAATGATGCAGAGATCAAGTCACTAAGTTTAGTTCTATATATTATACTCATCCAGAAATTATTTGAAAACTGTAAGCCATTTTAAGTTAATTTTGTGTGTGGTATAAGTAAAATTCTAGTTTAATTATTTTGCTTTTGGCTTTCTTGCTTTCCCAACAACATTATTTGAAGAGACATTTCCTTTTACTTTTTTATTGTTGTTCAATTAGAGTTGTCCTAATTTTTCCTCCATTTGTCTCCTCTACATCACTTACCCCCTCACCCTCAATCAGTCCCCACTCTTGTCCATTACCATGGGTCCTTTAAATATGTTCTGTGACTAGACCCTTCCCCTTTTTTCCCCTTTTATTCCTCTCCCACCTCCCCTCTGGTCACTGTCAATTTGTTCTTTATTTCCATGTCTCTGGTTCTGTTTTGCTTGTTTGTTTGTTTTGTTGATTAGGTTCCACTTATAGGTGAAATAATATAGTATTTGTTTTTCACCACCTGGCTTATTTCACTTAGCATAATGTTCTCCAGTTCCATCCATGTTGTCACAAATGGTAGGCCTTCATTCTTTCTTTCTGCTGTGTAGTATTCCATTGTGTAAATGTACTTCAGTTTTTTGATCCACTCATTTACTGATGGGCACTGAGGTTGCTTCTAGCACTTGGCTATTGTAAATAGTGCTGCTATGAGAATTGGGGTGCATAGGTTCTTTTGAATTGGTGTTTCAGGATTCTTAGGTTATAATCTCAGCAGTGGAATTGCTGGGTCAAAAGGTAGTTCCATCTTTGGTTTTCTTAGGAAATTCCATACTACTTTCCACAGTGGCTACACCAGTCTGCATTCCCAGCAACGGTGCACCAGGGTTCCCTTTTCCCTACAACCTAAAGAGCACTTGTGGATTGTTGACTTGTTAATGGTGGCCATTCTAACTGGCATGAAGTGGTATCTCACTGTGGTTTAATTTGCATTCTCTGATGGCTAGTGATATTCAGCATTCTCTCATTTGTCTATGTGTCCTCTGTATGTCCTCCTTGGAGAAATGCCTGTTCAGGTCTTTTGCCCATTTTTAGTTGGATTGTTTGTCTTCCTGGTGTTGAGTCATATGAGTTCTTTATGAATTTTGTAGACAAACCCTTGTCCAAGTTAACATTGACAGTCATGTTTTCCCATACAGATGATCCCTTTATCATTGTACTGGTGTTTTCTTTTGCACTGCAGAAGCTTTTTAATTCAATGTAGTCCCATTTGTTTATTCTTTCCATTATATCCCTTGGCCTAGGAAATATATCCATGAAGATATTGCTGCATGGGATATCTGAAATCTTCCTGCCTATGTTCTCTAGGACTTTTATGGAGTCATGACTTATACTTAAGTCTTTTATCCATCTCGAGTTTATTATGGTGTATATTATAAGTTGGTGGTCCAATTTCTTTTCTTTCTTTCTTTCTTTCTTTCTTTCTTTCTTTCTTTCTTTCTTCCTTCCTTCCTTCCTTCCTTCCTTCCTTCCTTCCTTCCTTCCTTCCTTCCTTCCTTCCTTCCTTCCTTCCTTCCTTCCTTTCTTTCTTTCTTTCTTTCTTTCTTTCTTTCTTTCTTTCTTTCTTTCTTTCTTTCTTTCTTTCTTTCTTTCTTTCTTTCTTTCTTTCTTTCTTTCTTTCTTTCTTTTCTTTTTTGCATGAACCAGTCCAGATCTCCTAGCACCATTAATGAAGAGGATATTTTTAATTCATTTTGTGCTCCTGCCCACTTTGTTGAATATTAATTGACCATAGAGACATGAGCTTATTTCTGGATTCTCTATTTTTTTACACTGATCTGTGTATCTGTTCTTATGCCAATCCCTGATTGCTTTGATTACAGTGGCCTTGTAATATAGTTCGATATCAAATATTGTGATCCTTCCTACTTTGTTCTTCTTTCTCAAACTTGCTGAGGCTATTTGGGGTTGTTTATGGTGCCTTATAAATTTTTGAAATGTTTGTTCCATATCTGCGAAATATGTCACAGGTATTTTCATAAGGATTCTGTTGAATCTATATATTACTTTTGGTAGTATGAACATTTTGATGATATTAATGCTCCCAATCCATGAACACGGATATACGCTTCCATTTATTTGTGTCTTCCTTAGTTTCTCTTCAGTGTTTTGTAGTTTTCTGTGTAAAGGTCTTTTAGTTCCTTGGTTAGGTTTATTCCTAGGTTCTTTATTCTTGTTGCTATAGCAAAAGTAATTTTTTCCCTCATTTCTGTCTCTGCTATTTCATTGTTGGTATACAAAATGCCTTCGATTTATGAATATTGACTTTGTATCTGACTGTTTTGCTAAATTCACTTATCCGGTCAAGTAGATTTTCATGGAACCTCTATGGTTTTCTGTGCATACTATCATGTCATCTACAAATTATGACAATTTTACTTTCTCCTCTCAAATTTGGGTGCCTTTTATTTCTTTTTCTTGTCTGATCATTACATCTAGAATTCCCAATACTGTTTTGCATAGAAGCAGTAAAATCAGTCACCCTTGTCTTGTTCCTAATCTTATGGGAAAGATTTTAGTTTTGCCTGTTGAGTATGATGTGGACTCTAGGTTTCTGGTATATGACCTTTATTATGTTGAGGTAAGCCTCCTTTATTCCTACTTTGCTGAGTGTTTTTATCATAAATCGGTGATGTATTTTATAAAATGCTTTTCCACATCTATTGATATGATCATGTGATTTTTGTCTTTCTTTTGGTTATGTGATACATTAGTTTATTGAATATTGTACCATCCTCGCACCCCTGGGATGAATCCCACTTGATCATGGTAGATGATCTTCTTAATGTATTACTGGGTGAGGTTTACCAATATTTTGTTGAGGATTTTAGCATCTATGTTCATCAGCAACATTGGCCTTTAGTTTTATTTCTCTGTTGTGTCTTTACCTGGTTTTGGAATTAGGCCACATAAAAAGTGTTTGTGAGTCTTCTCTCTTCTTGAATTCTGTGGAATGATTTCAGCAAGATAAGAGTTAGCTCTTCCCTAATGTCTGGTAAAATTCACCTGTGAAGCTGCCTGGTCCAGCGCTCATGAGTGCCAGGAGTTTGGTTTTTTTGAGTTTTTTTGTTTTGTTGTGTTTTGTTTTGTTTTGCTTTTTTACTGTTTCAGTTTCAGTACCTGTTATAAGTCTATTCAGGGGTTTTGCTTCTTCTTGAATTAGTTTTTGGAAGATTTTATGTTTCTAGAAATTTGTCCATTTCACCCAGGCTGTCAATTTCCTTCCATTGCACATTTCTATCTCCTTGGTTGAAATGTGGCTGTCCAGAATGTGTATGGGTTTATTTCTGGGCTCTCAATTCTGTTCCATTGGCCTGTGTGCCTGTTTTTCTGTGAATGCCATAATATTTTAACTATCCTTTGTTGTATTAGTTTGAATTCAGAGAAAATCATATCTCCAGTTTTGTTCAAATTTAAAGATTGTTGTTCTATTTATGTGAAAAGTGTCACTTGGATTTTGATGGAGATTGCATTAAATCTACCGGTTGCTTTAGGTAATTTGGACATTTAAAAAATGTTAAGTCTTCCATCCATAAACATAAAATAATTTACCATTTACTTATGTCTATTTCAATTCTTTTTCAAAAACCTCTTAAATTGGATTGTCCAAAAAGTATGTTTCTTTCCATAAAGTAAAAGACTCATTTTTTATTTCATCAATAAATTTATTGATTTTGCTGTTTGAGTGTGCTTGCTATTCCCTGAATAATATAAAATTGATTGTTCTCAATTAACATCTCCATTTGATTGCTATCAACTTCAACTAGTCTACGAAACCGTGAAACATTGTCCAGTGAGAAATCTCTGGGATGAAACTTCACAAACCACTTTTAACATGTTTGATCAGTGACAGTACTTTCTCTGTCTGCTGCACAAATCTTTTTTTGCATTTAAGTTGTATTTTTATCTTTCTTGAAAAGATAAAGCAGAATATGCCAGAAATACTGCGCATTTTCTTCGATCTTCAATATTAAGATGGCTACAAAAAACTCACCAACTATAAGTTTTTTTTTTAATGCACAGTGATATGACAATCTAATGAAATTGTATAGAATCAAATTAAAGAGAACTAACTGCTACTAGGACCATTTTATGGAAAAAAGAAAAACTTTTGGACAACCCAATAGTGTGAAGTATACCTGTCTTTCTCTTTATTTAAGTATATTCCTAGGTATTTTGTTCTTTTTTCTTTTTACAATTGTAAAAGGGATCATTTTAGTCATTTTTCTATTTCATTTTTATTATGTAAGAACACAATATTTCTTTGTAACTGTCAACTTTTCTGTGTATTTTATAGTTTATTGTTTAAAAAGTCTTCTGGTGAAGTCTTCAGGGTTTACTAGATATGGAATCATGTCATCTGGAAATAATGAGTTTTACTCCTCCATTCTCAGTTTTGATGCCTTTTATTTTGTTTTCTTGCCTGATTGCACTAACTAAGACTTCTTGTTCTATGCCAAGTAATAGTGGGCAAAGAAGGCATTCTTGTCTTGTTCCTGATCTTAGAGAAAATATTTCTGTTTCTCATGATTGAGTATGATATTAGCTGAGGACTTGTCATATATGGCCTCAGTTATGTTGAGGTATTTTCCATTTTATTGAAAGTTTTAATCATAAATGGATGTTGCATCTTGTCAAATACTTTTTATACATTTATCAGTGTGATCACATAATTTTTATATTTTATTTTGTTAATTTTGTAACCACAAAATTGTACCACATTACTTCATTTGTCTGTTGAACCATACTTGCATTTCTGGAATAAACCCGGCTTGCTCGTGTGGTATTATCCTTTTAATGTATTGTTATATTCAACATTCTAGTATTTTGTTTATGGTTTTTCTGTCTATTTTCATCATAGATATTGGTCTGTTATCTTCTTTTTTTGTATTGTCCTTATGTTGATTTTATATCATGGTAATTTTGGCCTCATGAAATGAGTTAAGAAGTATTCGCTCCTCTTCAGTTTTCTTGGAAGAGTTTGAGAATAATAGATGTTTTTCTGTCATCATGATTTATTCCCCCTTTACCCTGTTTTTATTTTATTTTTATACTTAATCTCTTTTTTTTTAACTCAGGCACCCAAACCTCTCTTCTTTGATTGTATGTCACCACAAAAATTCAACAAAAAATTTAAAAAGACAAGAAAAAGAGAGAATGGTATGTAATAATTTTTTTAATGTTTTGTAGAATTAACCAGTGAAGCCATTTGTTCCTGAAATTTTGTTTTTGGGGGAGGTTTTAATTTCCTTACAACTGATAAGACTATTTGGCTTTTCTAATTCTTCACTGTTCAGTCTAGGAAATATATTTTTAAGAATTTTTGCAATTTTTCTAGATTATCTAATTTGGTGTTTTATTGCATTTCACAGTATTCTTATATCATTATCTATATTTCTGTGGTGTCCATTGTAACTTCTCCTCTTTCATTTTCTATTTTATTCATTTGAGTCTCCTGATTTTCCTTAGTAAGTCTAAGCAGAGGTTTGTCAATCTTATTTACCTTTTCAAACAACCAGCTCTTTATTTATTTCTGTTGTTTTGTTCTCTGTTTCATTTATTTTCACTCAGATTTTTATTATTTTTGTTATTTTACTGACTTTGAGATTTATTTGTTCTTCTTTACATAGTTCTTTAAGGTGCAGTGTTAGATTTTTTTTTATTTGGGATTTTTATTGTATTTGGTTTGGGCCTGTATTGCTATAAACTTCCATCTTAGTACCACTTTTGCCGCATCCCCTAAATTCTGCTATGTTGTATTTTTATTTTTGTATCTAGTTATCTTCTGATCCTTTCTTTTATTTCCTCTTTGACAGCTATTCAGTTCTATGTAATTTAATCTCCATATATTAATAGTTTTTCGAGCTGCTGTCTTTGTAGTTTATTTTCATAATTTGTGGTCATAAAATATGTTTGGTGGGATTTTAATCTTTTTAAATTTATTGACACTAGTTTTGTGCCCCAAGTTATGGTCTATCCTTGAGAATATTCTTTGTAGACTTGAGAAGAAAGTATATTTTATTGTTTTAGAATGGTAAATTCTATAAATATAGATTAAATCCTTTGTTCCAAAGTGTAATTGAGGGCTGATGTTTCCTTGCTGAATTTCTGTTTAGATGATCTATTCATTAGTGTTAATGGGGTATTCAGGTCTCCTACTATAATTGTATTTTTGTCAGTTTCTCCATTTTGTCTATTATTAATCAATTTAGATAAATTTTGGTGTTCCGAGGTGCAGTGCATATATATTGATATGTTATGTCTTCTAGATGAATTGTCCCCTTCATCATTATAAAAGGTCTGTCTTTGTCCCTTGTTACCTTATATTAAAATCTATTCTCTTCTGGTAGCAGTATAACTGAACTTGCTTTTCCCTGGATGCAGGATATGCCTGGACTATTACCTTCTACTCCTTCACATTGAACGTATGTTTGTCTTTGTCACTGAGATGAGTATTCTGAAAGTGACATAAAGTTGGGTCTTATTTTTAAATCTATCTTCCTACTCTGTCCCTTTTGATTGGTGAGTTGTCCATTTAAATATAGGGCGATTATTTACATATGAGGATTTACTACAACTTTTCTTTTTCCTTGTTACTCTGTATCTCCATTGTTTCTTTTCTGTTGTGTTTCTGTCTCCTTTTTAGTTTGGTGTCTTTCTATATTTTTTTCTTCATTCCCTGCTTTTATCTGTTATGTATCACCCCTAGATTATTGTATTGTGGTTACCTTTGGCTTTATTTAAAAAAATATGTTTCATACCTATAACATTCCTTTTTCTTCTGATTGCATCTTATTTCTATTCACCTGTGACAGTTCATTTTTTTCCTCTTTCTCTTGTAAGCCTTCGTGTTACCAATTATTCCTTTTTCTGCTGTGTATTTGCTTCCAAATTACAGAGGTTATACTCTTTTTAAAAATGTCTCTTTTAAATTATCTTTTTTCCCTTTAGATTTTATATTATACTTTATGTTTAATACCCTATTCAGGAAGAGTTACATTTTTCTGCTTCTTACTCAAATGTTTGTACACATTTGTCTTTTTTTTTTTTTTCAGGTACAAGAACTCCTTTGAATTTGTACTATAATGAAGGTCATGTGATGGTAAATTCCCTTGGCTTTTCTTTGTCTAAGAAAGCCTTTATTTCTCTTTCATATGTAAAAAAATAACTGTTGGATTTATTACTCTTGGCTTTTGTTTTCCCTTTTTCAATATTTTCAATATGTTATTTCATTCTCTTTTGGCTTGTAAGTTTTCTGCCTGTAGGTTATTTTTCCCCACAACCCTCAAGGGAAATTATTTCTTTTTCATTATTTGAAAATAAAACAATTGAAATAAAATAATTTTTTTTCATTAACTTGAAAATTTCAATGAAATTTTTTTTGAAGGAGGTCTTTTTGCATTGAGATAGTTATGTGTTCTTGTTCTGTTAGCTTCTTGAAATTAGATATTCCAGTTCCTTTCAGAAGTTTGGGAAGTTCCCATTGATTATTTGATTGAATTGGCTCTTTGTTCTCTTCTCTTGTCCTTGTTCTTCTTTATACCCATTATGCTTATGGGTTTTTTTTTTCTTTTTTGGGGGGGAGTCAGAAAATTCTTCTAGAAGTCTTTCATTTTTTTTTAATCTCAGAAAGGAAGAGAAGAAGAAGAAAAAGGTAGAAGAAAATGCCTCTTCTTCCACTTGAGTCATTTATGGATTATTTTTGAGCTCACTAATTCTGTCTTCCATCTGGAATACTCTATTTCCAGTGCTCTCTAAAGTAGTCTTCATTTGGTTTATTGAGTTATTTAGCTCAAGAATTTCTGATTGGTTATTTTTTTATTGGTTATTTTTATTACTCTCAGTTGCTTTGGTGTAGTGCTCCTTTGGTTTGTTGGTTTTATTCCTGAGCTCATTGAGCTGCCTTTCTGAGTTTTTCTGTATCTTGAGGTATATTACTTTTTATAAATGGAATTTTGAATTCTCTGTGACTTATATCATCCTTCCATATCTTTGAGATTGGTTTTTGGAGATTTTTTATTTTCTTTCTTAGCTACCTTGTTAGCTTGGTTATTCATAGCAGTTGATGGTTGGTTTCCCTTCCTGAGCATTTGACATGATTTTTTTTTCTCTAAGTACTGTTTCACTCTTTAAAATTCAGCAGGCAATAAGTAGAGGTCTTTCTTTCAATCTTCAGTAGACAGTAGTATAGTGAAAGTTTTAATTTTCTTTCCCCTTTCATACTGATACCTTTGTGATCTCGGCTTGGTAGTGTTATCTCAGTCATGGAAAAAGCATTGTTTTCTTTGCCGTATCCCCTCCAGGTTATTTCAGTCTCAGGGCACCACCCTCATGGTGGAATATGGCTTAAAGTTCACAAAGTTGACTACTTGTATTCAGAGCTTCCCACCCCATATTATGCTATCTGAGGCATCTCCACTACCCCTACCAGGTTCAGCAGTGAAGGGTAGGCAAGAAGGGTGAGTGAGAAGAGGCAAGGGTAGGTGTATTACCTTCACAATATAGGTGTATTCTTGAACATGCAGCTTTGTTTCTTTGTTAGTAATGACAGCCACTAGTCCACAACTACCACACTGCTATGAAGTAAGTGGCGGCCACTCAGGGGGAATATTGCCTCTGCTTATCCTACCCTCCAGGCCTCCATTTGAGGGCTTCAGACTGACAACTCCAAAAGGCATTCTCAAATGTGTTTGAGTACTGAGCAAGAATCCTTTTCTGAATTATAGTTGTTTGATGTATAACTTTAAGAGGAAAAACAAAGATGTCTTCTCCCTCAGTCATGATGCTAAAGTCACCTTCTGTATAGAAAATAATTTTTGCTTAAAATGCCAAAGTTCTGATGATTTTGGGACTTGGGGTGTATAACTGCTTATTTGTTTGGGAAAAAAATACGTAGATGAATGACAACGTTTACTTCAATATCTTAGTTAGAGAGGCTTATATGTGTAATAGTTCTGTTCAGATAAATTTGAAAATACCAGTACAGGTAAGAGCACAAAGTGGGAAGGGACAGTCAGAGCAAGATGAGCTGGGAGAGGTAGGTAAACATTAGGACATCTGGAAACTTAGTGATAATGGTCAATTTTTATAAGAAAAAAAGTTATTACAGTATTTCAAACAGGTTGGTGCTTGATACTGACATCATTAGCATTTTAAAATTGCTATAATTGTGGTGCAGAGAAAGAAATCCTAGAGGAATAAAGGTCAAGAAATCATAATATGTTAAACTATGGTGATGGCTATGAAAACAAGTATAGTTAATTGATTAGATTTAGAGGGTAAAGAAGTAGGTATCGACAGGGACTCATGTTTCTGGCTTGCATAGCAAGATGGGTGATAAGGTTAGCTATTAGTCAGCAAATGTTGACAAGAACCTTGTATGAGGGGAAGCCCTTGAGCTCACTTCAGGATACAATAACTCAAAGACACCCTACAGGTGTTGTCAACCAGTCAACTGAATATGAGTGTGCTCCACATCAAGGAACCCTGGAATAGAGACATAAACTGGTGAATAAATCTTATTTAAAGCCTCATGCATGAGTAATATTACTTAGATAAAGAAAACCAAAACATATGGAAGACTAGAAGATGAGTTAGTTCATTGAGTGCCATGCTGGATAGCAGTACTCAAATTCTAAGAGCACCAGGCACTTGGATTATATTGTGAATAAACCCCTGGGAGTTGCTTAGTATGGCAGCCCTGAATAGATATTTAAGGACCTAATAACTAAGAGAAAGGAAGGTTAGATCACAAAGCGACTGCTTGTAAAAAGAAATAAGAGGAAATTATGGGCAATGCATGACCATGGAAATTAAGGAAGAAAATATCTTAAGATGACCAATGTGAAAACCTAAAACTGCCACTGAGACACCAAGTAAAATATAATAAAAAGGACATTCAGCTTAGCAACATAAGAGTCATCAGAATTATAAGTTAAAATTATCTCAGCGGACCTGAGGAGGTGGAATTTAGGTTAGAGTTGGCTTAGTAGTGAGCAGGAGTCTTACCTGTTACTCTCAAATCTCACAGCACTCACTCTGAATTCTTTAATAACAGTTATTTCCTACATTAACCTTATATTTTTATATTAGGTTTCAAATTAAGTGTGAGTTTGTTGACATTATGGCAATATCTTTACATTCCAGTCTCATCACAACAGTTAGGCTGGTCTTTCTAAATCATAATTCAGATCATTTTCCACTCTCCTTAAAACATCCCAGTGGGTCCCCCCCATCTACTCAAAATCCTTCATATAACCCATATTGCTTTCTTTTTAGTACTTAACACTTTCAAGTACACCACGTATTTATTTATCTTAACTTCTTTGACTTTTTTCTATTAAAATGTAAGTTCGCTGAGGGAATGAATTTTGTGTGAGAGTCTTAATGCTGTTTCCCCAGCTCCAAATGCTATACTGATGGAAAAACACTCAATAATTAATTGTTGTATAAATACAAATTTCTAGTGCTTTATATACATAATGGACATATAATAAATTAATCAATGATTAAACTTTTAAAATTATCACCAAATTATATTGTTAATCATTAAGAATGTATTGAATAAAAGAATGAAACTAATATTTTAATAATCTTCTTTATTTTGTTAAAATCTGTTAGCTTTTGGTATTTATCTGTAACTCATCAAAATTATAGTATAGTAATTATGGTAAAATTCATCAAAGCAATTTGAAACCATAGGGTTTCATTGGTCATTCTTATTAATTTTAAAGTTAGAATACTACACGTTTATTTGAATTTAATGTTCCTCCTGGAGTCTCAGAATAAAGAAAACAATTTTCATTAATTCATGAATAATAACACTAAAACACATAGATTGTACAAGTCCTTTAGATTTTAATCTCATTTTAAGTATGAGCTTGATTTCATTAAGTAGTTGGGAAAGATAATACTATATTCCTGACTTGACTAAGAGGGTAAATAAAACAGTTGGGTGGAAATGTTTATAACACTTATATGTCCTCTATTAATGTTTATTTGAAATTGAATCACTTATTGCTCCAAAATTTTCAGCCGAACATGGTTTCATATCATCCTTCTCCTCAAGGAAAATAAAGACCATGTTTTTCAGCCATATCTCAGTTGGCTTCATAAATATGTAACCTAACATCATGTGTAAGTCTAAAAATTGTCTTAGTGATGCATATTAGTTTAAAGCAGAGGACGATCTTGATGCATAACTTCTAAACAGAATGAATCATTTTCTCTGAGGAGTTTGGTGAATGTGTTTAAGAAATATGGTTCAATGATGATAGTATCCTAAGAAGAGCTATCTGTGCTTGGAAAAAAGTATTTAATGATGACCCACAAGAGCACAGTAGCTACTGTTCTCTTAACGCCCAAACACAAAATGTGGTTGAGAGTGTCTCTTATGGCCAAAGATCATAGTGTAAGTTTCATGTGAAAGTCAGGAAAGAAAAAAATAGTAATTTAATTCCTCTGGAACATATCTCTACTCCTTTGTCTTTTATATCATCTAAACAACAATCACCTCTATTAATTCATTAATATGCATGATATATTTATTTCTTGTTAATGGATTAACACCCATAATAATGCCCTTTCCAGAGCCTTAACATAAAGATAAGAACTGCCTTTTGACCCAGCAATTCCACTGCTGGATTTATACCCTAAGACCCCTGAAACAGCAATTCAAAAGAATCTATGAACCCCAATGCTCATAGCAGCACCATTTACAATAGCCAAGTGTTGGAAGCAACCTAGGTACCCAACAGCAAATGAGTGGATAAAAAACCTATGGTACATTTACACAGTCGAATACTATGCAGCAGAGAGAAAGAAAGAGCTACTACCCCTAACGACAGCATAGTGGGAACTGGAGACCATTATGCTAAGTGAAATAAGCCAGGCAGTGAAAGAAAAATATCATATAATCTCACCTATAAGTGGAATCTAATCAACAAAACAAACAAATGAGTAAAATGGAACCAAAGACATGGAAATAAAGAACACACTGACAGTAACCAGAAGGGAGATGGGAGGGGAATAATGGGGGAAAGGAGGGAAAGGGTCATTAAGGAACAGGTATAAAGGACCCAAGGACAAAGTCACAGGGGGGAAGGATTGAGGGTGGGAGGTGGGGTAGATGGGGAAGGGGAAAGTGGTGGCAGGAAAATGGAGATAACTGTATTTGAATAATAACAAAAAAGAAATTTAAAAAAAAATTGCTTTCACAGGCTGTCTAAATAAACAGCTTATAAATCTTTGCTCTAAAAAAAAAGTGTATTCTTATTCCCCAAAAATTGTAGAAATAGAACAACTAGAAATCCTCATTCTCCATCATACATAGATACGTTGTTATAAAATTACTTTCTATAGATTATTTTGAAAGGAAACAACTATATGGCCACCACATTCACTTTTGCAAGCACAAATCTCTCACATATCAGCTTGTTTCAGCTGAATCCACCTCTCAAAGCCCTGGTGTGTTTAAAATCACCCTTTTCAGTGAAATGTTTTATGGGAAGACAGATGTTATGGTGTTGCAATTAAGAATTTCCTCGCTTAGAGCCTATTTAGTTATGTACTGACATGTCTTAGGTATGCTTATCCATAAGAAGTTTCTTTCTTGATGAAGGACATTTACCAAATATCTTTTGTCTCCTGCCTAACTAGATCAGCTCAGTGTGGGGAATGAGGATGTACAGACTGAGGAAGTAGCCAAGGCTGATTTGACCAATTACTATCTGTGTAACTTTGGGTAAATTACTTGAATTCACTAAGCTTCAGAGTAAAATGATCATTTCTACTTTATAAAATGCTTGTGACAAGTATTTGAGTGATCAAAAAGTTCCATATTCAACAAATTTTTAACAGGGAAGCTAAGACCACTGATGGGGAAATGATAGTTTCTTCAAGAAATAGTGTTAAAAAAACTGAATAACCACCTGCAGAAGAATGAAATGAGATCCCCATTTTATAACATTCACAAAAATTAACTTGAAATGAATTAAAGACTTAAACATAAGATCTGAAACCATAAAAATCCTGGAAGTAAACAAATGGAAAAAGCTTCTTAACATTTGTCAACAATTTTTTTGGATATCACAGCAAAATCACAAAAATTAATAAGTGGAACTACATCAAACAGAAAGCTCCTGAACAATAAAAGAAACAATCGACAAAATGAAGTGAAAAGCTATAGGGTGGGAGAAAATATCTGAAAATCATATATCAGATAGAGGATTAGTATCCAAAATGTACAAATAACTCATACAACTCAATAGCAAGGGAAAAAGAATCACAAAACAACACATGCTTTTAAATTGGGTAAAGTAACTGAATAGACATTTTTCCAAAGAACATATACATAAAAAATTGCTCAACATCATTCCATCAGGGGAATGCAAACCAAAAAAAACAATGAGATATCATCTCACATCTGTTAGAATGGCTATTATGAAAAATATAAGAGATAACAAGTATTGAAGAGGATGTGGAAAAAGACAAGATTTGTGCATTGTTCATGGGAATGTAAATTTGTGCAGCTACTATGGAAAACAGTATGGAGGTTCCTCAAAACATTAAAAATATAATCACCATATGATCCAGCAGTTCCACTTTTGGACATATATCTAAAAAATGAAAACTATCTCAAAGGTATGTCTGAACTCCTATGTTTATTGCAACATTATCCAAAATAGTGGAGATATGAAAACAACCTAAGTATCCATCAACAGAATGAATAAAGGAGATGTAGTAAACACACACACATACACACACACTATATATATAGAAATATACACACACACGAGCGTGTGCGCTCGCGCACACACACACACACACATAAAATTTGGCCTAGAGAAAGAAGTCAATCCTGCCATTTATAACACAGATGAACCTTGAGGGCATTACACTAAGTAAAATAAGTCCCACAGAGAAAGAGAAACACCATATGATACTGCTTATATATGGCATTTTTTAAAAAGCCAAACAAAGAAACTGAGTAAACTGGTGGTTATCAGGAGCTGGCAATCTGGGAAATGGGAAGATATTGGTCATGGGGTACAAATTTTCAGCTTTAAAATAAATAAATCCTGGAAATCTATTGTGCAACATGATGATTATAAGCTAATAATATTATATTATATATTTGAAAGTTGCTAAGAGAATAGATCTTAAGTGTTCTCCCCACAAAAAAGAAATGGCATTCATGTGAAGGAGTAGAGGTGTTAGCTAATGCTGTGGTGGTAATCATTTGTAATACACAGAGTGGGTAAAAGTGGGTTTATAGTTGTTCATGTGGAAATAATGCATTAATTAATAAATAATACAACAATAGCCTCTTTTGCCTACTCATAGCTACAAACCTACTTTTGTCCCAGCCTGTATAATCAAATTAACATGTTGTACATCTTAAATTTACACAGTATTAAATGTCAGCTTTCAACAAATCTATAAATAAATAAATAGTTCCTGGCTCAGAGTTGGAGCTCAGTTGATCTGAGCATTCTCAATATCGGTTTCCAAACATTATGGAAATATCCCATGTGGATTATTATATCTGTGACATGATAATCCATTCATTAAGTGAACTTCACAGTTGACTAATAAAGGTTAGCAATAGCATTAGATTATTTGAAAAAGTACATATACTAAGCAGCAACACTCTAACTTAGTTTTCACTTGACTAAAATACCTAAATCTATATTTGTGAGTCTAGTTTTGAAAAAAACAGTTAGATTCATAAAGTTCCCTTATCACCTTACTAAAATTATACTTTTGATCATTTAAAATTTCATCATAGTATCTTTTCTTACTAAAGTTATCACACCATGAAATGTGAAACTAGAACATCAGGTAATTTGTAATTAGCTTTTGGCTCCCATTGTGTGAGAGGAGCTTTGGAAATGAACCATCTATAATCAGACCAACCAGAATCACAAGGTAAATAAAAAGTTCGTTGGCATTTGGATTTTACTCTGAACTATATTATGTATGTAATGCTTACAGAAGTGAGTATAGAACAAAGATGTCTCTTTTTTGCATACAAGCATACTCTCCTGACCTTTACATTGTTACTTCAGCATTGTATTTAAATGATCAAAATAGGAAAAAACAAATTTCAAAAAAATATATATCAAGTAAGAAAAAATGTTTACTCATTAACCTGTCTATTAGGGATCTATTATATATAAAGATGTTAAAGACTGGAAAAATAACAGTAAATATGAGATACAACCTACCTTAAAAAGGACTAATGGCTAATGTAGGCTTATCATTTAGGCAAATATTTATGTTCATGTTATAATTCTCTAGTCTCAAAGTGGTTGTTTATTCAAATTATACATAGACATTTCCTTCAGTAAATGGAAATGTAAACAAGACTCAAATTTTCCTGTAACGCACAATATATACTGAGTTAAACATGCCATATTTATACAGATAAGATCCATACAACTGCCTTTTCACTGACAAAGGTTAATAAGACTCAAAAGATTTTTATGTCATATCACTAGGGAATAGACTTATCATCTGCAGCACAGGTTTATCACCTGTCTTATCTGCTATCTGCTATAGTATTGATCATTGCTGCAATGGAGGAGAGATCTATGTCATATTTAGAAACTGCCTTTGTTACTACATAAAAATTACAAAAATTATTTACCAAAGCCTCATCTTTAGAAATGGCTCTCAAAGAGTGCTTTCTCAATATTTTTTTTTTCCATGAGAGTTAGAGAAACTATCACAAAGCAAAATTGGTGGCCCAGGTGCTTCTGAAGAACTAAATTTGTTAATTAGAAGCTTTGTAATCTTGACATTAAATGTAATATAATATATAAAATGAGGGAATAAAATACATGCAATAAAAAAATGTTTACTAGAATAACAGCACTGGTATCATCTGGGAACTTGCTGGAAATGGAAATGAAGGGCCCCATCTACACCAATTTGACCAGAACTTCTTGGTGTGGGTTCAGTGATTTGTGTTTGAACATGCTTTGCAAGTGATTCTGAAGCAGAGTCGAGTTCAAGGACTCTAATTTCAATCTGAAATAATTCCCTGAGGTTGGTGTTTCTGATTCTAGCCCTTCCCTCTCCTAGAGCTTCACAGCCCAGCATGGTAATTAGTAGTTAGTGTGCCTGTGGATCAGTGGAAAGGTGGTTTGTCCAAATGGGGATGTGCTGTAATGGTAAAAAAAAGTTTGAATTTCAAAGACTTTAAGAAAAATGCAAAATATTTCAATAATATATTTTGGTTAATAAACTTTATATTTTAGAATAGTTTTCTGTTCACAGCAAAATTAAGAAGGTGGTACACAGACTTCCTATGTGCCCCTTGCCCCCACATATGAATAGTCCCCCCTTCCGAATTTTCAACATTCCTGCCAGAGTGGTGCATTTGTTACAACTGATGAATCTGTATTTACATATCATAACTCAAAGTCCATAATACACATTAGAGTTGATTTTTGGTGATGTACACTCTACGGATTTGAAAAAATGTAAAATGACTCTTTTCCAAAAGGACTGTGTATACAGAATAGTTTCACTGACCATTTCATCTACTCCTCCTTCTAATCAAGGCAGCCACTGATTTTTTTCACTGTCTCCATACTTTTACTTTTTCCAGAATGTCATATAGTTGAAATCATACATTATATAGCTTTCTCAGATTGTCTTCTTTCACTTGTAATATACTCTTGTTTTCCCATATATTTATCTAGCTTTATTGCTCCTTTCTTCTTAGCGTTGAATAATATTCTATTGTCTAGATTGTCACAGTTTATTTAGCTATTCGCTTACCAAAGGATATCTTGGTTGCTTCCAATTTTGGCAACTAAGGTTAAAGGTGCTAATAATATCCATGTGTAGGTTTTTGTGTCAACAAAGTTTTTAATCCATTTGGGTAAATACCAAAGAGTGTGACTGCGGTGGTATATGTTGAATATGTTTATTCTTTATTTTCATGCCTCTGGCTCTATTTTGCTTGCTTGCTTGTTTTGTTGATTAGACTGACAGTAACCAGAGGGTAAGAGGGTAAGGGGATAATGGAGGAAAGAAGAGGAAGGGTCAAGCCAAGGAACAAGTGTAAGGACCCATGGACAGGGCAACGAGGAGAAGATTTGAATGTGGGAGAGGGAGGTGGGAAGGGCAGGGAAGGGTGATGTGGGGGGGGAATGGGGACAACTGTAATTGAAGAGCAATAAAAACATTTTTTTAAAAAGAGTATGTTTAGTTTTGTAAGAAAGTGACAAAATGTCTTCCCCAGTTTATGTACCATTTTGCATTCCCACCAGAAACAGATGATAGTTCCTGTTGTTCCACATCTTTGGCAACATTTGCTATTATTAGTGATTTGGGTTTTGGCCATTCTAATGGGTGTACTAACATCTCTCCATTGTTTTAATTTGCAACTCCCTAATGGCATATGGTGTGGAGCATCTGTTCATATGCCTACTTGCCATATGTACATCTTCTTTGGTAGAGGTGTCTGTTCAGGTCTTAGTCTATTTTTACTAAGTTGTGAATTTTCCTGTTGTTGAGTCCTCTTTTTAATATTTTCGTTAACAATTCTTTGCCAGATGTTTTTTGAAAATATTTTATCCTAGTCTTTGGCTTGTCTTCTCATTCTCTTAATAACATTTTTGCATATTGCATGCATATTGAAATAACTGTTTTTAGAAATATTGGATTAAATAAGACAAAATACATTACTAACATTAGTTTTATTTATTTTTTTTTACATTTACCTTTCTTGATGTGACTACTAGAAAAGGTAAAAGTTCATATGTGGCATACATTTTCTGTTAATATTCTATTTCTATTAGATAGAGCTGCCCTCAAGCCTTACATATCTCTTTTGAAAAATCTCCCATATCATTGTGAGGCATAGTGAAGAATGCAATGGTGTCAGGAGTTCTGAGATAAATATTACAATAATGAAGCAAATGAATTGTGAAAACCGTAGAAAAGAACTTACTGAAAGAATTATTATTTTATGTTATCATAGTTAAGAAAACAATAGTGAGAAAGAAAACAGTTGCTCCAAGTCAATTCTACTAGAAAAGTAAATATTATTACATATTTTAAATTGAATAGCTGCTAAGAATAGAACCTCATAATAGGAACTGGATATCAAACATTATCTTTATTTCAAAACTCGCATGCTTTATTCTTTCTTAAAATGATGTTTGATTTAACTCTTCATTTCCTTCCTCAAATCCCCTTGGATTCATCTGTTTCTCAGTTCCTTGTCCTCTTGATTTGCCTTAGCTGCTGTCTGCAGTCATGGGGACTTACCCTCTGTGGACTGGTTGGTGCCTGTGACAGAAGCCTGCCTATGGCAATCCAGAAGCTCTGGTTCGTCCTACCATTTGTAGTCTTGAATGAAGAAACACACCATAGCATATGACATCTTGTTACCCAGGCAGCTACCAATGTAGCCATGTGATGCAGTCCAGACTGTAGGGAGAGAAAGAGATGGTCGTTGTTGGATAGATTTCAATCAATAGGAAATAGAAAATGGTAAGTATCCACAGATACATTCTTTTACCCTTTCTTTTCTTTTCCAGCACCACCATCTGAAGAGGTCTTTTACATGCCCTTCTGTGAGTCATCATAAACAGGGACCAGCTGGTACAGCCACTCCCCTGGCATAATATCCCTACCTCATATGCCTGCTCCCACAAATATTTGATTCTATATATAGGATGTGAAGGCTAGATAGAACAAAGAGAGAGTGGAAACAGCAAGAGGCTAATGGACAATGAAAAAGTGATTGGATCATGGATCAGAGGCTTCATTATATGGCGATAATGTGTGGAGTGAGGACAGCAAAAATCCACTTCAGTTTTTAAAAAAATGTGTTTATTTCAAAATAAAGGTATTTTTTATTCCATTTCCATGCAAAATAAGGAAAGTTAATTTTCCAAGAATTATTTCCAAAATACAGTTAATTTTTCTCTAGTTCAACTAGAAAAAAATTGGCCCAATTTTTTAATTATATATTTAAGGTAAAATAAAGTTTCTCCAATAGAAAGATTCTCTGATTTTTTTTTAATGTCATCTCCTGCTAGTTGTAAATGTGACAGGAGAGCTAGCTCATTAGTGCTTTTTAGAAGCCTGTGTGGGAAGACTTAGCATCCTATTTTACTTTACTGTTTGACATTTCCTCTCTAACATGTAATCTACTGAGAGAAACTCATCTTGTTCAGTGGGAATTGAGGAAATTGCTAATGATCTTATTGTGAATACACAAGTACCGTAAAACTCAGTTTGGGTGTTTTATAAATGACATTAATAAACTAAAACCTATTCCTCAATGTGGTGAGATAAAGGTGGAATGCCTACTGATACCTGCCTTATATTCGTACTGGGTATAAAAAGTTGGAATACTGAGAAAACATTCCTTCAAATGTTTGTAAATTGCTGGGAAACAGTAGTCACATTCCCTTGGCTAAATGAAGCTTCTGAAAACCCAGAATAGCTAGAAAAAGATGTGATATACAACATGAAAGCCTCCTCACTAAAAGAAAAGTCACAACTTTTGGCTGAATTCATCTAACAAGCTTTAGATATTAAGCTTATTTAATATTTTTATAAAGTGAATTAATTGCCAAAGTTAAAAAATTGTCAGGCTGCACAAAACTGGTTATCTACAAATACAGTCCATATTTGTGATTTCCCTTGAACAAGAAGTTGATGTAGCAAACCGATCCCACATTCCATGTGACTTGTATTGAGTGACGCAGAGGAGCAGGTCTCCTCAGTTCATCATTGTCTCCACCTGACCTGCCTTCCTCTTTCCTTTTACCTGGTTGCCACCTAAAGCCATTTATGTTTGTATTTTCAGTTGAGAACTTCTTTATATTTAAATTACATATGACCTGACAGTCAGGTCTGTGCCATTGGAGAGTTCTAGAACAGTGGTTCCCAAGCCTAACCACATATTAGAGTTACCTATGAAGCTTTAAACATTATTATATTTAGGTCATACCCCATAGTTAATAAACTAATTTTTTGTGTGGGGCAAGGTTTTGCATTCAAGCAGAAATATTATCCCAAGTTCTCCAAGATATGCTGATGTGTAGTTTAAAAACCATGGAACCTGAGAACTTCACAAGCTCCCAAAGCATTCTTCCACATAATTCAAATAAGTAATAATACCTTCCCAAGGGGAATAAGATGGCAGGTGAGATATCACACAGGGGAACAGGGAAATGGGTGTAGGCTAGGTCAGGAGTTTTCAATGTTTGTTCCTCCTTCAAACAACATAAGAACTGCCCTCCTGGCCATACAACTAGATCTTCTGATTGGCTTCATCTGGCATGGTAAACACTCATCAGTAATTCTTTTTTTTAAGCTGCCTAGTCTTTCTAGGAAAAAGCTATGGTAGAAGACCAGTGATTTAGAGCATTTATGACAGCTCGGAGTACTTAACTAGAAAGGAGTTACTTAATCATCTAATAACTATGAGCCAACAGGCACCCTGGATATTGTTGAATAGCCAGGGTTTTTGATGAGTCTTATTTTCTGACTGTATGTAGACCTGACCTTCAACTTTATTTAGCCTTTGATTTCTATGACAAGTTGTCATATCTCCAAATCAGAGAGTGGGTTTCTAAGTGGCAGAATCTAGAGTATATTTAATTTTCAACATATATTTTAAATGCCTACTAGCTGCTTGTTTCTGTCTTAGTTCTCATTTTGTTTCAAGAACTGAGAATGAAACTTGGAACTAGGTAGACTGTCAATAAATGCTTATTTAATTTAGAATATAGCTAAAGAGTTTTCACAAATTTTAATATCTCCCTCTAAGTTTTCTTTCTCCATTCTCAATTATAAAACAAATACTGCACAAATTTTTTTCTGAAAATAATTTCTTAAAAGTTCTAAATTGTGGACTTAACTCAAATAGTTATTAATTTAAACTTTTCTTAGGATTATTCTTTTAACTATCCAATATCTATAAATATCTATTTTACCTACTCATTTTTTTCTTTTTATCTTTATTTCTAAACTTCTGTTTCTCATTGGAAGACTCAGCAACATGGATAGTGGGGCATTTTCTTCCCTGTCCTCTCACCAGAAATTTTGAGACAGCATAACCAGAAGAGGAACAAACATGCTGTCCACTGTCCAGAAAGATAAATATGCATTCAGGAAAATAGGAAATTTTATATATAATCTATCTATCTATCATCCATCTATCATCTTTATTAATCATCATCCCGGCTGGAATTTTTTACTCCATGAAATTCTGTCAAATTAAACTGCTTCATTGTCTATCTATGCTGTATCATTTGGAAACAATGTTTGGAGTCATGCATATAAATTTTGTCTTAAGTTGATAAAAGCAACAATTCTCAAGCATTCCCCACAGTGCCTACAACAGCGGCAGCTATATATCATTTATTCTCTCAAACTCATTTGTGTATTGGGCTGTGTGACAAATAGTATTTTCTAAAGATGGCCTAAAATTATCTCCCATTCCTTATTTTTTCTTTTATTTTTTAAAATTTATTTTAAATTTTATTTTTGGAATATTTTATTGATTATGCTATTACAGTTGTCCCATTTTTCTCTTTCCTTTATCCCCTTCACCCTCTTTATTTTTTTCTTAAATCTGCCATTATTGGTATTAGAACTGTCTCGTCTATGCTTGAGTCTGGGCAAGCTTACAACTTGTTTGAAACCAGCAAAATGTTATTGAAGAAATTTTGCTTTTGAGGCAAAGAAGTAAACAGTGATGTAGCTTCCATCATCTTCCCTCAGACATTCCCTGAACACCACATAAGAAGTACAACAACCATGAAACCACCTTGTGGTGAGAAGGCCCAAACTGGCTAACACAGACAGAAAACAAGCAAACAACAAACAAACAAACAAACAAACAAAACTACATGAGCAGAGAGAGAGGCCCAGTCAGCTCTGTTGTTCCATCTCTGGTTATTATCCTACTGCAACTGACAGAATGACAATTAGCCAGAAGTACCCAGCTGGGTCTTTCAGGAATTAGTTATTAACAGAAATGTGAGTTATAGTAATAAAATAAAAGATGTGTTTTAAACCACTAAGATATGGAGCGATTTTTTTTAAATTTAGTAATAGTATCTGGAACGCACCTTTATTCCATTGTTTATTCCTTAGGAAAGAATGTTCCTACTTGATTATTGGTGTGCTGGTAAATATTTAACAATCATCTCTCCAGAGGGGGAAGCCCTGATTTGCGCTATAGTAAGACCTCTGCTAATTCCACTGATAGGCTCTAGGACACTGCAACTTATATGAAACAATGCATAACCAAACCAATTTATAATAGGCTAATTGATGTTAACCATAGTTGTTTCTAGGGCATATTTCTGGTCACAGAAACATAACCAAACTTATAACTAAAGACCCAGAACATATCTAATATTAAACATTGAAATAAATGTGAGCTATACATGCATTTAAGAAAGATAAATTTTAAAAAAAGTAAAATCATTCTTTTCAACCAATTATTCTAGTTCAAGATCACAGGTGGTTGAATCCTCTCTCAGACTTGGACAATGTAGACATGCCAATTTACCTAACATGCACTTCTTAGGGATGTGGGAGGAAACCGAAGTCCCCAGATAAAACGCACACAGGTGTGAGGAGAATGTGCAAACTCTAAACAGACAGTGGTTCTGGCTGGGAATTAATTTTCTTTTTTTCATCAACATTATATAAAAAACAATATTTAGCAAAATGACATATTTGAGGACCTGCTGTACTTGGTGATTACATTAGTGTAACTTCAAGCTATGAACCTGATGTCACTAAAAATGGAGCTGGGAAGAATTACCCAGTAGCACACCATTGTAATATTGCTACCACATGGACACAATAGAAGCACATAGCCTCAGGAGCATAGATAGTAGTATAGTGCAGAAAATAGCTTAAAGATGATAAACTTTGTTTATTTCTGTTTTAATATAATTTAATTTTATTTTTAAATATTTATTTATTTTTAAAGACAGGAGAAGGGAGGGAGAAAGAGAGGGACAGAAATATTAATGTGTGGTTGCCTCTTGTGTGCCCCCTACTGGGGATGTGGCCCACAGCCCAGGCATGTGCCTGACTGAGAATCAAACTGGCAACCTTTTGCTTCGCAATCCAGTGCTCAATCCACTAAGCCAAACCAGCTGGGGTTAATTTACTTAATTTTAAATACATACAATTTAATATTTAATAATAGCAGTGTATAACAACCAGCTTACACAGTTCCTGAGAAATTAGCTATTATCTCCAGTGCACAACTATGATTATCCTTCTCTATCATTCTTTGGGTTTCTCAGACCTGCTTTAAACACCACAGCTTAGTGAAGCCATTTTGCACCTACTGTGTCTCACATCACATAAATAATCCATTCATTCTCCCAGCTTGTCTCACTCCCATCCATTGTTTAAGAGACTGGGCTGATTATACATAATCATCAAAAATAAAAATCCATATCATATATCACTTTACTAGGATTTATTTTTAGTATGTTCCATAAGTAACTTATATTCATTTTGTAAAAAACTGAAGCCAGCTTCTTTCCCATTGTCCCTTTCCTTCTTCTATCTTTTTAATTTTATTTAATAACAACATGAAAGACCTGGTCTCTGATTATACTTGAATTTCACTCTCCCAAGTTCAATCATCAAGAAGTCTGGTTATTCCATTGGCTTCAGATTCAACTCAGTTTTTTTCTCTCTACTTCAGATGTGACTGTCACAGATTCTTTCCTGATAAATTATTTCCCAAGAAGCCTGCCTACCTCTGATCTTCTACTTAGTCTTTCTTTCCCCTGATCTCAGGGTTACCATTCTAACTGGACTGTGTTTCCCCAGGCTGTCCCCATTCTTCGAAGGCTGGGAGATCAGTAGCACATATCACAAGCACTCCTTCTACATGATCGCATTATCCAGTGAAGACAGAGGACTCCACTGAAGGTTTATATACACACACCTGTAAATACACAGTATCTTAACTCAGATTACATATTACTCTGGCAAATAGCCTGAATTTTCCTTTTGACCAAGACCTTCTTGACTTGTGGACTTTTGCCATTGTTCAGGTAATTTAAATTGTTCACAGTTCATTTCAGAAATGTTTCATCTCTGTATTCATATGCTCTAGCTAACCTAATGAATAGAAATTGAAATCTATCTGAGAGATATTCGCTATTGTCTGGAGATTAGTCTTAATTTTTCTCCCCGACAACCATGGGATAGAGTTATAGAAATATAGTAGGGGCACCCTATTTAATGTCTCACAAAAAGATTTTCTAGAGAGTTGTGTCATTTTGATCAACCTTAATATGTCACAATAGAACCATATGGATCTGATTTCTGTGGACATCAATTTAAAAAGAAAATCAGTTCGTTTAACTATACTTCACCTCTAAGCTATAGCATTTCATTTAACTGGCAATGGCAACACAATCAAAAATAGATTGGTTTCTTTATTAACCTTAATTCAGGTACTCAGTATTTTAATCTTAATCCTAATGTACTTATATTCAGCTCAAGCAGCTAAAGTAAATAAAATTCATTGGATCATAAAAGAAGATAGAAAAGTTAAATGATCTGAAATACATTTTATGTGAGACTATCTTTGTTCAATAACACTTCAGAAAACATACCTATATCTTACAGGAATGAATATTATTACCACTGAAGATTTCAATAACTTCTGATGTTCATAACAGATTAGTTGGATGTTTGTAACTGAAAGGAAATGTTCTCCATCAAAATCTGCTGAGTTATGTTTTTTAGGAAGATTTTTCCAGTACAATTCCATAAAATAGGCAGCAAAAAAAAAAGCTTTATAAAAACAATCTATTTCAGAAAGGATAACAGATTTTACTGAAAGATTTTCATGTTCTTACCTCCCATATAGAGAGATTTTCAGTTCTTTAAACTCTGGCTCGATACAAATAGCAACACACAGGAGTTGTTTTCTTTGCCATAGTACCTGATCACTGAAGGCTATTTTATACTTGTCAGTCATACCCCAGTGTCATCAGCCTCCCATCAGTCAAAGGTACAAGTGCCACTGGCAATACTTTATCACTTCACATGGAAAAGAAAAAATGACATTTCTATACAACAGTCATAGGAGTTGTATGCCACTTCATTTTGATTGTCTCCCATACAGAATGTGATGAAATATTTCAGAACATTACTTTGATTCTCATGGTATGCTACTTTACCAATAGCATTTATTTATTTATTAATTATCCATCCATTTATTTTAATAGTGGTTGAACCTTATTGAGCATTTACTATATGTCAGGTCCAGTGCCCAGCAGCTCATATATTACTGCATATATATTCTCTATATAACTTTATGAAGCATAGTTACCATTATCATATCTGTTTTGCTGAAGAAGAAAGGGGGGTTAAAAAGATGTTTGTGTGACCAAGACTTTTTTCTCTCTACTTCCCACTATTAGCTTTTTAAAATAAATATTCAGTCTGAAAACTAGTAGGGGAACTGATTTCCAACACACTATAAAAATATGGTCACAGATTTAGTAAACAAAAATATGCAATATAAAGATGACCTACTTGAAAGAGCAGACTTCTTCTCAAGATGGAGGTGTAGGTAAACATGCCTCACAGAACTACAGAAAAATTTACAACTAGGCTACAAAACAAATATAACCTATATTCATCAAAAAATCAAGCTGTATGGAGATACACCAACCAAGGATTTAAAAAGTTGCATTCATCCAGACAGGTAGGAGGGGCAGATATATGGAGATGTGCAGAGAGGTGGAGTGGTGCAGAGAGGCACGGAGACATGGAACGGGTAGCCCCACAGGGGATGAAACTGCAGGACTCTCAGGAGACTCCTCTTAAAGGCCCCACAAAGGTCTTAGGACTTATGCGGCCCCACTCCCTCTGGGATTCAGCACCAGCTAGGAGGGTACACAGTGGCATACAGGAAGAAAGAGAAGTAGCTGGCATCAGGGTTAGCACCAGGAGACAGCTTCCACCCCTGTAAATCTCCAGAGTCTAGATAGTAGCATTGTCCTCTCTCTGACCCCTCCCCCAAACAGAGCCACACAGCAGTGAAATGGGAAGCCCTGCCCTGGAGATTACCTATGGTACCTCCCCATACAACTTACAGGTGTGTTTTTCTACAATTGGTTGTGGTACTAAGACACAGAGTCAAAGCAGCTTTGCCTAATACACAGAAACAAACACAGGGAGGCTACCAAATTGAGTAGGTATATATATATATATATCCCAAATTAAAGAACAGAACTCCAGAAAAAGAACCAAACAGAATGGAGATAAGCAACCTATCAGACAGAGAGTTCAAAATACTGGTTATCAGGATGCTGAAAGAATTCGCTGAGTATTGCAATAGCATAAAAAGACCCAGGCAGAAATGAAGATTACATTAAGTGAAATAAAGAAAAGCCTACAGGGAACCAACAGTGGAGTGGATAAAGCCAAAAATCAAATGAATAATTTGGAACATAAGGAAGAAAAAAGCATTCAATCAGAATAGCAAGAAGAAAAGAGAATTCAAAAATTGAGGATAGGTTAAGGAGCTTCTGGGACATCTTTACCAACATCTGAATCATAGGGGTTCCAGAAGGAGAAGAGGAAGGACAAGAAATTGTAAACTTATTCGAAAAAAAAACAACAATGAAAGAAATCTTCCCTAATTTGGTGAAGGAAATAGACACACAAGTCCAGGAAGCACAAGAGTCCCAAATAAGATGGACCCAACAGGACCACACTAATGCACATCATAATAAAAATGCCAAAACTTAAAGGATAAAGACAGACTCTGAAAAGTAGCAAAAGAAAAGCAGATAGCTACCTACAAAGAAGTTACCATAAGACTGTCAGCTGATTTCTCAAAAGAAACTTTGCAGGTTAGAAGGACCTGGCAAGGATTATTCCAAATAATGAAATGCAAAGACCTACAACCTAGATTACTCTATCCAGCAGAGCTATCATTTACAGTTGAAGGACAGAAAAAGTGCTTTCCAGACAAGGTAAAATTGAAGGAGTTAATCATTACCAAGCCATTATTATATGAAATGTTAAAGGGAGCTATACAAGAAAAAGAAGTTCAAAACTCTGAACATTGAAATGGTAATAAATTCACAACTATCACCAACTGAATCTAAAACATAAACTAAGCAAACAAGCAGAATAGGAACAGAATCATAGGATATGCAGATCATTTGGAGGGTTATCAGCTGGGAGGCAGAAGGGGAAGAATAGGGGAAAAGGTTCAGGGATTAAGAAGTATAAATTAGTAGTTACAAAATACACAGGGGAGATTTTAGGAACCGTATAGGAAATAGACTGGCCAAAGAATGAATATGCATGACCCACGGACATGAACTAAGTGGGGGATTGTTGGAGGAAATGGGGTTACTGGGCAAAGTGGGACAAAGGGGAAAAATCTGGGACAACTGTAATAGTAAAACCAATAAAATACATTTTTTAAAAAAGATGATTTACTTGAAACACATTATATTATTAACCATTGTCACCCCAATAATTTAATAAAAATAAACAAAAAATACATAAAACAACACAAAAGTTACATTGTGTCTACTTAGATTTATATTTCAGATACAATTTGTGTGTATGTGTGTGTGTAATTATGCCTCATGCAATATTTTGGGACATATTTATATTAAAATTTATTCACTATTGCCCGGACTGGTATGGCTCTGTTGGTTGGGTGTCATCCCAGAAAGTGAAAGGTCACTGGTTTGACCTCTAGTCAAGGCACATGCCTGGGTTGCCGGCTTGGTCCTTGGTTGAGGTGTGTTTGAGAGGTAACCAACTGATGATTCTTTCACACAACAATCTTTCTCTCCTTCACTTTTTGCCTCCCTTCCCCTCCCTCTCTAAAAGTAAATAAAATCTTTAAAAAATGATTCATTACTTTAATATTAATTAGCATTCTCTATTTTATTTGGAACCACTATTTATAAGCTAGTTCAGGTTTCTAAATTGTATACCATTAATGTCCTACCAAGGCAAGGTTCATTCAGCTTCCAGTAGGTTCAAAGCCATTTGTTGCACCATAATGTTTGCTTTGATCCCCCACAACCTCTATGGCAAGTAGAATAATTTTGTGTACCCATTAAACTTCATCTGCAGTGGCCTCAGGTCCCTAGCTAACTAAACCTCTCCTGTCTGCAGTGAGTTTTTTGCTAGGTCTCTCTTTTCTTAGTGCTGTGTGCCTGCTGTGTTGTCTGTTGTATTATCGACTTAGAGTGTTTTCCATACTGCACATAAAGCCCAGATACTGAAGAGGCTAAAGGGAAAAACTCAGAAGGGACTACTGCAGAGTTGATATCATCAAAATAGAAACACAGAATGAAGTGGGACTCAGGGAAAAGGAGTGGGAAGTATGGACATAGGCACAAATGGATAAATAGAGGTTTCAGCTGAGGGTTTCCAATAACAACAGATGAAAATGCACATCAGTCACTGTCCTTAAGTTGGTTGCTCTCTGCATACAAATTTTCTGACAAACTTTGGGATTAATTCTTGTTGAAAGGGCCTGAGGAATGATGACATAAGCCAGGTACCTAGAACACAACATTTTAGAAGGTCCTCAATCTTTTTTTTGTTTTTAATTCCTTTTAATTCCCTATTTATACACTGTCTTCTTAAAGGGAGCATATTATTTTTCTTCCAAGTATTCATTTTTCTTTTAAAGATTCTATTTATTTATTTTTTAAGACAAAGGTGAAGAGAGGGAGAAAGAGAGGGAGAGAAACATCAATGCGTGGTTGCCTCTCATGTGCCCCTGACTGAGGACCTGGCCCCCAACTGAGGCATGTGCTCTGACTAGGAATTAACCCAGGGACCCTTTGATTCACAGGCCTACACTGAATCCACTGAGCCATATCAGCCAGGGCTAGAAGACCCTCAATCTTAGGGGTCATGATCTCATGCTTGAATGACACTGAAATGAATCAACTCCTGAAGGAATATGTCATAAGCACTTTGCTTGCTCACCCAAGCCTCAGTCCTGTGGTTGGACTCTCTTCTGCCCCACAAATACGTTGATTTTTCTGAGATACCCTCTGAATATTAATGGTGTTAAATTAACATATGTCAAAATTTATTTATATATATATATATTTTTTTTTTGCAGAGACCAAGTAGAAAAGTTTTATTGGGTTTTAATATAATTTCTGGAAGGTGTTTTTTTTGTTTAATTCAGAGAACACCATCTCATTTATCAATTAGACCACCAACTTACACCATAAACAAAAGTAAACTCAAGATTTATTAAATACTTAAATATAAGTTGAGACAACCAAAAAGTACTAGAGAAGCACTGGTTGGTGTTGCTCAGTGGATTGAGTACCAGCCTGTGAACCAAAGGGCCACCAGATCAACTCCCAGTCAGGGCACATGATAGGGTTGCAGGCCAGGTCTACAGTTGGGGGTGTATGAGAGGCAACCACACATTGATGTTCCTCTCCCTGTCTTTCTCCCTCCTTTCTCCTCACTCTAAAAATAAATAAATAATTTTTTTAAAAAAAGGAAATATTAAATGTTTTTTTAAAGTACTAGAGGAGAAAATAGGCAGGAAAATTTCAGATATTCTAAGCAGCAATATTTTCCCCTAATGTCCCCTAGAGCAAGTGATAACAAGGAAAGAATAAACAAAGGGGATGACATCAAATTAAAAATATTACTCATGGCTAAAGAAAACATCAGCAAAATAAAAAGGGAACCAACCTTATGGGAAAATATATTTGCCAGTGATACCTCAGACAAATGTTTGATCTCCAAAACACATAAAGAACTCACATGACTCCACACCAGGAAGACAAATAATCCAATTAAAAAAATGCAAGGGACCTGAGCAGACACTTCTTCAAGTTGGTCATACAGAGGACCCCGATACATATGAAAGGATACTGAGCATCACTAGCCATCAGAGAGATGCAAATTAAAACCACAATGAGATACCACTTCACATTGTTCAGAATGGCCATCACAGAAAGGTCAACAAACAACAAGTGCTGGCGAGGTTGTAGCAAAAAGGGATTCCTAGTGCATTGTTGGTGGGAATGAAGACTGGTACAGCCTCTGTGGAAAACAGTATGGAATTTCCTCAAAAAACTAAAAATGGAACTGTCTTTTGACTTCAATTCCACTGCTGGGATTATAACTTAAGAATCTTGAAACACCAATTCGAAAGAACCTATGTACCCCAATGTTCACAGTAGTGTGATTTACAATAGCCAAGTGCTTGAAACAACCTAAATTTCCAACAGTAAATAAGTGGATCAAAAAACTGTGGTACATTTACACAATGCAATGCTACACAGCAGATAAAAGGAACTCCTACCCTTCATGGCAGCATGGATAGAACTGGAGAATATTGTGCATAGTGAAATAAGCCAGGCTGTGAAGAGAAATACCATATGATCTCGCCTCTAAATGGAACCTAATCAACAAAACAAATGAGCAAGCAAGATAGAACCAGAGACATGGAAATAAAGACCAAACTGATAGTGACTAGAAGGGAGGGGGGAGTAGTATAAAGGGGGAAATAAGGGGAAGGGTCAAGTCAAGGAAAATGTATAAAGGACTCATGGACAAAAACCACTGGGAAAGGGGAGAATTGATAGTGGAGGGTGGAGGGTGGGGGTGGGTAGGGTAGGGGAAAGTAATAGGGGGAAAGTGGAGACAACTGTAATTGGACATTAAAAAAATAAAAATGTAATTATACAAGTTTATAGTCCTTAAATATCAAAAGAAATTCCTCACCTAGTATTCAATTATTCTTTCCATTTAGAAGTAAGATAGGAATTGAGTAAAAAGGAAAAAGAACTCATATTCATGGACAACAGTGTGGTGTTTGCTGGGGGGTGGAGGGTGTAAAACAGAACTAAATAGTAATGGCAAAAATACAATAAAGATTAAATCAAGGAACATATATAAAGGACACATGGGCAAAGCCAAAGGTGGTAGGTTTGAGGGTGGGAAGCAGGGATGGGTCGGGTAGGGGTAGTGGTGGTGGGGAAATGGAGACAACTATACCTGAATAACACATAAAAAGATTTTTAAAAAGAAAAAAAATTAAAATAGAATATATTCCACTTTGAAATCACAGTGTATAAGAGCATGGGGTAGAAGAAACAGAGAATTGGACTCCAATGCAAGCTCAGCCACCTGCTGAGTAACCCTGCATGTATAAATTCATCTCATTGAGCCAATTTCTCTACATGGGACATGGTTAAATACCTACTGAGAAAAGTAGTGATAAAGATTTTTTAAAATAATTTTTATAACTGACTGAGGGTTATAAAGTCATTAGGAGATAATGGTTCTATTATCTCTTGTGTTTTGGCAATAGCTTTTTTCATTTGAGGTTAATTAAATTTAAGTTCTTATATGAATAAGTTAGTACACAAAATCCTTTCTCAAAGACTACCTGTATTTGGCACAGGAGCAAGAGCACTAGACTTGAAGCCAGGAATATGGGATGTAAATCTTAAATTGACAAATTGATTGTAAATCTTAAATCAGTGTTCTCTCAAGTGAAATAATTTAACTACTCTGAACTAGCTTTAGCATCTATGCAAAAAAAAAAAATACATGTAGAAGACTCTTCTTTTCACAAACATTTCATTAATTATCCTATAGTCAAACCTGCTGAAAAAAACATTTTAACATTTGTTTTAATGTTATAATGAGTAGTATATAACAATTATATTAGTTGGCCATAACAAAGAAGATTTTACCCTTTGCAACTGTATGGATGGTCCTGGAGAATATTATGCTCAGTCAGAGAAAGAAAAATACCATATATTTCACTTACATGTGAAATCTAATGAACAAACTGAACTAACAAGCAAAATTGAGACAGGTTCATTGGGAGAGAGTAGGATGACAACTATTAGGGGGGAGTTAGGGTGTGGAGGATCAAGCATTATAGAGCTCATTATATCATTTATAAAATGACTTTGGTCACATTTGTCACAATAATTTTTGAACATCTTTATTAAAAAAAAAAGCTTATTCAACAAAATTATTTGTGATCATTAACAATAGAATATAAACCAAGACCAGCCAAAATCAACCTAGAAGAGCCAAGTCATCAAGGTATATTTAGACTCTTAAAATATAATCAATAGCTTTTTTTATGTGTTTAAGACTGATAGAGTTTCTCATGCAACAATAGCTTTGTGATACATTTTCCTTTAAATTCTGGGTCATATCCTACTGATTCTCAGGAAATTTCCTTAATTCTCCTGATCCAAAGTCATTTCTCCTTCTGAATGTCTAGGGCATACAGCATGTTCACCATTAACTGACACTTCCTTGGGACACATAACTATATTTTATGTCCCTAACCTGGTGATAATTGCCTTGTTATAGAGACCCTAGTTCTCTGTAAACCCATCATATTATAACATTACTTTACATTATGTAAACATTATGTAAAAATGTTTAAAACATTACTTTATGCAGCTCAGGGGATATGTAAAGTTTATCATTTTTTGTTCAAATTCCATATGAATTTTAAAACTTTTTAATTGTATTTTCCCCATTACCATTTAACCCCCTTATACCTCTCCCCCTCCAGCAATAACCACACTGTGGTCCATGTTCATGAGTTCCGTTTCCTTTTTTGTTTTATCCCTCCATGCCCTAACTTTCCCCTAATAGTTCTCACTCTGCTCTCTCTCTCTGAATCTGTCTCAGTTTTGTTTGTTAGTTCAGTTTGTTTATTAGATTCCACATATGAGTGAAATCATATGGCATTTGTCTTTCTCTGACTGGCTTATTTCACTTAATATAATGTTCTCCAGGACCATCCATACAGTTGCAAAAGGTAAAATTTTCTTCTTTGTTATGGCTGAGTAGTATCCAATGTGTAAATATCCCATAGTTGTTTTATCGATTTATCTACTGATGGACACTTGGGCTACTTCCATGTCTTGGTAATTTTAAATAATGCTGTAATGAACATAGGGGAGCTTATATTTTTTGAATTAGTGTATTGGATTTCTTCAGATATATTCCCAGAAGTAGGATCACAGGGTCAAAAGGCAGATCCATTTTTAACTTTTTAAGGTACCTCTCTATTGCTTTCCACAATGGTTGCACCAATCTGTATTGCCAACAGTGAAAAAAACTTCCCTTTTCTGCACATCCTTACCAGTACTTGTTTATTGATATATTGATGGTAGTTATTCTGACAGGTATGAGGTGACATGTTACTGTGGTTTTAATTTGAATTTCTCTGATGATTCATGATGTTGAGCATCTTTTCATATGCCTATTGGCCACCTGTATGTCCTTCTTGGAGAATTGTCTATTCCAGTTTGATGCCCATTTTTTAATTGGATTGTTTGTTTGGTTTGGTGTTGAGTTTTTTATATTCTTTATAAATTTTGGAAATTAACCATTTATCAGATGTATTTGGTATAGATATTCTCCCATTCCATGTGGTACCTTTTTATTTTATTGATGATTTCCTTTGTTGTGAAAAAGTTTTCATTTGATGAAGTCCCAAAGTCCCAATTGTTGTTGTTTTTTTTTTCCTTTTTTCTTTTGTTTCCCTTGCCTGGAGAGATATATCAGGTAAAATATTGTTATGAGCAATGTCCAATATTTTACTACCTATGTTTTCTTCTAGGATTTTTATTATCCAGGTCTAATATTTAACTCTTTAATCCATTTTAAATTTATTTTTGTGTGTGGTATATAAAGGTGGTCTAGTTTCATTTTTCTGCATGAATCTGTCCAATTTCCCTAACACCATTTATTGAATAAACTATCTTTAACCCATTGTATATGCTTGTTTCCTCTGTCAAATAAATCTTTTAGAATAAAAGTGACATTATATTTGTTCTATAACACTACCTACCAGCAGTTTGATTTAACTGAATTAGGATAAGGCCTTGACATTAGAATTTCCTAAAAATGTCCCAGGAGGTTATATGTATATCCAGGGTTAAGAATCACTGTTTTCTGCTTGTCTCTGAAAAGGTTAAGCCTTTAAGAGACTTTTTTAAAGGTGTTTGCTCTGTAGTGTTCATTTAATCCAGGTAGACATTGACTGCACCTCATTAATCTTCTCTGGTTTTGGCTTATTGATATCGTACTGCCCCAGCTATTTCCCCTGTCTCATTCCTGTTTCTAAGCAGAGCTATACAAATCCCTTGGTTTTCTTTATACTTAAATATAAGAAAATCCTTAAACAGCAAATTGATTTACAAGGTGAAGAGAAAATAGCACCAGTTTAAATTAATGGATTAATTCCATTACACTGCAATTTACATCTAGTGCTAGCTAATGAAATAAATTAGTTTCAAGAGGAATTTAACCAAAATTCTTTCCTTTTTCACAGGCTCTCATTTGCTACAACCACTTCTCTGCTGTATGGGGCAGTATCATTACTAGGGTGCTCTCTTTGATTACTGAGAAGACAAATCCAAGAAGAAAGAAAGGGCAGGAAGTTCATTAACATGACCAGTTTTGGTACAAAAGTAATGTAATGTTCCTATTTTAAAATAAATAATTTGATTTAAAAATAATATTGAATTTTTCTATTTTGTTCATATTGTCAAATATATGTATATTTAAATATTGATTATATTAAAGTAGCTTGTGAAACCAGCTTAAAGTCAGATAGTATATTAGATCTGTTACATTTTAAAGATGATTAAAACAAAAAAGGCATGTTTAGTTATTATTATTATTTTTTTTTAGCTAAACTAATTTTGATGAGTCTGGCAAAACTGCAGATACAAGGTACTATTGCTACATCATAATAATCAATTAACTCCTTCATTACAATGGTTTTCTTTGTACCTACATTTGTTCTGGTTTTAAGGATACTATATCATATTATTTATTTTCAATAATTACTTACAGTATTCCAAAATCTCAGAAAATTTTATCTTACATCAGTATAAAAAGTACTTGATTTTTAAGCTTTTTCCTGGCATCCTGGAAGGACTGAAGTTTCATGACCAAATTATAGGAGAGAGTAGAGAATTTGTGGCCTGTGTCACACCTTTGTTCTGACTATGGATGCATTGCTGAGGCTCCCTGAGCTGCAGATGGTTCAGAGGCTGACTCTGAAGCATGGCACTCACTGGGCTAGGGGGACTCAGTCTTCACATAGGAGCTTAGAAATACCTAAGAAGATAAAAATGAAAAGTTAAAAAGAAAAGGAAGACGGAGGAGGAAATTGAAGAGGAGGCAAAGAAAATAAGGAAGAGGAGGGAGACAAAGGGAAAGAAGGAACATACTTAAAGTGGAACATTGCATGTAATGAGAAGGGACAATGTAAATAATTCAAGATTCAATAGAGTACTGAAAATCATCACATTCTGGTCATCTATGAATAAAATCAAGCATGCCATTGACTCTTTCATTCATGTCTTGCAAGTAGATCTCCTGATTTTCAGGTGAGATCTATTCTCTCAGTTCTTTCATTCACTGCAGCCAGGTTCAAGGGTTAACTGTCCTCAGTTTCTAATGTGGTCCCTCTGTTTCTACCAGCTTTCCTCCAGCACTGCCCATAGAATCAGTAATACCAGCCCTGCCGCACCCATCTTGATGGAATTCCCACAATGTTTAACTTTTCATTTTTATTCTTACATTTTTCTTGGAGTAATACTTTCAGCATACTTTTTATATACATGAATCTAAATTTCTAAAATAACCAAACATTACTTTTAGTTGCAACTGTAAAAATCCACAAAATGACTTTTTAAAATCATTTTTAATTGTTTTCTATTATAGTTGTCACAACGTTTATGCTTTTGCCCTCTTCCACCCACCCCATCTCCCTACTCCCGCAGGCAAAACCCACACTGTCATCCATGTCTGCGGATCATACATATATATTCTTTGACTACTCCCTTCCCCTTTTTTCCACCATCTCTCCCTAACTCCTCCACTCAGATCATTGTCAGTCTATTCCATATTTCCATGCCTATGGTTCTATTTTGTTTGTTAGTTTATTTTGTTCACTAGAGTCCTCTTACAGGTGAGATTGTATAGTATTTCTCTTTCACTGGCTGGCTTATTTCACTTAACATAATATTCTCCAGTTCCATCCATGCTTTCAAAAAAGGTAGGAGCTCCTTCTTTCTTTCTGATGCATAGTACTCCATTGTGTAAATGTACCACGGTTTTTTGATCCACTTATTTATTGATGGGCACTTAGGCTGTTTCCAGCACTTGGTTATTGAATAAAGTGCTGCTATGACCACATGGGTGCATACATTCTTTTGAATTGGTGACTTGGGATTCTTAGGGTATTTTCCCAGCAGTGGAATCACTAGGTCAAAAGGCAGTTCCATTTCTAGTTTTTTTGAGGAAATTCCAGTTTTCCACAGTGTCTGCACCAGTCTGCATTCCCAACAACAGTGCTCTAGGGTTCCCTTTTCTCCACATCCTCACCAGTACTTGTTGTTTTTTGAATTATTAATGATAGCTATTCTGACAGGTGTGAGGTAATAACTCATTGTGGTTTTCATTTGCATCTCTCAGATGTCAAATGATGTTGAGTGTCTTTTCTTATGTCTATTGGCCATCTGTATGTCCTCCTTGGAGAAGTGTCTATTCAAGATCTTTGCCTTTTTTTAATTGTATTGCTTGTTTTCCTGGTGTTGAAGACTATGAGTTCTTCATATATATTGAATATCAAACCTTTGTCCAATGTATCATTGGAAAATATGTTTTCCCATATGGTTGGTTCCTTTTACATTTTGATAATGATATATTTAGTCATGCAGAAGCTTTTTAGTTTGATGTGGTCCCAGGTTTTAATTTTTTTTCCCTTTATGTCCCTTGCCCTAGGAGAAATGTTAGCAAATGCATTGCTAAATGGCTATCTGAAATATTCCTGCCTATGTTTTCCTCTAGGACTTTTATGGTGTCACAAATAATACTTAAGTCTTTTATCCATTTTGAGTTTATTCTGGTGTATGGTGTAAGATGGTGGTCTAGTTTCCTTTCTTGCATGTGCCAGTACAGTTCTCTCAACACTATTTATTGAAGAGGATATTTTTGCTCCATTGTATGCTCCTGCTCCCTTTGTCAAATATTAATTGACAATAGACCCATGGGTTTATTTCTGAGTTTTCTATTCTGTTCCATTGATCAATGTGTCTGTACTAATGCCAGTACCAGACTGTTGATTACAGTGGCATCGTAGTGTGCTTTGATATCAGGTATTGTGATGCCTCCTACTTTGTTCTTCTTTCCTAAGATTGCTGAGGCTATTTAGGGTCTTATTTCGTTCCATATACATTTTTGAAATATTTGTTCTAATCTATGAAATATGCCATTGGCATTTTAATAAGAATTGTATTGAATCTATAGATTGTTTTGGGTACTATGGACATTTTAATGTTAATTCTTCGATCCATAAACATGGTATATGTTTCCATTTTTTTAAATATTTTGTTTTATTTTTAGAGAGGAAAGGAGAGAGAAAGAGAGGGAAACATCAATGTGTGATTACCTCTCACATACCCCCTACAGGGGACCTGGCCCACAACCCAGGCATGTGCCCTGACTGGAGAATCAAACTGGTGACTCTTTGGTTCCCAGGCTGATGCTCAATCCACTGAGTTATACCAGTCAGAGCAGCTTCCATTTCTTTGTATCTTCCTTAATTTCTTTCTTCAGTGTTCTATGGATTTCTTTTCTTTTTATATCACCTACCTTTTCCTTACAGTTGTCAGTACAGTTGCCTCCGTTTTCCTGCTACCACTTTCCCCTGCCCCAGCCACACCGACCTCCAACTCTCAATCCTCCCTCCCTTTGGTTTTGTCCATAGGTCCTTTATACATGTTCCTTGATGACTGTTTCATTTCTTTCCCCTATTACTGCCCTTCCCCCTCCCTTCTGGTTGCTGTCAGTTTGTTCTTTATTTCAATGTCTCCAGTTGTATTTTGTTTGTTTGTTTGATTTATTGATTAGGTACCACTTACAGGTGCGATTATATGGCATTTGTCTTTCACTTCCTGGATTGTTTCACTTAACATGAGACTCTCCAGGTTCATCCATACTGCTGTGAAGGGTAGTAGCTCCCTCTTTCTTTTTGCTGCACAGTATTGCATTGTGTAAATGTACCATACAGATTTCTGAGTACAGGTCTTTTACCTCCTTGGTTAAATTTATTTCTAGGTACTTAATTTTTCTTGTTAGTATAGTAAATGGGATTTTTTCCTTATCTATCTCTCTGATATTTCATTGTTGGTGCTCAAAATTGCCATTGATTTCTGAACACTGACTTTCTATCTTGCTATTTTGTTAAATTGACTTATTAGGCCACAAAGCTTTTTGGTGGAGATTATAGGGTTTTCTATCTACGCTATCATGTCATCTGCCATAATGACAGTTTTACTCCCTCCTTTCCAATTAAGGTACCTCTTATTTCTTTATTTTGTCTGATGACTATGGCTAGAACTTCCAGGACTATGTTGAATAAGAGGTAAAAGCAAACACCCTTGTCTTGCTCCTGATCTTAAGGTAAAAGCTTTTAGTTTTTACCCATTGAGTATAAGTTTGGCTGTAAGTTTCTCATATATGGCCTTTATTATTTTGAAGCAGGCTCACACTATTCCAATTAACCCAGTGTTGTTGTTTTTTGTTTGTTTGTTTGTTTTATCATAAATGGGTGCTGAATTTTATTAAATGGTTTTACAGCATCTGTTAATATGATCACATTTTTGTCTTTCATTTTGTTTATATGGTATATTACTTTTATTGATTTGCCAATATACCATCCTTGCATTCCTGGGATGAATCCCACTTGATAATGGGTTATGATCTTTTTAATGTGTTGCTAAAACCAGATGGCCAACATTTTGTTGGGGATTTTAGCATCTAGGTGCATCAGAGATATTGACATGTAGTTTTCTTATTATTGTGTCTTTACCCGGTTTTGGGGTTAGGATGATGCTGGCCTCATAGAAAGACTTTGGAAACCTTCCCTCTTCTTGAGTTTTTCAGGATGATTTTTAGAAGGATAAGAATTATTCCATAATTGTTTTTGTAAGTTCACCTATGAAGCAGAGCTTTTGTGTGCTTGGAGTTTTCTTTCTTCTTCTTCTTCTTTTTTTATCTTTATTTTTTGGAATATTTTACTGATTATGCTATTACAGTTCTCTCATTTTTTTCTCATCTTTATTCCCTCTGCCCTGCACCCCATCCCAACATCACCATGTCAACACTTTCCCCACCACTATTTACCCTGGCCCCACCTTTCCCCACCTCCCAGACTAAATCCTTCCCCCATTTGGCTATGTTGATGGGTCCTTTATGCATGTTCCTTGATGACCTTTCCCCTCCTTTCCCCCTGTTATGCCCCTCCCTCCTACCCTCTGGATATTGTCAGTTTGTTTTTCATTTCCATATTGCCAGTTATATTTTACTTGTCTGTTTATTTTGTTGATTAGGTTCCACTTATAGATGAGATCATATGGTATCTGCCTTTTACCACCTGGCATATCTCATTTAACATAACGCTGTCCAGATTGATCAATGCTGTTGCAAAGGGTAGTAGTTCTTTTTTTCTTTCTGCTCCATAGTATTCCATTGCATAAATGTACCTCCGTTTTGTGAACAGTTCATTTACTGTTGGGAACTTAGGTTACTTCTAATACTTGGCTATTGTAAATTATGCTGCTGTGAACACTGAGGTCAATAAATTCTTTTGAATTGGTGTTTCAGGGTATAATACCAGCAGTGGAATTGTTAAGCCAAAAAGAAGCTCCATTTTTAGCTTTTTGAGGAAATTCCAAACTGTTTTCCACAGTGGCTGAACCACTCTGCATTCCCACCAACGGTGCACTAGAGTTCCTTTTCTTCCAATCCTCACCAGCACTTGTCATTTGTTGATTTATTTATGATGGTCATTCTTGTTGGTGTGAAGTGATATCTCATTGTGGTTTTAATTTGCATCTCTCTGATGGCTAGTGATGCTGAGCATCCTTTCGTATGTCTCTGGGCCCTTCGTAGGCCCTCCTGGGGAGTGTCTGTTCAGGTCCTTTGCTCATTTTTTAATTGGGTTGTTTTTCTTCCTGGAGTGGAGTTGTGTGAGTTCTTTATGTGTTTTGGAGATCAAACCCTTGTCTGAGGTATCATTGGCAAATATATTTTCCCATACAGTTGGCTCCCTTTTCATTTTGCTGATGTTTACTTTAGCCATGCAGAAGATTCTTATTTTGATAAAGTACCACATGTTTATTCTTTCCTTTATTTTTCTTGCTCTAGGGGAAATATCAGTGAAAATATTGCTGCCTGGAATATCTGAGATATTCCTGCCTATATTCCTTTCTAGGATTTTTATGTTTTCGTGACATACATAAACTCCATCTTGAGTTTATTTTTGCGTATGGTGTAATTTGGTGGTTTAGTTTAATTTTCTTGCATGTAACTATACAGATCTCCCAACACCATTTGTTAAAGAGGCTATTTTTATTCCATTATATGCTTCTGCTCCCATTATCAAATATTAATTGACCATAGGGACATGGGTTACTTCTGGTCTCTCTATTCTGTTCAATTGATCTTTGTCTGTTCTTAGGTCTGTACCAGACTCTTTTGATTACAGTGGCCTTATAATTTAATTTGATGTAAGGTATTTTGATCTATTCATCTTTGTTCTTTCTCAAAATTACTGCAGCTATTCAGAGTCATCTATGATTCCATATACATTTTTGTACGTTTGTTCTATATCTGTGAAATAAATCATTGATATCTTAATAGGGATTGCACTGAATCTATAAATTGCTTTGGGCAATATGGACATTTTCATGAGGTTAAATCTTCTAATCCATGAACATGGTATATACTCTATTTATTTGTGTCTTCCTGAATTTCTTTCTTCAGTGTTGTGTAGTTTTCTTAGTACAGATCTTTAATCTTATTGGTTAAGTTTATTCCTAGATACTTTATTTTTCTCATTGCTACTGTAAATAGAGTTTTTCCCTGATTCTGTAACTTCATTGTTGGTGTACAAAATGCCTTCAGTTTCTGAATACTGACTCTGTATCTTGCCATTTTGCCAAATTCAGTAATTAGTTTGAGTAGTTTTTTGGTAAAGTCTCTAGGGTTTTCTATGCATACTACCATGTCATCTTCAGAAAATGCAGTTTTACTTCTTCCTTTCCAATTTGGATGTATTTTATTTCTTTTTCTTGTCTGATGGCTATGAAAAGAACTTCTAATACTATGTTGAATAGATATGATAAAAGTGGATATTCTTTTCACTTTCCCAATCTTAGTGTGAAAGCTTTCAGTTTTTGTGTGTTCAGTATAATATTGGATGTAGGTTTCTCATACATAGCCTTTATTATATTGAAGTATGCTCCTTTTATTCCAACTCTGCTGAGTGTTTTTATCATAAACAGGTGCTGTACCTTATCAAAAATTTTCCCCATCTATTGATATGCTCATGTGATTTTTGTCTTTCCTTTCATTTATGTGATATATTATGTTTTTTGATTTGCAAATATTGTACTATCCCAGCTTCCCTGGGATGAATCCCACTTGATCATGGTGGATGATCTTTTAAATATATTGCTGGATATAGTTTGCCAATATTTTGTTGAGGATTTTAGTGTCTATGTTCATCAGTGATATTGGTCTATAGTTTTCTTTCTTTGTTTTGTCTTTATCTGGTTTTGCGATTAGGATGATGATGGCCTCAAAAAAAGAGTGTGGGAGTCTTCTTTCTTCTTGGGATTTTTGGAATAGTCTGTGAAGGACAGGGATTAGATCTTCCTTAAATGTTTTGTAAAATTCTTCTGGGAAATCATCTGTTCATGGGCTCTGTGTGCCTGGATTTTTTTGATTACTGTTTCAATTTCACCAGCTCTTATTGGTCTTTTCAGGCTTTCTGCTTCTTCTTCATTCAGCTTTAGATGATTATGTTTTTTGAGAAATATATCCATTTCACCCAAGTTGTCAAATTTCTTGGCATATAGTCATTTGCAGTAATTTCTTACAATCCCTTGTATTTCTGTGGTACGAGCTATAATTTCTCCTCTTTCATTTCTGATTTTATTTATTTTCATTCTCTTCCTTTTTTTCTTGATGAGTCTGCTTAAAGGCTTTTCAGTTTTGTTTATCCTTTCAAAGAACCAGCTCCTAGATTTATTGATCCTTTAAATTTTTCTTTTAGTTCCTATATCATTTAATTCTCACAGATTTTGATTATTCCCTTCCTTGTACTTGCTCTGGGCTTTGTTAGTTATTGCTTGTTTAGTTCTTTTATATGTAGGGTTAGGTTGTTTATTTGAGATTTTTCTGCCTTCTTTTGGTAGACCTGTATTGGTATGAACTTCCCTCTCAGTACCTCCTTTGTTATGTATCATAAATTTTTGGTTGTTGTGTGTTCATTTTCATTTGTTTCCAGGTACTTTTTTAATCTCTTCCTTGATCCCACTGTTGACTCATTAATTATTTAATAACATGTTATTGAGTCTCCATGTATTTGAATTTTGTGCTTGTGTTTTTTTCCTTGAGGTTGGTTTCTAATTTCAATCTATTGTGATCTGAGCATATCCTTGATATGATTTTGACTTTCTTGCATTGTTTGAGTCTTGTTTTATGTCCTAGCATGTGGTCCATCATTAGAAATGTTTCATATGCATTTGAAAAGAATATGTATTTTTGTTTTTGTGGTGAATGGTTCTGTATATATCTGCTAAGTGCATTTGATCTAGAGTGTTGTTCAGTGTCACAGTATCTTCCTTGTTTCTTTGTTTGGAAGATATATCCATTGTTGATATTACAGTGTTAAAATTCCATATGATGATTGTGTTGTGAATATTTTTCTTGAAGACCTCCAAGACATTTTTTATATATTCAGGTGTTCCTATGTTGAGTACATATATGTTTAAAATGTTTATATTGTTCTGTTGGATTATTCCCTTAAGCATTAGGTAGTGACATTAATTGTCCTTTTTTATGGCTTTTGTTTTGAAGTCTATTTTGTCTGATATAAATATTGCTACCCTTGCTTTCTTTTCCTGTTTATTTGCTTGGAATATTTTTTCCATCCCTTTACTTTCTACCTAGGTAGATCTTTTCTTCTGAGGTGGATCACTTGGAGACAGTATATATGTGTGTCCTGTTTTCTTATCCTTTTAGCCACCTATGTCTTTTGATTCAAGAATTTAATCCATTCACATTTAAGGTTATCATTGACAGGTACTTATTAGTTGACATTTTTAACGTACTTATGTTCTCTCTCTCTCTCTCTCCCTCCCCCTCTCTTTCTCTCTCTCTCTTTCTCTCTCTCTTTCTCTCTCTCTCTCTCTCTCTCCCCCTATTTTTCTTGTTTACCATCCCCTTTAGCATCTCTTCAAGTGCTTGCTTGGGGGAGATGTACTCTTTTAGCCTTGTTTGGTCTGAAGAATAATTTATTTTGCCTTCCATTTTACATGACAGCCTTGCTGTTTAGTGTAGTGTTGTTTGTAGGACCTTTTTTTTTTTTTCATTATTTGGGATATTTCATACCAGTCCCTTCTGAACTGTACTGTTTCTGTTGAGAAATCAGGTGGTGATCTTTTTTGGAGTTCTTTTGTATGTTACTAGCTGCTTCCCCCTTGCTGCATTTAAGATTTTCTTTTTGTCTTTACAATTTGCCATTTTAATTATGATGTGTTTTGGAGTAGACCTCTTTGGGTTGACCTTGATTAAGACCCTCTCTACTTTCTGAACTTGCATGACTTTTTCTCTTACCATATTAGGGACTTTTTCTGCCATTTTTGTCCAACCAGGTTTTCTATGCCTTGCTCCTTTTCTTCTCTGTCTGATATTTCATGTTGGCTTTAAGCTCCCAGAAACTATCCTCATTCTTTTTTAATCTTATGTTTTGTTGCTCTGACTGGATGTTTCTTTCTCATTGATTTGGTCCTCTGCTTCATCTAGCCTGTTTTTAATTCCTTCTATGGTATTTCATTTCGGATATTGTATTCTTCACTTCTTTCTGGATCTTATTTGCAGTTTCTTATGCTTTCTCATGCTCCTGTGGTTCCCACTAAGTTCCCTGTAACTCCCATAAAGTTCTTTGTAGTTTTCACTGAATCCCTTGAGCACCTTATAACCATCATTTTAAACTCTTTGTCTGATTGATTGCCTCAATGTCATTTAGCTCTTTTTCTGGGGATGCTCCTTCCCTTTACATTGTGGGTTATTTCTTTCTCTCCCCATTTTAGGTAACTCTTTTTGTTTGTTTCTACCTCTGAGGTTTTTCTGCTTTGCCTGCCTATCTTCATGAGTTCTTCTTCTGTGGTAGGAGTTCTGTTGGATTCAGTGGTGCCGCCTGTTTGATCTCCCTCCTGATCTGGTTGCTCTAGGGTTGCCCTCTATTCAGTTTATGTGTGCTCACTTGTTGTACTGGGACTTTTATTATTGATGGCTCCTTTGTTGTTGGGTACTCCCATCTGGCTGGCTGACTGGAAGTCACAACCCCTGCCATGTTTTGCATGCTGCGGTACATGTGCTAGTTAACAAAACAATACTACATAGAGAGTCAAAGCCACACCAGCAAAAATATCCCCTACTACATTAGCAATATCAACTGCAATTGAGCTAAGATTAATAAAAGCAGAGAGAGATTAAGAATATTATAAGATAAGATAAGATAAGATAAGATAAGATAAGATAAGATAAAGGAGAGAAAAATGATTTTGAGTGGCAAGAGGGAAGAAAAATAAGAGTAAAGAATAGAAACAAGATGAAGAAAGGGATAAAATAATATTAAAGTGTAAGTAAAACAGGGAAAGGTGGTGGCAAAACGGAGTAAGAAAAGGGAAGAGTGTAATATGAGGTTTGAATTAAAGTTTAAAAAGTAGTGAAATAAGGGGATCAATATTGCAGTAAAACAACCACAGATTCAATAATGATGATAGCTGAACAAATATTAATAAAGGTGGAAAGATAATAAGAATATTACACAAAAGAAAACAGAGACTATGAGATGTTTACAGTAAGGAAAAATGATTTTGTGATGACAGAGGGAGGAGAAATAATGAGAGTAAAAAATACAATCCAGGCTAAAAAAGGGAAAAAATAAAATTGCAAACTTAAATAAGCATGGGAAGGAGGAAGACAAAATTGAATAAGATAGGCGGAGAGTAGCCTATGAGATTTAAAATAAAAAAGCAGTGAACAAATAGGAATGTAGTTGGAAAAAAACCTACAATAACCATAATATTCATGCCAAACAAGTCACAATTTATAAAGGTGGCGAGAAAACAAGAATATTATAGATAGGGAATAAAGAATGAGAGCTGACTGAAGGAAGGAAGACTGACTTTGAGAGGATAGATGGGAGAGAAATACTGAGTAAGGAATAAGAACAAGGCATAGCATTGGGAGAAATAAAGTTTATAATGAAAATATGAAAGGGTAAGGAGAAGACAAAGTGGGATAAGACAAGGAAAGGGTACAATGTAAACTTTGAAATACAATAAAGAATAATATAAAAATCTGAATTAAAAGAATAAGAAATAAAAAAACAAAGAATAGTGAATTAGGTGGAATACAATTGATGCAAAAGAAGTCTTCAAAGGTTATGCAAAAGGAAAAAAATAACGCAAGTTCTGAAGAGGAGTGAGGTGAAATCCATCTCAGCAGTGCTCTCTTTTTAATTTTTTATCAGCTCAAGGTCCTGGGGTGAGATTGTTACTGAATATAGACCCATTTGGGGGCTGGGGCTCAGGTACTGTTAGCAAAGCAATGTCCCACCTTCCCTGGGGTCCCTCTGTTCTAGGTTCTTTGTTTCCCTTAGAAATTATGGCTGTCAATGCTGGAGTTTAGTGAAAAGGAAAGGAGCTATTTATTCAAAAGTTACACATTTTAAATAATGGCTAAATGTCGCTGTTAATTCTCAAGAGGCTAGGCAGGCCTCTCCCAGTTCCCAGAACTATCAGCTGTGTCACTGTGATTTCCAGTTCTTAACCCAAAACCATGTGGTACCTTCTCATGGACCACTAGCAAGAGTCCTTTCTCCCCTTTCCTTCCCGTGTGATCTTTTCATTGTTCCCCCATAGTGTGGAGAGAACCATCTCCCAGCTCTCAGACACACAGCTGTAACTGGGAGAGTTTCTTCCTAGTCAACTCCTCAGTTTAAGTTAAGCTAACCTTCCTGGTTAGGCTTGTTAATATGCAAAAATAACTGTCTTTACATATGTGGAATGAAGCTATCTTATTATTACTGACATGCAAAATGACTTCCAATGGACTTGTTCCATGGCAGGTCTTATGTTGGCCTTTTATTGATATGCAAAGTTACTCTGAAAGGCCCTACACCACATCTTTCTTCTCCCATGGTGGCCCACCTTTGGGTGGGTGAGGGAGAATATCCTATATTTTACTTGGACACCCCACATTCTGGACACCGTTACAAATTCTGCTTCGGAAGGATACCTGTTACTGGTTGTCTAACTTCTGGCAGTACAGCCTGTATCACCTTCACCTCCCTCTAGAGGGGGGTCCTATTGTGATTGGGAGGGTGGGGCCCCTGCGTATCCCCTTGGAGGTACTGGTCAGGTTTCTGGGAAAGTCGTAGATGTATTTCCCCTACCCCTTCACCACCCATCTTGATCTGTCCCAGCTTATTTCCAACAATGTATACTTTCTGCTGAACTAGCTGTTCATTTCAAGGGAGGAACCAATCTGTGTAAGAGGGTCAGCCCTTACTTGTTTGGTGATGAGGGAAGTTCTGTGTGCTAGCCAAGGGCGAAGGGTCCCTGACTACCCCTTGCTACAGGGCTTTCTGATCTCTCTGCTTTCCTGGCCTCAATTAAATAGGGCCCCAGTAACCAGTGTATTTTGTCCCTCTGAGAGAAGTGAGCCTTCTAGATGTTTGTCTTTCTGTCTTTCTCTTGCAGATATGCACCCTGCACGGGGTGTTGAGCCTTTCTTGTTTGGGATTCTGCAGGACATAGGTGTTCGGCGAGCCTTTCAATCTTCCCTAAGGAAGGCAGCTCTGTCTGGTTATAAATAATCTCAGGTATTCCACTCCTGCTTTTCCAGTTCCCAGTCCTCTGCACTTGTAGCAGACACAGTCCTGAACTTTCCACTCTGCACAGCCTCTGGCCTGCTAGCTGTTCCCGGCCAGGGCCAAGAAATCCCCACACTGTGCACCTCTCTGATTTTTCTGCCCAGCTGCACTCGGTGAGAGCAAACTACACTCTCTATGTTTTCCCCTTGCTGACAAGGAAGCTTTCCATGGGGTCCATGCCCAGCAGGCCATGGGTACCCTTTTAAAAAGTCACTCTGGGTACCCCCACTGCAGCACTGAGTAGCTATCCAGCTTTCCTCACATACCACCTCTCCAAAAAGCCAAAAGTCTCTCACAGTCATGGCTGGTTGAGACTTATCTCCACTTGACCCAGGTGCAGATAGAATCCCTCTCTCTCTCTGGCACTCTCCCAATTAGTGTTTCCTACTGCAGCTATGGGTATGCTGCTCACTGTGTATGTGTGTGTGTATATATATATCCTAAATCTCCCCAAGTTTGTGTATCCAAGTCACTCCCATCCCAGGTCTGGTGGTTCTCTCCCTGGGAGATGAAAGAGCCACAGAGCTGCGATCTCTGACCAGGCTATCTGCAACTGTAGGTGCCCAGGGTACTTTCTTTTCAACCTATAAAATCTTACTGTGCATTGTGAAGCATCTTCTATACTCCTTGGCTTCCAAATTCCATAGCAGCTAAGGTCCTATTGAATGATTAGTTCTTTTTCAGATGATGAACCAAGTATCCAAGTTGGGGACAAGAGCAAGTGGACTCATCTTCCACCTACTTAGCTGCCATCTTTCCCTCAAAATGACTCTTTACAAGGAGTATATACAATTCTAATCCTCAAGTTTAATTAAATATGTTAAAATTCATATGTCTTTAAATGTAGAAGTTCTACATATGGAATAAATAACTTTGAACAACACTGAAATAAAAAAGGAAATACTCAAGAGAGAAGACAATAACATATGTATGTTTGGGGGAAAGGAGAAATTCTTTTTTCTTAAATATTTTTTCAGTTACCGCTGAAATACAATATTATATATGTTTCAGGTATAAAAGACATTTATATAACTTGTAAAGGGATTACCCCACTAAGTCTAGTACCCATCTGACACAACAGGTAGTTACTATAATGATATTGACTGTATTCCCTATGCTGTAACATCCCTGTGACTGTTTGGTAACTGCCAATATGTACTTCTTATCCTTTCTAAAGGAGGAGTCTTGATTTGCAGTCTATTTTCTCAGGGTTCAGACCAAAAGACATGTTTTAATTTGTCTCTAAATAATAGTGCATAAGTTAATTAGCTTACTTTCCATTCAGTTGGAATTACAGGTACTAAGGGGGTTCACAATGGTTTTTCATTAAAATCAAAAGTTTAATATTATTAGTCATATGTGCTTTTGATTTTTCTATGTTTTGGAAACATCATGATGCTTCAATCTTGAAGGTGTTAGAGGTCAAATAAGAAAAGGGAAATGTCATGCTTAAATATAGATGACTGACCCACACCAAAGGTTTAAACATTTAGAATTTGTCACCACATAATGCTACTTAATAATTTAAATTTTTATCTCAATTACTTCTCATTCTTCTTTTCAATGAAGGAGAAATAAGTAGTTTCTAATAAAGTTACCTCTACCCACTTCACAATGATTATGCTACCAAATTCAGTTTTCTCCTTTCTAAGTCAAGTTTCTCACTCAAGTTATCTTACTGAATTCTCATAACACAGTTGAGGATCCATAGACACAAATTGAGACAGGTGATATAGCAGAGACCCAAGAAGGATAAGAGGGCTTTATGAAAATAGAGAATTATTAAGTGACTGGCTTTGGGCTAGAAAGAACTAGGGTTTTGATTTGGCAAAGGCAGTTCCAGTTAACACATGTTGACCCAGAATGATTATTAAATAAACACTCTCCCTCATTCCCAATGGGAATTGGACAGGCCCTGTGATTACCCTAGCTGGAAAACATATCCTCTGAGCCCAGTACCATGCTTGTTCACTGCACCTCACTGGGATAGAGTATCTATTCCATCAGGAGATTAAGGTCCCAGCTCAGACAGGGCTGCTTTCTCTGCCTCTGAGCACAAAGGAGGTAACTCTCAGGTCATTGTCACCTCTGCACTTATATACCTGTTTCAAATAACTATCAAGTGTAATAATTTCTCAGACATCATGGTAAATGATGTCCTGAAGTTTGTTTTATTTTTCTATTAGTATTTCTCTCCAAAGCTTCAGTCTATAAAAGTCTAAATCATTAATTATATAAAAAAAGTAAAAAAAACTGACAATTTCTACTCGATGCACAGTTTAATAGTTCAACTGAATTTCATTAAATTGGATTTCATTATTAAAAAGTATAAAATGTTTTTATTAAGCAAATAGTTTACTCTAATTTTGTGTTTTCTTTAAAATATAAATTGAAACCTTATGTTCCTTGTGAGCAGAGCATGTTATGCCTAGAGGTCAGGCTGAAGGTCACAAGCTGCACATGCAGTCAATTGGGGAAGTACCAGCATCAGGTCAGTGAGTACATATAAACACCTGACTGTGGCTGGAACACAGCAAGATCCTTTGAGGCAGTCTGTAGGTAATGCAATCAACACCCAGCTTGGCACTTGGTAGTGTGCAGTGAGTAGTGATAAGGTTTTTGTTTGTTTATTTTTTTATTATCAAGTGTTGTGAAAAGTCCAGAGAGAGTTTAAGAGCCATTCAGAGAGGGGCAGGTAAACAGTGAGAAATACAAAGAATGCACAGCAGATGGGGTTGAGCTGGTAGAGCAGTAGGCTTGAAACATGAGAAATCATGACTTGACAGGGCAATGTTAGGAGCAGCACAGTGGAGAAGAATATGTGCACAACAGTACCCCATGGATGCAGACCCAAGCCCCAGATGCTGCAGCAGCGAGGAGACATGCCTGACACTTTGTCGGTGTTCCTATAGGCCTACCGCCTGGGGTGCTGCAGCAGCCTCCATCCACACTCATGGTTGGTGACTTATCCTCAGTTCTCAAGCACCAGCCAGTCTGAAAAGGCAGTAATTAGAATAATTAGGACAAATCATCACAGTGAATTAATGAATTGCCATTCACCCCTGAGCACTGTGGAGGGTTTAACAAAGACTGTGACTCTTAAAATGCTGTTGATAATAAACATTCCTGAAATTCTGTGACACTGCCCCAACCAGCGGACAGTTAGTTAAGAGAAAATCAATTTTCCTTTTTTAAAATTTGGCTGATCTGGTCAATTTGTACATTTATTTAACTGAATTTTTAAAAATAAGATCCTGGAGTTTAGACAGTGTGACAACAGGAAGACATGACAAATGCACTTATAGTCAAACCATACAAATGCCCTCATCCTTAAAAGATGGAAAAAAAAAATACTACTGTACTTATTTTCCTTCACTCTAGATCCTGGGCTACAGAAAGATTTTGATATTTTGGCAAACATCACATTCTGCTGTTATATAGAGAACATGGTACTCACACCTGTGATATAGACATGGTCCTAGATATGCTCTATAAATTTTCTATTAAATACTCAAAATAATCATATAAAGTAGGTATCTTCTCCAGGTTATTTAAGAGAAACCTGAGAGTCGGATTGATTATGTACCCTGCCTGAGACTACATGGAGAGGAAATGATAAACGGGACTCCAGGCAAGGGGCTCTAACTTTACAGCTTATACTCTTTTCAACATGAATCTAAGTAGCCCTACTACTAGCTCTCTTGTTAAGAATTGACAGTCATTGCATCTCTGCTGTGGGTCACTGGACTGAAAATTAAAGCCTGGCTATCTATGAATTAAGACACACAGTATAAAATCTTTCTTTGTCAAAGTGAACCTCAAAGTCTGCTCCTCCTGCCCTCTGAGTTCCAGAAAGTCAAGACAGTCTGTGTTGTTGACATTCAATTAAGGAAATTAATTCTGAAGAAATGAGAAAAGAAGCCCTATTATTTCTAGTTGTATACATTGTTGAGGGGGGCCAAAGAAGTTTCCTATGCCAATATAAAACTTTTGGGATATTGATTTTAATCTGGTTGTTAAGAAACAAAAATCTCCAAAAGAACCTTTGACCCTTCTTTATCTACTTGAAGGAATTCAGGTAGAAGCAAAGCAAAATAAAACAAATTTGAAAAAGCCCTGCCTCAGGAAGGGAATCTTAGAATATTCACCTTAGCATATTCACTTTAGCTTGTATGAATTAAGTGTGGCAAACTGGGAGAAACCAAGCAGAGTCTATCTGTTGGACTCCCCTCTGTGTCCCATGGTTTCTGCGTGACCCAGAAAGATTATTTATGTTTGCTCTTTCTCATTGACCTGGAAATTGCCTACTGTCCATTTGAAATCCTAGAACCCTGCCTCCCTCTGCTTAGTCCAGAATGACATGTAAGCTTCTGTGGGAATTCTACCCCCTTGGTATGTGTCCCTGTGACAGCAAGAGCAGAGTTCTGAATGCGGAACTTGGCATGAGAAAGGCCATTGAAGGGGAACCAGCGTTCCAGCCCTCTTGGTTGTCCTGGTAAACATTACCTGACTGTTCTCTCAGCCCTCTCCTCCTGTACCATGGGAACAGATGCAATTCTATGCACCTTTAGTAACCGTCTCAATAAAAACCCTGGATACCTGAGAATGGGAGTGTCCTCCCTTGAGGGACGCTCTCCCTTTCTCCCCTGGTTTGCAGTGCTGCCATAGCTCCTGTGTGTTTCTCTCTCCACCGAACACCCACAGGATGGGAAACAGACAAGCTTCAACTGCCCAATGGGTCTCAGGTCTTATGTTTCTTTGGCTCCCCCACATGTGCATCCATAATAAATTTTGGACACTTTACCCTGTTAATCTGTCTCATTTTAATTTTCTTATTAGCCTAGCCAGGAGAACTTAGAAAGGTGTCATGAATTATATCTCAGACCAACATTAACAAATACTAACAAAGTTGAAAGTGCAACTATGAGGAAGAAAGAGCCACTGCAAAGCCTTAGCTCAGTTGGGCCATTGCTGTAGATCTTCCAGCGCAAGGTGGGGACAATGTCATGTAGAAAGAACTGAAGGAAGTTGGCAAGATATTATTCCTCTTGGGGAGGAGCCCATGTTCTGTGATCTAGCTGACACAGGTGCATGAAAAGCAAGTTAAAACCATAACTTCTAGTTCCTTATGACTTTGGAGAAATGGCAAAGCTACCCATCACAATGTTTTCTCTCAAATTCTAATGATTTTCTGATCAGATGATGACACCATGCATTCATTTTGTTTTTCAAGCAAGAAGAACTAGCACTACACAAATTTTCTTATTTATATCCCATTACAAAGTTATAAAGTAGACAACATATATTCCTATTATGAAGGGAGGGAGAAAGGAAAATAAAGTCCAGCAGGGATTAAACAACACTAAGAAGGCCATAGTGAAAAGCTATCAGAATTGGGATTCACGATTGGCTTTAATGATAAAATTCAGACACCTGAAAATGACTGTGTGCATGTTCGTGTGTGTATACACACTTTGAAGAGCGGAATGATGTCAGTACTTTTTGAATCACACCATATCACTGTGTCTAGATTTATGATGTCACTTCCCAGCTACCGTTTTGAAATGTGACTTTTAAAAATATAATTGATAGTGGAATTTTAAAACTGTAAGAAGGCTCAAGATCATACTAGCCAAATTATTCTTTATTTTATACCAAAGGACTCAAAGCTCCCAGGATGGTGCTAAATACACATAAACCACAGTAGGCTATTGGATGGACCAAGACTTGGCATCAAATGGGCTGTATTCCAAGCTCAGCGTTTATACTACTTTTAGTTCACTGCTCTAGAGATGGTATAACATTCACACACACACTCACAGATACACGACAATGAAAAAGTTATTTTTCACTCCCCATTACATTTTATTTTATTGAAATTTCCACTGATTTTTCTCCTGGAACGCCCAGGTATTCAGTCAATTAGGACCCTCAATGAGTATGAAGAAAAGATTATTAGACAGAAACAAGAGGAAAAGCCAGGAAAACTCTCATCCCTGCCTGCTGCTTTGAACGCCCACTTAGCTGCCCCTCCACTTTCCTTCCTTACTCCCCTGTGATCCTCCTGAAGAAAAGCATTGCTGCTTCCCTATTGTGGCTACTGGCACAGCATGCGCCCTCAGGAGGTCTTTGGGGCACATGTGCTGAGAGTCTGGCAGTCCCTCTGGAAGGGAGGCGACCTCCTAGAAAAAGAAGGCTACCTTTTCTAGGTGCTTTTATTCTGTCTTCAGGAAAAATAAAATTAAATTAAAAAATAAAAAGAGGTTGGGGAGGAATTCAGTAACAGTTCAGTCATACACCTAGGCAGTCACAGTACAGTAGCTGCCCTAGAAATTAAGATAAATAGAGACTCGTCCGCTGAGGCCCCCAAAGCACCCTCCCACATGGCGTGCTGGGCTCCAGCAGCCACCTTACTGTACGTGTGGGCGGAAGGAGGAGCAGTGCTTCCTTTGCAGAGCTGGAGCTAGCCCAGCGTTCCACAGAATTAGAGGATTTAAAGGATTTTTTTATGAGCACTACACCTATTTCCCCTGACCCTGGCTTTGTTCAGCTTTAGGGATGTGGGGAGCTTGCACTTCTGTTCCTGTTGGAGGCGCAGAGGTGACGTCTGCACTGCAGGTAGGGTGAACAGAACGTTCAGCCCTCGGTTAACATGGTTGGGCTGGGGCACTCAGCCTGCCCAGTTGGGAAAAGGTAGGTTTCCTTAGCCACACTGTGGCCTCCCCACACCCCGCGCCCCCAGGTCCAGCCCCGGCCACACTGTGTCACCCCCCCCCATCCACCGACACCCCTAGGAACAGGGGGCTAACTACAGAAGGTGCACGGACAGCACCTCAGCCTGGGTCTTCCTGAGTCGGCAGGAGCATAGGCGTCCTTTGCCAAATTACTTTCCTTTGCTGCTCATTTGCGGTTTCTGTTAAACGAGTATTGGTCAAAGGAGGTTTTTTTGTTTTTTTTGTTTGTTTGTTTTTCTTTTTCTAATGCGAAACCCATTTCTAAAGAAAAAATTATAAGAAAGCCCTGCATGTGGAAAAAATACAAGCTATTCTGGTGGAAGCAGCAGGAGGGCAAGCGGGATGCAAGAATAAGGACTATACTGCAAGGTATCTGCAAAGGCCTTGGATGCTTGCCAGAAAATGACCACCCTGTTCAGAGCATGAGAGACATCCTGTCTTCCCTTATTTTATATTATACTTATCTTCTTTTCCCCTAGATTGTCAAATTTAAAAATGACAACAATCAACACAGCAAAAGCTGTCTGGTGTGAATAAATCAAATTATACTTAATTTTTTGTCATTGGAAAAATATATATTTTGGCAGATTTTTAGTAATTAGTTTATGTATGCCATGAGATGAAAAAGTTTGAAAATTGCTGGTCTATAATATACAAGAAAAGGAAAAATATTTTCTTTCCTCTTTCCTGCCTCTTCTCTTTCCTGTTGCTTCACTTTTTTAAGTTGATAGAAAAAGTCTTTTTTTCCATTTTTCTCATAATTCAAATCACAGGTATTTATGTAGTCTCAACATATGACCAATGACTTTAATACATTCCAAGTTTATTTCAAATTCATTTAAACATTGAAAATATGTCCAAGTGAAAAGTTTTAACTTATAATTTACTTTTAAGCTTGCAGCTGAATCACAATTTATAAATCAGAATCCTTTGGCATTATTTTCACTTTGTCTACAGAGGACACTATGCTTAATGGCTAGAATCATGAGATCTCTTGAAGACCAGAGTTGTAAGAATTCAAGCAAGTTAATAATCGTTCAAAATTTTGTAAACTATAAAATGGTTCTAATGGCTCTTATCTCTTGAAGATGCTGTAATACTGTGCAAAATACTGCTTGTTTCAAACATTGTAAATTTTTTCAAAGTTATCTTCAAAGAAATAAAGCAGAATTGTGTCTATATAATAATTACCTGGGTGCAAACAAAAACATTAGCAATACATATAGATGTTCCCAAAAATATGCATTCAAATTTTCGAAGATAATTGTTTACTTCTTTAGTGTACAAAGATTTACATTTTTAATGTCTTACGTTTATTCATACAGCAATCATGATCCTCAAGGTGTGTCTACCCAAAATACAAATTTCTCAAAAATCTCAACACTATGAATTATTTTATCAGTCAAAACACTCATAATTAGTTAAACAATGATCCAAGGACATGAAAACAGTTTGGGTCAAGAAAAGAAAATCCTTCAGTGCCTAGTATTTCTCACGATTGTCTGGGAATCACAGAAGATTGGAATGGGAAGTGCTCTTACCTGGGAGACATATATTATAAGAGTTAAGAACATGCACTATAAAATCCAATAGAGTTGGTTTCCTGCCCAGGTCAGCCATTTATGATCTCTTTCTCTGCACATATTACCTAATGCCATTAAACTTCAGCTGGTTCAATCATAAAATTGAAGTTAACACCACCAACCTCACAGGGCTTTATAGAGATTACAGTTAAAAAAAAAAAAGAATATAATATGTTTGGCACATAGCAGAGCTAAGAGTAGAAATCTGATCTTTTTCCTGTAAGACAGTAGTTGTACAAAGGTGATAGTATGATTATCAGAGGCAATGGGGTGCAGTATATTTTTAGAAAAAAATATACATTTACAGAAATACTGGACAAAGTTGAAAGATATTTAACAAAAATGAATAGAAAATAAATGTCAACACTAAATATTACAGACATTCTAGCATGAATATGAAAAACAGTCCATCTTTCTTATAATATCATAATCCTCTTGGTGGTGTGTTTCATTGTTTTCTTCTTGGGGGAATTTATTTATTTATTTATTTAAATTTGCTTGTTTTATGCTCACTAAAAGGTTTCTTTATCTGAAACAATAACAGTTAAGATTTCACATATTTTGCCTTGCATTTTAGGTTCTGCTGAGGAATGCTTAAAACAAATAACAGTCATAGTATAGTAGTCTCCCCTTATCCCACAGGGAATAAGTTCCAAGACCACCCAGTGGATGCCTGGTACCATAGATAGTTGAACCCTATATACACTATGTTTTTCCCCCCATATATACATAACTATTGTCAACAGAAATTCCAAAAGACCATTTTGGAAAGCAAAAGAGGGTTTTAGTCATGCATGATTTGCAAACTAGGCAGATGTAGCCTTCAACAAGTACCAAAGATATATTCAGAAGAGGGAGTGGAGTTTTAAGAGCAGAAACCACAGATAGCTGTTCTTGAATGGGATGTGATGGGGCAAGCAGCGAAACTGCAAGTATGTGCAAACAGGATGGAGATTGGTCAGGGTTGTGGGGCATCTCCAGGTTCTGTCAACTCAGTAGGTAGATCCAGGAGATATGACCAAGGCTGGAGTCGTAAGACAAGGGTGGGGGCTTTACAAAGCTTGAGTGGAGAATGGCAAGGCATGGTCAGCAGGGTGAAGTCACAAGGCATTACCAGTGCATAAGTGTCCCTTCAAGTGTGCAGATTAAACTGGCAAAACAAATTTTGTTTTTAATGGAACAATTCACGGAGTGCAGTTCATTACATAGATTCAGAGTTTAACCTGTAAAACTATTTAATCACAGCAGCAAAGCCAGAAATCAAATTTCAGAAATGTCTAGATATTTGGTCACAAATTCGTGATATTAGAATCCTCACTATGATAAAGTTTAATTTATAAATTAGACGCAGTAAGAGATTAACAACCATTAATAATAAAGTGGAACAATTATAAGAATATATTGTAATAAAGGCTGTGTGAATGTAGTCTCTCATTCCAATAACTGACCTGATAACTGAGAGGGCTACTAAGTTGTTAACAGGTGGGAATCATAGACAGCATGGATAGGCTGCACTGAGGGGTGATTAATATCCGGGTGGGACAGAGCAGGACTGCGGTGAGGAATGTGCAAGTTTTCATCACAATACTTACAACACAGAATTTAAAACTTATGAATTGTTTATTTCTGAAATTGTCCATTTAATATTTTTGGACTGTGGCTGACAGCAGGTAACTGAAACTTAGGAAAGTGAAACCACAAATAACGGTGACATTACTGTACCAGAAAATTTCACCGTAGTTGCAAAACTATCCAGATGCACTGGCTGCAATGGCTCCATCTAGGAGCTCAAAGCCACGCATTTCCTGGAAGTCTGCTCTGGCTTTTCTTTTCTGAACTGAGGGCAGCATCTTCCTAGGGCTCCAAGGGACAGAATATCATCAACACCAATCTCTGGTGCTGACTTGAGACTCACTCCATTCCGCTGCTCTTCTTTCTCTCCCCTCACTTTCATAAAGAATTTGGCATTCCATTTTGCTTATTCGAAAGGTTTGTGTTTATTTTCTTGAACTCACCTTCCTTAACACAGATGCCTCTCATATGCAGGGAAAATGTTCCCTCCAATGCACAGATACTGATAGCCCATTTCACATTCAGGAGGCATGCACCTTACCTGTCCAGCAGGCCTTTCTGGCACAAAGAAGACAAAAAGGGTATTGAACAGTTTTTAGTTTCTTAGTTTCTTTTCACAAATACAGGTTTTGGTTTGTTTTACTAAGAAATATACATTATGGGTCATCTGCAGAACAAATCGCCAAGGTGGTGTTGACACCTTCAACTGACCTCTTAGGGTATTTAGAGTCCAAGGCAAAAATGAGCCTATATCTTCTTCTGTCATCTTCTAAAATACTGCTCTATAACTTCCTGGAAAATTTTTAGACAGAGAAAAGACATTTCCCAAAAATAAGCAAAACTTTTTAGATGCTGAACTCTAAACCCACAATTAGGGGAAAAGCAAAGCACACAAAATTTATTTGACTTTGCCGGTGCACCATCCTGCTAATAAACCCAGTTTTTATAACCAGTATTAATACTTAACCTCTCAGTTACAAGCAGTTTTCTCATGGATTTTCATAGCTAAAATAAAACTAACAAAACTCTGAATGTGGCTTTACAGGATGTGCATTCCAAAGACAAATACTCTGTGTCTCCTAGGCAACAACCAAATGAGAGTACTTCAGCAAACATATGATGTGGTCCTTCTGAGAACCTTATCCATTTTATTTTATCTCAAAATCAATAGTCATGAAAAATATTATTGTCCTGTAATCTTTACTGATACTAGATGAAGTTGAAATTCATTCAGCAATGACTATCAAGCATTTATTGAGAATTATAATGTACTACTTTCTAATTCAGAGAGAGAAAGATATATATACATGGCATAAGTTCTGGCCTTTAGAGGCTCACAGACTACAGAAGTAAATAAGGGAGGTACACAAATAGTGAGGATTCACAGCAGAAAACAATCAGCACAGCAGGGATTTAAAAGGTATAAACACTCAGAGAAAAAAATTACCTTGTTTGGAAAATCAGATAATCTTCAAGAACAGGAGTATTTGATTTGGGCTTTGAAGCACTGAATAGATTTGCAGAAATCTTGATAGAAGCTGAATGAAAATTCAGGGTGGAAAAATCTAACATGATCAAAGTTAAAAGACTGGAAAACATATGTGGACAAAAAAGAGGCCACATACTAAACTTGACAAGCTTAGGGGAGCCTTGCATTGGAAGCCTTATAAACATAGACCAAAAATCACCATATAATATGGTCTGAACACAAAACTCCTCATAGCGGGTCGATGTGAGTAGACATATCCTTGGCCTGTAGCTTTCTTGACAAAAGGCAATCTTTACATTAGCTGCCTGGCTGTTTTTCTAGATCTGAGATAACATACCCTTGGAACGCTAGCAGTGATTTTCTTTTCCAGACCCCTTAAGACACAACCACCAGCAGCAGAGCAGGAGACCACAGAATCTTCATTATTATCTTGTTCCTTGACTACCAACTCTCTGTGCTGTGTCAATTATTAACTATCATGTAAACACCAATATAAAAGAGGTATTTGTCTCTCCATTTTACTTATTTATCCAATCCCAGATGTTTCCCCATTTGCTTTCTCTTATCTTCCTTATCTATGACCATTTAATTTTATGTAACCCTTCTTACATCTCATCCTTTGATTCTAATGTATAAAATCAGCTGCAAAACTGACATTCTCCAAATCATTTTCTCAATTTGTTGAGATTTTGCTCCCTGGCAATTGTCATTTTTGCTCAAATAAACCCATAAAGATTCTCTACAGATTTGAACATTTCTCACATTGACACAAAATGAACAGTGTATGCATACTAAATTAATTTGTCAGTTACTGGTAAAAATTTTAAAAATAACAAGTAAAAATGAATAATAGTGTCTTATTTGAATGTTCAAACCCTATTCAATTGCCATGTACAGAAATACTTTACTTTTATCCTCACCAGTGCCTTGTAAAAAATACAGTTGTTTGTGTCTCTACTTTTTTGATGAGTCAACTGAAGGCAGAGAAGTCAGATGATGTGTAAAGTCACAAGTTATAGTCATATCCTGATGATACTGATTTAATTCATTTAAGTATTTAGCAAAATAGCTGATATTTAGTCAGTGCTCAAAGATGGAAGCAGTTATAAATATTATTATTTGTGGACAATTCCAGAAATCTGACAGTTTAAAGGCTGGACTCTTTCCATGAATGTATGTTATTTCTAACTGCAGAAATATATATTTAAATCAAATGTCAAATTTGATGACCTAATTAAATTACTTCATCAATATAGAGTTTTTACTTAATGATATTGGTATTAAAGGATGCATTAAAACTTGAAGGGTATTTAAAATTAATATTGAAAGTAAATTTATTTTTAATAAGCATTGTAACACCACCTAAATGAAGACACAGATAGGTAGTTAATCCTAGATGAAGTCAAGAGCTACAACAAAGATGCTTTCCTGGAGAATCTGGGGATGGGAGGAGTGGATTTGGGTTTTGCCTGCTGCAAGTTATGTTTCTGCTACCATATGCTATGTGTGATAGGTGGGCCCCTGCCATTCCCTATGTCATTTTTTAAAAATATTTTATTTATTTATTTTTAGAGAGACAGAAAGGGAAGGAGAAAGAGGGGAAACATCAATTTATGGTTACCTCTAGTGTGCCCCCTGCTGGGGACCTGGCCCACACCCCAGTCATGTGCCCTGACTGGGAATTGAACTGGCAACTGTTTGGTTCACAGGCCAGCACTCATCCCCCTGAGCCACAAGCCAGGGCCCCCTGTGTCAGTTTTATCTGCTGTAACCAGAGAGATGTTGAATGATTTCCTTTTTAGTTTGGCATTCTAAAATCCTAAGTGTCCTACCTTATATTGGCCTCTAAGTTTGTATTCAGAACTTCAATCAGGGAATACTTTAAATTTATGTTTTAACTAAATTTGATGCACACTACAATATTAGTTTCAGGTGTACAACACAGCAATTAGACATCTATATAAATTACAAAGTGATGACCCCAATAAATCGAGTACCTAGTTGTACTGTACATAGATAGTATAATATTATAGGATGGGACAAAAGTAGGTTTACAGTTTTTTATATGAAAAATTACACAATAATTAATAAATAATAATACAAGAATAAATACTGTGTTTTGTGTACTCACAACTTTTTCCCATTCCTGTATTAACTATATTCTCTAGGATGAACTTTACACCCTTGTAACAATTTCCGTAACTGGCAACTTGTATGTCTTAATCTCTTTTACCTGTTTCACCCCTCCTCCTAAACCTCTTCTCACCTGGCAACTATCAATTTAATCTCTGCATCTATGAGATTGTTTCTGTTTTGTTTGTTCATTTCTTTTGATTTTTAGATTCTACATATGAGTGAAATCATATGGCATTTTTCTTTCTCTTTCTGACATTTTATTTAGCATAATACCCTCTAGGTCCAAAAGTGTTTTTGCAGTTGGCATAATTTCATTCTTTTTTATGGCCAAATGATATTCTGTTATGTATATATCTCATGTCTCCTTTAAATTTATTGACTTCTTTTGTGGCCACAAAGAGGAGTATTTTACAATGCTAATAGGATCGATCCAAAAACACATTATAACTCTTTTAATCATCTACACACCCAATTTAGGGGTACCTAAATATATAAAGCAGATATTTATGGACTTAAAGGTAGAGATCTACAGTAAACATTAACAGTAAGGGACTTGAACACCTCTTGACATCAATGGATAGATTATCTAGACAGAAAACAAGCAGGGAATTGGTGGTCTTACATAACGCATTGCATTAGATTGACTTAGATAATTTTAGAACATTTCACTCACAGTAGCAACATATGCATTTTTTCAAGTGCACACGAAACATTTTCTTTGCCACTGGTCACAGATTTTATTTTAAAATATATGTTGTATGATATAAATATTGCTATCCCAGCACTTTTTAAAAAAGTTTTCTATTTGCCAAATATCTTTTTCCATTCTTTTACTTTCAATATGTTTGTGTTTTTTCTAATCAAAAGTTGGTCTCTTGTAGGCAGCCTCTATGTACAGGTATTGTTCTTTTTCTCTTTCTGTCATTCAGCCACATGTCTTTTGATTGGGGCATTTAGATAATTTTCATTTAAAATAATTATTAAAACACATGTAGGTACTACTATTTTTTTCTGATAAATTTTGTAGTTATTTTTCTCTTGCTCTATTCTTTTCTATGTTGATGAATTTCTATAGTGTTATATTTCTGTAATTTAAGTTTCTTTCTTCTATATCTCTTATAGACTTTTGATTAATGGTTATTATATGTTTCATATATAACAAGCTATGCTTATAACAGTGTATTTTAAGTTTAAGTGTGCTTAAATTCAAACACATCCTAAAATCACTTCAACTTTTATTCACCCTTCCACAGCTTTTTTGTTTTTTTTTTAACTTTGTTTGTGTGTATTCCTATATTATTTTGGTAATTACACATATTTTTGTCTTTTAAACATTGTACTAGCTTTGTAATTGGTTGATCCACTACTTTTATTGTATTCGAGTTTTGTCACTGAGATTGGTTCTTCTATTTTATTTTCTTATTTATAATTTTGACTTTTTCTACCTAAATAAGTCACTTTAACAATTCTGCTAATACTCTTTTAGTAGTGATAAACTCATTTAATTTTCTTTTGTCTGGGAGATACTTTATCTTCCTCAACTCTAAATAACAGCCTTGTAGGGTAGAGTCATCTTGGTTGTAGTCTTTTTGTATTTTATTACTTTAAATATGTTGTGTTAATCCCTTATGGTCCACAAAGTTTCTTTTGATAAATAAGCTGACAACTTTGTGGGAGTTCTATTGTACATAACTAGCAGCTTTTCTCTCATTACTTTAATATTTCCTCTTCGTCTTTAACCTTTGGCATCTTAATAGTGATGTGTCTCAGTGTGGGCCTCTTTGGGTTCATTTTGTTTGAGATTCTTTGTGCATCCTGGACTTATACAACCATTTGCTTTGCCAGATTAGGAAAACTTTATGTCATTATTTCTTCAAGTAGACTTTCTATCTCTTGCTTTCTCCCTTTTCCTTCTGGCATCTCTATTATGTGAATGTTGTTAGGCCTGATGTTGTCCCAGATATCTCTTACACTATTCTTTTTTTTTTTTTTTGGAGGGGGAGGAGAGGAGCGTTTTTCACTACCTGTTCTCCAGATCATTATTTGTTCCTCTGCTTTATCTTATCTGTTATTGATTCCCTCTAATGTATTCTTTATTTCAGTTATTTTATTATTCAGTTTTCATTATTTTTAAAATGTTTTATATCACCTTTTTTATGTTTTCTTCCTCTTTGTTGAAGCTCTCACTAATTTCATCTTGTTCTTCTCCCAAGTGTTGAACACCCTTATAGAAGTCTTTGGACCTCTATATCTGGTTGCTTGTCATCATTTCATTAGTTCCTTTCTGAAAATTTTTCCAGTTTTTTTCATTGGGACACATTTTTTTTTTGTCTCTGCATTTTGGCTCACATTCTATTTTTGCTTCTATATGTTATGTTGGACTCACATGTCTCCCAGTCTCGATAGAATGACTCTGTGTTAGAAGGTATCCTGTGGTGGTTTAGTGGCACAGTCTCCTTTATCGCCAGAGCTAGGTACTCCAGAGTATTTTGAATATGTCTTCCTATAATAGTTGGCTATCAATTGCTGTTGGCACATCAGTGGTTGGGGTTAATCCTCAGGCTAACTCACTGTGAATGTTGGCCATGACTATGGCAGACCAACTATTGTGTGTGGGATAACCCCATTGAATGGTGGTTGCTTTAGCAGGGTCTGGTGCTATCCAATGTCATGTTTTATGTGTCTCATTTCTGGAGCTGTTTGGAGGGAAGGCTCTGGTGCTGTGTGAAACTGGCCACCAGGTGCGTTGTCTCTGGTGCCAATTGGGAAGAATTTCAGTGCAGGCCATGTTCGGTCACTGCTTGTCCTCATCTTGAGAGCACTTGTTTGGATACAGAGTGATCTGTGGTTGTTTGCCAATTGTGTTAGGATTGAAGATATGTGGGAGATTCATGGTAGTAAACCAAGAATGGTTGCCACTTTACCAGTTTAGGACTCTTTGGTGGGCTTTACAATGCGAGCTGACCCTAGCCACAACTTTTACCAGGCTTGTGGTTGCTTTGTTAGAGCTAAGATACAGACCAAGCCTGACCACCACTTATGCCAGTTTTGAGGACACCTGTTGGGAGTTACAATGCAGGCTGAGACAGGTCACTGCTTTGTGTAGGACTTGGGAATGCTTGGAAGGAGCTATAGTGCACACTGAAGCCAGATGCTGGTTTTTTTTGTTTTTTGTGGGTTTTTTTTTTTTTGATATGTATATCTTTGAGAGAGTCTGTAGCTTGAACTGAGGGTGCCCACCAGTTGGATGGAGTTTGTAGATGTTTTAGAATGTCTACAGTGTGAACCTAAGACAGTTATCAGTCAGGTAAGGTTTACAGTATTATGAGTGAGTCTCTAGCATGAGGAGAGGCAGATCATTCTAATAGAAGAGCTATAGGAACAAGGTCAGTATGGCAAGAAAGCTGGGTGGCATGGAATCTCAGGGAATCACCAGGACAAGGTGAACAGTGTTAACCATGTTAACGGGGAGCACAAATTTAACACCCACATTCACTGGGCCAGCAGGGTGAAAGGAGGGCTCAATAAGGCAAAATACCATCTGTCAGTGATTCCAATTTTTAATTTTTTTTTGAGAAGGGTGCCCTGACTTTTGCTCATCCCAATCTTACCCTAAAGTTAGTAAATTTAGTTTGTCCCTGTAAGCCTCTGGCACATTTTTGAGCTGCTGTTCCTGCACTGTATCTTCGAGTTGGCTGTGAGTTTGGAGCAAGTGAGTTTGTGTGTAGGCTATTTAATCAATACCTGGGTCTCTAGCAGCTCTTTGTCTTTCTTAATGAAATTATTACTGGCTTTGACAGTCAGATGTTATGGACACTCTTCTTCTCAGCACCAATACACTAAGCTCAGGAGCTGAGTCTGGGGTTTGGATCTCCTTCACTCCTCTGCACCTAAGATAACACCCATTTATTAACATCCACTCCATGTGTTGAGACCTTCCTCATCTGAATCTCTGCTGCTTTTATCAGTCTTGAGGTGGCCTCTAGTTATAGGAATTCTGTTCAGGTAGTCTTGAGGTAGTTCTCAGTGATGATTGTTGAATATATTAGTTGTAATTTTGATGTGATTATGCAAGGTGGTGGCCTTAGATTTCCTATATCACAATCTTGACTGGAAGCCCCAGACTGGGAATATATTTTATTTTAAATGCACAGTAAACAGTGCTTGCAAACATCACAAGTTTTGTGAAAAAATATTTGTTCATTTTTGTGGTCATGTATATATACTTGTATATATCTCACTATATATGAACAAGGCACTGATCAAATAAAGAGAAGGATACTAGTCATAGCTGAGTTATTTCACACTTGAATTCTCAATCATCTGCAAAAGTATGCAAATTACTTCTCAGTTTTCAGTGAACAAGGATTAAATTAGTAGGTATTGTAAATAATACCTCAAAGATTAAAACTATTCTGAACAAATAACTACAGCAGGAAATAGGCTTGAGATAATGAAATAAAATGCAGCATAAAAATTCCCAGAAGCATAGCTGAGAAGGACATCAAACAGCAAATCAGCTCTGTTTATAAAGCATTGAGAAACACAGAAATAATTATAAAGCTATTTATGTATAATGGCCTAAAGAATACAAATGGTTAAGTTCCCCTAGGCCTGCTTTTATAGTATTTAAGATCACACAATGTAATAAGTACAGAACCAGGTAGAGTTGCAAGACTGAAGCACAATAGGAGGATATATCATGCACCTCCTTCCAGATCCTCACTGGCAATTAAACTAAGGAGGAAAATAGTCAACCAAAATAAACCAAAGACTATAAGAAAAAAAGATTTTTAAACAAGGGCTGGCAAGAAACACCACTAGACCAGTAGGGTGAGGTCATTAAAAGAGTCAGCCCCATTCACACAGGTGGTGGGCCAAGGCAGCAGTGTGACTGTGAGAGCTACCCCTTGACAGGAGAGAAGCTGGTTTCTGCAAACCAGACTCCCAGGCACAGAGCACATGTGCTGGGAATAGATGACCACATAACATCCAACAGTGAAAGGCCACAGGATTTTTCTCTCCTGGGAAGAGATGAGATCCGCTGGAGACAAAGCCGTTATTTATGTTTTTAATTCTTTTGTTTAAAGATTTTATTTATTTATATTTAGAGGGAGGGGAAGAGAGGGAGAAAGAGAGGGAGATAAACACCAATGTGCATTTGCCTCTCATGTACCCCCGGCAGGGGATCTGGCCTGAAACCCAGGCATGTGCCCTGACTGGGAAGCGAACTGATGACCCTTTGGCTCATAGGCTGGTGCTCAATCCACTAAGCCACACCAGCCAGGGTACCTATATATAGTTTTTCAATTCTTAAATATTCCAAAGCACAGGTTTTTTGTTGGCAGCCACTAATCTTGGACCCCAGTGAAGGGAGGGCAGCACAGACTAGAGTCACAAAAGGAGAGTCTGGAGAGGGAGGCACCTGGGGAGAAACATGGGGAAGTCATCATGGGGTTTTCTATGCCAGGAAATATGTGGATCCCCCAGTAGCCACCTCACTTGAGAAGAGGAAGACCCTCCCAAAGGAAAAACAATTACCTTACTCTGTGGGATCCCACTCACCTAGCCTTCTGAAATCCTGCTTTTGCCAACCTGCACCTTTTTATCCTTTTCTTTTTTTTCTTTAATTATTGTTCAGTTACAGTTGTCCCACCATTTTCCACATTGGTCTCCCCTGACGCATACCCCTGGCTCCCAAAGTCAGTCCCCACTGAATTGTCCCCTATTCATGTTCCTTGACCTACCCCTTCTTCTTTCCCCCATTATCCTTCCTGCCACTCCCCTATAGTCACTGTCAGTTTGATCTTTATTTCTATGTCTCTGGTTCTATTTTGCTCATTTGTTGGTTTTGTTGATTATGTTCCACTTATAGGTGAGATTGTATGATATTGGTCTTTCACTACCTGGCTTATTTCACTTACCATAACATTCTCCAGTTCCATCCATGCTGTCATGAGTGGTAGGAGTCCTTTATTTCTGCTGTGTAGTATTCCATTGTGTAAATGAATCCACTCATTTACTGATGGGAACTTAGGCTGTTTCCAGCATTTGTCTATTGTAAATAATGCTGCTATGAACATTGGGGTGCATAGGTTCTTTTGAATTGGCGTTTTAGGATCCTTAAAGCATAATCCCAGCAGTGGGATCACTGGATCAAAAGGCAGTTCCATATTTAGTTTTCCGAGGTATTTCCATACTGTTTTCCACACTGGTTGCAACAGTCTGCATTCTCACCAACAGTGTACAAGGCTTCCCTTTTCTCCACAACCTCACTAGCACTGGTTTATTGATTTGTTTTGTTCTATTTTTTTCTTTTTGTTCTATTTTGTCTGGTATTTTTTCTCTCTTCTTTCTTTTCTCCAATTCTGCATCTTAACCTCTGCTGAGGAGATAGCAACATACATACAGACTCAGCTAGTGTCAGATGGGCTGTAGGGTGCAGCTATTTCATACATTTTCTTGGGAAACAGACAGACACTTCTCCCTCATGGGAGAACCACAGAAGTATCCTCTCAGCTTCTGGCAGACCCCAATTGGGAGACCCCACCTATTATCCTCCTAGGGGCCCCACCCTACCAAATACAGGGAAATAATCCCAGACAGAGTAGTTTAGGGGCCGGGACATACACCCATACTATTTCCTGATATGAAAAGCACCTGCTACAGGAGATCCAGGAGTCCCATCCGATAAGGCTGTCAGATAATTTATCAACAGAAACAATAGAGGTCATAAGGGACCGGCATAAAATATTCAAGGATAAAAGGCAAAGACCTATGATCAAGACTACTCTACCCATCAAGACTCTCATTTAAAATGGATGATGAAATAAAAAGATTACCAGGTGAAAAAAAAAGTCTAAAGGAGTACATTTCCACAAAAGAAGCATTGCAAAGAATGCTAAAGGGACTTCTTTAGGAAGAAGAAGAAGGAGAAGGAGAAGGAAAAGAAAGAGAGAGAGAAACACAGATACACAGGGAAAAGTGTCAATGAATAAGTACCTATCAATAAAAAATTTAAATGTAAATGGATTAAATACTTCAATCAAAAGACTAAATGGATAAGAAATATGACTCACCTATATGCTGTCTACAAGAAACCCACATAATAACAAAAGATTTACACAGGCCGAAAGTGAAGGGATAGAGATAAAAAATATTACATGCAAACAGAGGTAAAAAGAAAGCTGGGGTAGCAATATTTTTATCTGACAAAATAGACTTCAAAGCAAGGACCATAACAAGAGACAAAGAAGGTCACTACATAATACTTAAGGGATCCAGCCAGAGGGTATAATCCTTGTAAACATATATGCACCCAAAACAGGAGCACCTAAATATATAAATAACATCTTGGAGGACACTAAGGAAGATATTAACAGTAATACAGACATTGTTATTTTAAGATGCCAATGTCCACAATGGATAACTCTTCCAGTGAAAAAATCAACAAGGATATAGTGGCAATAAACAACACACTAGATCAAATGGATTTAATTGATATTTATAGAACATTTCACCCCAAAGGAGCAGAATACATATTCTTCTCAAATGTGTATGTATCATTTTCAAGGATAGAACACATGGTAGGACACAAAACAAGACTTAACCAATTCAAGAAAAGTGAGGTCATATCAAGCATTTTCTAGGATCACAGTGGCCTGAAACTAGATATCAACCTCAAGAAAAAGAACTAAAAAACATTGGAAGAAATAGAGGCTAAATAGCATGTTATTGAATAATGAATGGTTTAACAATGAGATCAAAGAAGAAATAAAAAAGTATCTGGAAACAAATCAAAATGAACACACAGCAACCCTAAATTTATGGGACACAGTCAAAGTTTTCCTGAGAGGGAAGTTCATAGCATTACAGTCCTACCTAAAGAAGACAGAAAAATCCCAAAATAAACAACCTAATGCTACACCTAAAAGAAACAAAAATAACAACAAACAAAGCCCAGAATGAGTAGAAGGAAATAATCAACATCAGAGAAGGAATAAATAACATAGACATTTAAAAAATGTCAAAGTATTAATGAATCCAGGAGCTGGTTGTTTGTAAAGCTGAATTAAATTAACAAACCTATAACCAGATTCATCGAGAGAGAGAGAGAGAAAGAGAGAGAGAGAGAGAGAAAGAGCCCAAATAAATAAAATCAGAACTGAAAGAGAAGTAAAAAGAAACAAAACAAAACAAAAACATATGACAGAAATAAAACAGATTGTAAGAATTTACTATGAATAACTATATGCCAAGATATTGAAAAGCCTGGGCAAAACTGATAAATTTCTAGAAATATAGAATCTTCCAAAACTGAATCAGGAAGAAACAGAAAACCTGAATAGACCAATAACACCTAGTGAAGTTGAGCAGTAAAAAAAAAAACAAAAAACCTTGGCACACTGGGTTTTCTGGACCAGATGCCTTCACAGGTGAACTTTACCAATCATTCAATGAAGAACTAACACCTAACCTCAAACTATTCCAAAAAAATTAAGAAGGGGGAAGAATCCCAACTCTTTTTATGAGGACAGTATTACCCAAATTCTAAAACAAAGATTCACAAAGAAAGAACATTACAAGCCAATATCTCTGATGAGCAAAGATGCTAAATCCTCAAAATATTAACAAACTGGATAGAGCAATACGTCAAAAAGATCACACCCCATGACCAAGTGGAAATTATTCCAGGGATATAAGGATGGTACAATATTTGCAAATCAATAAGTGTGATACATAACATAAACAAAATGAAAGATGAAACTTATATGATCATATCAATAAATGCAAAAAAGTCATTTGATAAAATCCAGCACCCATTTATAATAAAAACACTCACCAAATTGGCAATAGAATATGCATACCTCAACATAATAAGGACTATATATGAAAAAGCTACTACCAACATTATTCTCAATGGGAAAAAAGAAAAAACAAAACATTTCCCCTAAGATCAGGAAAAGGACAGGGCTGTCTCCTTTTGATATTCTTATTCAACATAGTTCTGGAAATTCTCTCCATAGTGATTAGACAAGAAGAAGAAATAAAGGGCATCCAAATTGAAAAGGAGAAAGTAACACTGTCAATCACAGAGAACATGATATCATATATAGAAAATCCTATAGTCTCCACCAAAAAACTACTCAACTTAATAAATGAATTTGGCAAAGTAGTGGGATACAAAGTCAGCATTCAGAAATTGATGGCATTTTTATACACAAGTAAGGAACTACCAGAAAGAAAAACTAAGAAAAATAGCCCATTTATTATTGCAACACAAAAAATTAAAGTTCCTAGGAATAAGTTTTACCATAGAAGTAAAAGACTTACACTTGGAAAACTATAGGACACTGAAAAAAGAAAATGAGAAAGATACAAATAAGTGGAAGTATATACCATGTTCATGGACTGGAATAATTTACATCATTAAAACGTCCATACTATTGAAGGCAATCTGTAGATTCAATGCAATCCCTATTAAGATACCAATGACACACTACACAGATATAAAATAAATATCCCAAAAACTTATATAGAACCAAAAACAAAAAAAAAACCACACTGAATAGACTCAGCAATATTGAGAAAGAACAAAGTTGGAAGGATCAAAATCCCTAAAATCAAACTATACTACAGACCACTGTAATAAATAGTCTGGTACTAGCATAAAAACAGACACATAGATCAATGGAACAGAATAGAGAGCCCAGACATAAACTCATTTGCTTATTACCAATTAATGTTTACAAAGGAGGCGATTACACCCAATGAACTAAAGACAGTCTCGTAAAAAAATGGTGTTGGGAGGACTGGACTGGTACATAGAAAAAATGAAATCAGACCACTGTCTTACACCATTCTCCAGAATAAACTAAAAATGAATAAAATACTTAAATATAAGTCATAATACCATAAAAACCCTAGTGGTAAATATAGGCAGTAAAATTTCAGATATCTCATGTAACTAAATTTTTGCCACTGTATCTTATAGGGCAAGAGGGATAAAGAAAAAATAAACAAATGAGGCTACATCAAATTAGAAAGCTTCTACACAGGTAAAGAAACCATCATAAAAATGAAAAGGGAACAAACTGATAGAACATATTTGCTGATGACACCCTGGGCAAGGGTTTAATCTCCCAAATCTATGAAGAACTTATACAACTACATACCAGCAAGACAAATAATCAAATTAAAAAATTGGCAAAGACCTAGATAGATACTTCTCCAAGGAGGACACGCAGATGGCCAATGGATATATGAAAAAATGCTCAGCATCACTAGCCATCACAGAGATGCTAATTAAAACCACAATGAGATATCACTTCACACCTGCCAAAATGTCTGTTATTAATAAATCAGCAAACAACAAGTGCTGACAAAGATGTGAAGAAAAAAGAAAAACAAACAAACAAACAAACCAGCGCACTGCTGATGCAAATGCAGATTGGTGTAGCCACTGTGGAACACAGTATGGAATTTCCTCAAAAAGTAAAAAATGGATCTGTCATTTGACCCAGTGATTCCACTCCTGGGAATATATAGCATAAGAATCCCTAAATGCCAATTCAAAAGAATTTATTCACCTTTATGTTCATAGCAGTGCTATTTACAATAGCCAAGTGCTGGAAACAGCCTAAGTGCCATCAGTAAACAAATGGGAAAAGACAAAACAAAACTGTGGTTCATTTACTCAATGGAATAGTATGTCATAGAAAAAAAGAAAGAATTCCTATGTTGTGCAACAGCATGAATGGAACTGGAGGCTATGATGCTAAGTGAAATAAGCCAGTTGGTGAAGGAAAAATACCATGTGATCTCATTTATATGAGGATTCTAATGATGAAAATAAACTAATGAGAAAAATAAAACCAGAGGCATACAATCATGGAACAGATTGACAGCTGTCAGAGGGTAGGGGATAGGGGGAATTGGATGAAGAAACGTAAATAGATTAGCCAAAGAACATATATACATGACCCATGGACAGGGACCATCATGTGGGGACTGACTATGGAAGTGGGGGGTTGGCTGGGTGGAGGGGGGTGAAGGGGGAAAAAGTAGGACAACACATAGGATAACTAATAAAATATAAAAATAATAAAAATACAGGACCAGGATTACAGAAACATAGTTGCTGGCTTTTTATCTGGCCCTGACTACTGATAATGATTATTTTCAGCTGGTCTCAGTTTCCTTCTAAAAAAAATGAGAATACTACTACCACCTTTCACATTTCCATTGGACTGTTTCCAAATAAGGATGCCATATAATTTTACACTGTGTTATGAATTTCAGTAATTAAAAATCATCACTTTAATTTATATAGAAAATCATGAGACAATGTTATTATTGTACAACATACACTCATTTTCCATATAAAGAAATAAAACACAGTGAAGTTATGGTCATAAAGTAAATATAACAAGTACAGTTTAATTATTGCTTAATGAATGGTAGACATTGTGTTCCTTTGTTCTTTATTTAATTAATCTTTATAATGATTGTACAAGATGAATTATCTAATTTGTATTCTACAAATGAAAAAACTGAGGGTCGAGGGAGTTAATTAATTTCCCCAAATCGACCAGCTCTTAAAAGGTGAAGATGAAATTTAAATTCAGGTACATAGATTCTAAGCTTATATTGTCAACCCCTGTATTTCAATGCATAATTAAGTGTCTTCCTACATGCTAGAAATTACACCAACCTAAAAGGGCAGTATGTATTGGGGCAGGAGGAGATACAGGTCAGAAGGGTTTTTGCTGAGCACATCTATAATGTTTCACAAAGAGAATCTTCAGTTGACTAAGCATAGGTCCCAGGTCCAAAACTTGGGAATACATGGCAACCATGGAGAACAAGTTGAAGCCAAGAACCTGAGAAAATTTTAAAACCAAAGTTCTTAGAGCTACAGAAATCACAGTCAGGAAAATCAAGTTCAGTCATCAAATATTATAATATTAAAGTTAGACTTAAAAATCTTGCTTTACTAAAAAGGACAAAAATATGATCTCACTCATATATGAAATATAAAACAAAAAAGTCACAAACAAACCAATTTAAAAACAAAACAAACAAACAGCAACAAAATCACCTCATAAAAACCAAAAAGAGAATGGTAGTTACCAGATGGAAAGGATGATAAGGGGAGGACAAAATGGGTAAATAGCATCAAGTATATGGTAATAGAGCATTCCTGAGCCTTTTTGTCAATAAGGACCGGTTTCATGGAAGACAATTTTTCAATGGATCAGGAGTGGGGGATGGTTTAGGGATGATTCAAGTGCATTATATTTTTTGTGCATTTTATTTCTATTATTATTACATTGTAATATATAATGAAATAATTATACAACTCATCATAATGCAGATCAGTGGGACCCCTGAGCTTGTTTTCCTGAAACTAGATGGTCCCACCTGGGAGTGATGGGAGACAGTGACACCCATGTCTAGTCTACTGGGTAATCTCTTCTTGGTTGCTGTAACTGCAGAAAAACCTGCTTCATAAAGATAGGATGTTGGAAATGGAAGCAGGTTTTTCAGTACTTTTGCAGCAAATTCTGGATATTCCACTTTGACCCTAACCCAGAACATTTGACTTCACATGGAAATTAGAAGTTGTCACAAATATACTTTTAAGACCACTGCCATTTGTAATCTTCTCTTAGCTCAGTTGATCCTCTTTTATCGCAGACAAAGTCGATTCACCTGGTTTATTCCCAAATGGGTCGCAGATCCATTTCTTCCCAGTTTGGGAGTATTTTATGGTTGGGAAGTAATGCTCAAACTCTTTGGAAAGCTGAGATAGGTGATCATGCACCAGGTGGGAGAAAGAAGGCCCTGGCTCAGTCTCATTCAAAATCTCTGCTGATGTTTGAAACATGTCAAAAATCCCCATGTTCACACATGGCCCCCATAATTCCAGCCTGACTCCAAATGCAGCCACTTTACCCGATAACTGGAACACAGTTGTTATTCTCTCTTGAAGTGACGGATTGAGTTCATTAACCAGACTGAATGTATCACATAAATAAGCAAGTTTGGAGACCCATTCTGTGTCACTGAAATGTGTTCTAAAAGAAATCTCTGGAGCAGCTCTCACAACTCAAATACCTGACCAATGATCTGCCTTTAAAAAGCCCTCTCTCTTCTGTAAGAGAAGACATATGTGCTCTGCATCCATCTCCTCACAGAGCTGTGCAAATGGATGTGACTTAAGGACATGTACTTTAATGTGGTTGATAATTTTAATCACATTCTGGAAAATGTTATGAAGTTCAGGTGACATTTTTCAGCTATCTAGCATGTTTATATGGATAGCGTGGTACACTGACTCACATTCACAAGCAACCTTTTTGACCTGAGTAATAAAACCAGAAAGTCATCCGGTCATGGCAGCTGCTCCATACATGCATACATTGACACAAAGTGATCAATTCAGTTTTTCTGATATGTAAGCATTCAAAGACTTCAGTAGTTTTGCAGCTGTGGTGTTGATTGGTAACAAAAGTGCATATAACATATCCTCATGCACAGCCTCCTGAAAAATATAACACACAAAAACAAGCACTGTTGCCTTGTCAACTCTGGTAGGCTCATCAACCTGGATTGTGTACCATGGTGACTCATTAATTCACTCTAGCAATTGTGCATCAGTATCCTCTGCTATTTCATTAACTTGTCTAGTTATGGTGCTTGCCAAAAGAGGAACACATGCCACCTTTTGAACTGCAGCCTCTCCTAAACATTCATGATAAATGTCCTCAGCATCAGGCAGAATCAAATCTTCACCAATAGAGAAGGGTTTCTTAGCTTTAGCAATGCGATTAGCTACTAAGAATGATGCTCTCAGTGCAGACACATTTGATGATGTGTTAGCCTTCAAAAATTGCTTCTGTTCTTCATGTTCATTTTTTTTTCTTTTGAAAAACTCCAAAGCCTTGTCTTTTAAAGTAGGGTGCTTGGTGTCCATGTAGCAAAACAGTTTTGAAGTTTTCATGGCTTTGGTGGATAGCCAGTTGCTGCATATTATACAAAGCAGGCTTGGAGCATGTGAATCATCTATTGCAAAGGACCCATAATTTAAGTAGTACTCTTGACATTTTATTTTAAATGCATATTTCTTTTTGTTGGCAGTATTAGAGTCTTCTACTGTCTCATCATTGGGCCTTTCTCCCTTTTCAAAGGATCCCTCCAATGACTTTATTTTTTACTAATTCTGACTAGGGTTAGCTTGTGGGTTTACCAAAACTGTGACTGAGACAAGTGCACAGTGTGAGAAAGAAGTGCAGATGGAAGTAGTAAATAAAGTAATGGGCTGACCATGTGTTGACTAAAATAAGTGTCAGATTCTGACTTAAAGCCTGCCTCAGGATACAGCTGTCCAACTGAACTCCATTAAATCACTTACCATTATAAAGCCTGCCACCAGATGCAGCTTAATTGTCACTTGCCACGCACTGATGGGGTTTTGATATGAGTCTGCAAACAATTGATTTATTATGGTCTCTGTGCACTCAAACCTCTCTGCTAATGATAATCTTTATTTGCAGCCACTTCCCAATGCCAGCATCACTGCCTCAGATCATCGGGCATTAGATTCTCATAAGGAGCTTGCAACCTAGATCCTTTGCATGCACAGTTCACAGTAGGGTTTGTGCTCCTATGAGAATCTAATGCCACCACTGATCTGACAGGAGGCGGAGCTCAAGTGGTAATGTGAACAATGAGGAGCAGCTGTAAAAACAGATGAAGCTTTGCTTGCTCACCTACTACTCACCTCTTCTGTGCAGCCCAGTTTCTAAAAGGCCAGAGACTGGTATCAGGGGTTTGGAACCCCTATGCTAATGGATTGACACTAGATTTTTGGTGATGACCATTCAATAGTGTATACAGATATTAAATTAAAATGTTGTATGCCTGAAATTTGTATGTTATTAATCAATGTTATTTCAATAATAACCATAGAGGAGGGGGATAATGGGGGAAAGAAGGGGTAGGATCATCAAAGAACATGTATAAAGGACCCATGGGCAAAGCCAAAGGGGGGTAGGATTGAGGGTGGGAGGTGGAGGTGAGTTGGGGGGAGCAGAGAGTGCTGGTGGGAAAAGGGAGACACTGTATTTAAACAGTAAAAAAAGTAAAAAATGTAAGTGTCCTGTCTAAATTCATTATAATAAAATATTATAATAAAAATGCTAAAAGATCTATGGAAATTGTCAACATTGACAAAAATAAGGAATATCAACAGACAGATGAAAAGAAAAAAAGGATAGATGAAAATATTAGAAGTAAAAAAAGAAATAAAATGTTAATTTGATGGTTTAACAGAGTTCAGAGCAGAGGAAAAGATCAATGAACTTAAAAAAGAAAAAACAATAGAAAAGAAACTGAAATACAAAGCTAAATAAGAGTGATATAAAATAGACATGATATCAGAGATCCGAGCTATAACATCAGGTGTCTAACATATGTGTAATAAGAGTTTAAAAAGGATAGTGGAGAAGAAATGAGGCAGAAGACGTATTTGAAGAGGTTATAATCAAGACCCTCCTGATCCAGACATGAACAAAATGGTGGATAGAGAGCTTTAACCACTCATTTTCCTTTAGAAACATTGAAAAAAAAAAGTTGTCACAACTCTGACAGTCAAAAGTTCACAGTAGCTAAACAAACACTGAACTTTTTTTTAAAGCACTTAAAATTGTAGGCATGTTTTGTGAAAATTTAATTTGTCTTGCCTGACCACCAACCCCTATACCTAGCAAAGCAGTGGCTTCAATCTTGAGCAATGATAGCCCATATACTTAGTGTAGCACCCTATCTGGAGGGAGAAGAGAAGATATTATTTGCAAATATTATGTATGTCAGTTCTAAACTGCCCTGGACTCCTTTGAAGACTGATTCAAGATGTTCATCTCTGTTTCCCTTAACTTAGAGCTCAAGCTGGAAAAGCAGTGAGCATTGGTCAAAAATAAAGCAAGCCAAACTAACAACCCTCAAATATGTGGACAAATGATTACAGTCAAAATATACAATAAACTGCATAAGGCCTTGAGCAAAAGCTAATTTCTTTAGGAAATAAAAATATTGTGAAGGAGTGATGTATGCTGGGGATCTTAAAAAAACCACATTCATGCCCAAGAAGAAGATGCTCAGGAAAGACCTGGGAAGACTAAGCTTTCATAGTAGGCTGATGCCTATAGTCAGTACAAATCTGGCTGAGTGTCCAAGGACAACATAAAAGCCAATATCCAAAGACATGAAGAGGTGAGTTCTCTCTTTCTCTTACACTCTCTCTGTTTTGTTTTGTTTGTTTTACTGATTGCTTGTTTTGTTTTCTGCTTTTTTGAAATCAATGAAATAAGATATTTTTAAAAGATCAAAAATTGTCAAATTTTACAAAGATAAAAAGAGAAAAAACACAACTGATTAAAATCAGAAATAAAAGTAAGGACATTACTGCTAACTTACAAAAAATAAAATGGATTAAAAATGGTATCAAACAGCTTGTACCACCAAATCTTATAACCTAGAGAAAATGAAAAAAATTCTATAAACACATAGATTAGCTAAACTGACAAAGACAGAATTGAAAATATCAACAGATCTATAACAAGTAAAAAGATTCAATAAGTAATTTAAAAAATACATCCCGTCTAAGAAAATCTAGAAGCACTGGCTTTACTAGTAAATTCTATAATTAAATAATAAAAATATCTTATAATTAACCAAAAATAGAAGATAAAAATTCTTCTTATTCATTCTATAAGGCAAACATCACCCTAATATTAAAGTCGGAGAAAGGTATCACAAGAAAATTGCAGACTAATATAGCTTATGAATATAAATTTTAAAAATTTCAGTGAAGTACTAGCAAATTGAATTAAACACCATATTAAACAGACCAAGTGAGATTCATCCCTGAAAAAACAAGGGTGTTTCAACATAATAAAATCAATCAATTTAATAACCACATTAATAGTACCACAAAAACCTCAAATATTTAAACTGATGTGTAAAAGCATTTGAATAAACCTAACAATCTTTCACAGTAAAAACACTTAGAAATCTATGATTAGGAAGCAACTTTCTCAATATGATAGAGAGTATTTATAAAATACCTACAACTAGCATCATATTCAATAGTGAAAGACAGAGAATTTCACCTTAATATGAGGAATAAATATCCTAGCCAGAGCAACTAAACAAGAAAAAAGAGATATTTCAATTGGAAAGAAAAAAATGAAACTATTTGTAAAGGTTCCAGTGCCAAATAATATGATTCCAAATACATAGAAAAGTCAAAAAAACTTATAAGAAAACTAATAGATGTCATAAAAAGATCAAGGAAGCTGTAAGCTACAAAATGTACAATATCAACAGACAAATTTCATTGGCATATTATACATATGAATGAGCAATTAAAAAATAAAAGACTATCAGTCAAGATGGATGCATAGATAAACACAGCTCACCTTCTCACAACACCATATCAAAATTACAACTAAAATAGAACAACAATCATGCAGAACCATCAGAAATTGACTTGAATGGAAATCTGATACCTACGGAATTAAAGAAACCACATCTATCTAGGATGGTAGGAAAGGTAAAAACACATAGCAGGCTGGTTCCACATCCATGTATTGTAGATAAAAATTCAGGAGGTATATGTTGACAGTGAGGAATCCCAACCCTACACTAGGCACCCTAGCCCAGGGTTCCAATGCCAGGAAAATAAGCTCCTATAATTTCTGACTACAAAAACCAGCATGGATTGAATTTGTGGAAGAAACTTCTAGAACCCCAAGAAGTTTCCCTTAATGAACCCACATGCAGACTTAGATTCACTCCTTCTGAACTTCAGCAGCAGGGTAACAGCTTGATAGGCACCAATGACATATAAGGAGAAACTAAAGTGTGTGGCATCAAGGAAAGAGCTCAGGGACAGTTATTTCCCAAATAGAAAGGTGGGTCAAGGCCATTGTTTTTGAGCCCCCTCACAAAAACTACAGAGTTAGCAATGGGTATCATATGTGAGAATCCATCAACCTGGCTAATAATGTTTGTCCTGCCCTAGAGATCCCCTGAGACTCAATGCCACCTAACAGGTCTACCCAAACTGTTAACTGTGACTTTTCCATATAAATGGATGGTCTTGGCTCATGCTCCATAACTTCCTAAATCCTATCAAACAAGTAACAGCTAGGTGGCTATAAGCACTAGCAGAAGCCAAGCTAGATTCACATCTTGGCTTCTTTTGGGAACCTCCAAGTCCAGCACAAGCAGCAGCCATCTCAGATTGCTTTATAGCTTAGGCAGGGTGGCCTGAAGCAGAGCACAGGTGGGGGTGAACTTGATCTGTACCACCTGGAAACTCCAGAGCCTGTGTAACTAGTGGACAGTTACAGACCATGTTAGAGCACCACCACCCTGCCCATGTTCAGATGATCCTCCATGGAGGGAGGAGGTGTGTCATCAATAGTCACAGCCAGTCCTTGCAGCTGCCTGGCCTATGTAAATCCCTCCCACTGACCCATCAACAGCAATAAAGACTCCACTACAAGAGGAGGTGTACTCAGTCCACACAAAGTATGCACCTAGAACATACAACTTGAGTGACAATAGGGACTATACCACTGGACTCTATAGGGCATCTGCTACATTAGGTCACAATAGCAGACACAGGGTCATAGAAACTCTACCTAATACACAGAAACAAACACAAGGAGGCCACAAAAATGAAGAGACAAAGAAATATAGCCCAAATTAAAGATCAGATCAAAATGATAGAAAAAGAGCTAAACAACATGGAACTAAGCAACCTATCAGATGCAGAATTCAAAACACTGGTTATAAGGATGCTCAAGGAACTTAGGACTTCAATAGCATTAAAAAGATCCAGTCAAAAATAAAGAATACACTAATTGAAATAAAGAACAACATACAGGGACACAACAGGAGAGTGGATGAAGCTAAGTACCATATCAATGCTTTGGAACATAAGGAAGCAAATAAAGCAACCAATCAGAAGAACAAGAAGAAAAAAGAATTAAAAAAATGAGGACAGTGTAAGAATCCTCTGGGACAACTTCAAGAGGTTCAATATTTTCATCATAGGAGTGTCAGAAGGAGAAGATAAGATCAAAAATTGGAAATCTGTTTGAATAAATAATGAAAGAAAACATTCATAATTTGTTGAAGGAAATAGACATACAGACAAGGAAGCACAGATAGTCCCAAACAAGATGGATACAAAGAGCCCCACTCCAAGGCTTACATTGATTAAAATGTCAAGGGTTAAATACAAAGAGAGAATCTTAAAAGCAGCAAGAGAAAAGCAGTTAGTTACCTACAGCAGAGGTCCCATAAGACTGTCAGCTGATTTCTCAAAAGAAACTTTGCAAGCTTGAAGGAATTAGCCAGAAATATTCAAAGTCATGGAAAACAAGGACCTACATACAAGATTGCACTACCCAGCAAAGCTATCACTTAGAATCGAAGGGCAGATAAAGAGTTTCTCAGGCAAGAAAATAATAAAGGAACTCATTACCAACAAACTATTATTATATGAAAAGTTAAAGGGACTTAAGAAAAAGATCAAAACTGTAGAAAATAAAATAACAATAAATACATTTCTATCAACAATTGAATCTAAAAGAATAACTAAACAAACAGGAACAGAGACAGAATCATGGATATGGAGAGCATTTTGATGGTTGCCCAGTGGAAGAGGTTATAGGGAAATGGGTGAAGAGTGAAGGGATTAAGAAGTACAAATAGGTAGTGACAGAATAACCATGAGGAAGTAAAGTACAGTATAGGAAATAGAGTAGCCAAAGAACTTATATACAATACTCATTGACATGAACAATGGTGTGGGGATCGCTTGAGGGAGTGGGGGTGCTAGGTGGAGGGGATCAAAGGGGAAAAATTGGGACAACTGTGATGGCATAATCAATAACATATAATTATGTTAGAGAAACTTACAATTAAAGAACCTCTCCCTCGGTCCCTCCCTAGGCTCTGGATGTTCCTGGCAATTTTACAAGGGTAAATTTGTACTTTTATTTTATTTTTTTAAAAGAAAACTTTCCATCATGAACTTCTGGATTGACCCATGGTTAAATGAATGAGTAATAAGTGACAAGGGAGGAAGGTTTGCTCCAGGCAGAGGAAACAGCATGTGAAAATGCCTAGAGATTTAAAAGTGCATGGCATTTGATAGCCTTTCCCAGCCACACCATCCATGCATCTTTAAATGGATTTCTGGTCTCCTCACCAGCTTGGTAAACTCCAGATGTCAACAGTGTGACTTTGCCCACCTCCATGCTTTCATCCACACTATTCTCCCATCTTGTGAACATTTTCCATGACTTCACTGTATATAAATAATCTAAACTTCAGGAGTCAACTCTGTACCAACCTTCTCTGAGAAATGCCCCCCAAAATAATAAAATTTTAAAAATTAAAAGAAAAAAATGAAAAGCTATTCCAATTACAAAAAATAAATACTTAGGGATATATTTAACTAAGGAAATGAAAGATTTGTCTACTCAAAAATAATAAATAAACAAATAAATAAACAAATAAACAAACAAACAAAAAGTAAACGATATTAAATAAATTTAAGATGCCCTCAATAAATGGGAAAGATATCCCATATTCATGTCTAGGGAGATCTAGTATTGTTAAGATACTAATACAATGCAAAGTGTATACAGATTAAATGCAATCCCTATAAAAGTTCAAAAAGTCATTTTTTCAGAAGTAAAATAATTGTCAAATGTATTGGCAAGGGAAATCGAAATGGATCCTGAATAGCTAAATCAACCTTGGAAAAGAACAAATTCAAGGCTCACACTTTATAATCTGAAAACTTCCTACAAGGCTAGAGTAATCAAAACAATGTGCTATTGGCATAAGGATTGACATATAGACCTATGGAAGGAACTGGTAGTTCATAAATAAACTCATACATTTATGACATTAAATTTCTGCTAAGGGTGTCAAATCCATTAAAAAAAGATGAGTCCGTTTAATAAATGGCATTAGGAGTACTGGGTTTCCACATTAAAAAAAAATAATGTTAGATCCTTACTTCACACCGTATACAGCATTAAATCAAACTAGGTTGAAGATCTAAATGTAATAACAAAAATTATAAAGTTCTTAGAAAAACACATAGGGCTAAATTTTCATGACCTTGGATTTGAAAATGGATTCTTTCATATGACACCAAAAGTTATAAGCTTCAAAAGAATGGATAGATAAATTTCACTTCATCAAAATCATTTTTGTGTATGTATCAAAGGATGTTAATAAGAAAGTAAAAAGACAATGTATGATATTTGATTTGAAAAGTAGAAAATAATCCATTTTGAATTTATTGTTGTGTATGATTTTAGAAGGCGGATTAAAGACTTAAACATTAGATTAAAATCCATAAAAATTCTAGAAGAAAGCATAGAGAATAAAATATCAAACATTTCTCATAGCAACATTTTTTTTTCTGGTATATCACCTCAGGCAAGGAAAATTTTAAAAATAAACAAATGATGGATCGACATAAACTACAAAGTTTTTGCACAGCAAAAGAAGCCATCAACAAAATGAAAAGATAAACCGCTGAATGGGAGAACAAATTTTCCAATGATATATCTGATAAAGGGTTAATATTCAAAATTTGTAAAGAATTTTTAAAAGTCAACGCCAAAACAAATGCAATCCAATTAATAAATGGACAATGAACCTGAATCGATACTTTTCCAGTGAGGACATACAGATGGAAAATAGACATATGAAAGGATGCTCAACATCACTAACCCTCAGGGAGACTCAAATTAAAACTGTGGCAGGACAGTAGGAAGGTAGAAAAATTCCTGGGCAAATACAATGGGGAAACTGAGGCAAAAAATTAAATAAGGTCAAATAGTTTGAACAACTTACAGCCACCTGGTGAACTGCAAAACCTTATGTTCACTAACCAGTGATACTTGGGATCAAATAGTTTATATCTCTCCCATTTAACCAGAGAATACATAGCTTAAATATCTCTGGCCTGGGAAAATAAAGAACAGAGACCCAAATAATGCCATAAGTGCCAGCTAAACTCGAGGACAGATGAAGTCAGGGGAACAAATAACAACAACCAGAAAAACTTTAAAAGCCAAACAGACACAAGATAAAAGTAAAATAGTATAACAAACCAAAGAATATTTTCAACCCCCCATTCACTCATTTTGAATCAGCAGCATATTAAAAACATATGTAAAGCATATGAATATTTTGCTGAAACCCTCCCCTGAGATTTTCCCTCACAGGAAAAATAAAATATAAAACGATCTCAGGACAAAGATTTAGTGTAGTCTCCATTTAGAGCTTGCCCATGCCCCTTCTGGGCATGAGCTTCTACTTCCTCCTGAACTCAAATGTCCCCATGAGACTTGCAGCCAGAGGAGAAGCTGGCATTGGCAACTTGACCTGGGCTTACCCCCTGATCCTGTCTCCAAGGCTCCTTTTCCCTGACTTCCCAGTGAGCTAGCAGCATCCTTGCTTTGGCTCACTCCTTTCCTATACTTTTCTAGGGAGCCAAAGCAGCTCACCACCTAGGCTCTCTCCTGTTACTTCTTTAATCCTAATTCTTTCCTTTGTTTCACTACCCCCAGCCTTAATAAACATACCCTCAGAATTCCCTTGACACTTGTTGTGAAATCTTTCCTACACAAAGTCAAGAAGAAACAATGCAGGCTGGCCTGAGGCAGATCCACTCCAGGTTGGTTACTGTCTGTTAATAAAACTGCAATGAGATATCACCTCACACCTGTCAGAATGGTTATCATCAATAAGTCAACAAACAACAAGTTTTGGTGAGGATGAAGAGAAAAGGGAGCTCTCATGCACTGTTGGTGAAAATGTAGACCAGTGCAGCCACTCTGGAAGGCAGTATTGAATTACATTAAAAAAAAAAAAAAGGTGGAAATGTCTTAGTCCCAGGAATTCCACTTCTGAAATTTATCCAAAGAACCTCAAAACACTAATTTGAAAGACTATTTGCACCTCTCTGTTTATTGCAATGTCATTTATAATAGCTGAGGTTTGTAAGCAGCCCAAATGCCCATCAGTAGGTGAGGTGATAAAAAAGCTGTGGTACATTAACACAATAGAATACTACTCAGCCATAAAAGAGAAGGAAATCTTACTTTTTAGAACAGCATCTTTGGATCTGAATAGTGTTATGCTAACTGAAATAAGCCAGTCAGAGAAAGACAAATAATATATGATTTCACTTACAGGTGGAATCTAATGAACAAAATTAACTAACAAAATATAAACAGACTCATAAATACAGAGAACAGAATGACAGACAACAGCATGATCATTACCAGAGGGAAATGGGGGTAGAAGGAGGTAGAAGAGGATAAGGGGGGATGGTAAATGGTGATGGAAAGAGATATGACTTGCCATGGTGAACTCACAATATGTGGAATTAAACCCCTTAAGCCCATATAATTTTATTAACCAATGTCACCCCAATAAATTTAATTAAAAATTAAAAGAAAATATTTGCAAATTATATATCTGATAAAGTTTTAAAATCCAGAATATAGCAAGAACTACAACAAAAAGACAACCAACCCAATTGAAAAAATAAGAACTGAATTTGCATACTTCTCCAGAAAGATATGCAAATAACATAAGTACATAAAATCATTAATCATTCAAGAAATGCATATCAAAACAATAATGAAATACCAATTCACAACTAATAGGATTTAAAAAATTAAAAAAAAACAGAAAATAAGAAGTATTATCAACAAATGTGATTTGCTGGTGAGAACATCAAATATTGAAGGCACTTTTGAAAAAAGTTCACTAGTGCCTCCAAAAGGTACATGCAGCATTATCACATAATGTAGCTATTCTACTCCCTTCAGAGGAAACATAGCCTTTTTAAACCTTGATTTTTTACTTCTAATCTACATAACTGTGACAAAATAAATTTCTGTTTTATTTTTAAGACACCAAGTAGTAATAATTTGTTATGGCAGCCCTAGAGAAATAATACAGATTTTGATACTAAGAAGTGGGATGCTGCTATAATAAACACCTAAAAATATAGAAGTGTCTTTGGAATTGGGTAATATATAGAGACTAGAAAATCTGTGAGATGCATGGCAGAAAAATCTAGTCTAGAATACCTAGAATATATTTTTAGTAGAAATACACATAGAAGACTTATAGGGCTTTGGGAAGGTTATAGGAACAAACAAACTGTGAGCTACAACTAAGATAGGGATGAGACAAAAATAGACTTCTATGATTCTGCGGGCAGGGAATAGGTTGGTAGCACTAATTGATTGGGAACACAGGGTCTCCTTCAGAAAAGAGATTTTTAAGTCTAAGAGTGTCTCAGGTTGGCAAGACAGAGTGTCTCCATGGACTCTGATGCCAATGCTAATTAGTCCTCTGTTGGTCTCAAATAAGACAATGCATCAAGACAAACAGGCTTATTCTCAGCCACTTAAAATAATGAAATTTGATAAGCTGATATTCACATTTGTTTATGGTCTATGATCTCTTTACTCTTTCTATTAAATGGAATGGCAATGTGTATCCTACACCTCTCCCAACATTGCATCAGAATTTGTGAAAGAGATGACATAGTTCCCGACTACAGGCCCATAGAGAGAAATATATTTTATCCCATAATAGACCATAATCATAGTGTCACTATTAATTTAGATGATTTCAAAAACAAGATTTGGTACTTTTTAATTGCTATAATTTAGATGGATTTTCATATTAGAATTGATGTGGGGATGGGTTAAAACTTTTGAGGAAGACATCTGGCCAAGATGGAGACATAGGTAGATAGACTTTGTCTCCTAACACAACCAAAAGAAGGACAACAAAAAAATTTGAAAATATAAACTAATCAGAGCTGCCAGAAAATCAAACCATGTGGAAGTCTGACAACCAAAGAGTTAAAGAAGAAACATTCATTCAGACTGGTAGGAGGGGTGAGATGGGTAGCCAAGATGGAGAGTACATGTGGCAAGGTTGTGGCTGGCAGACTGGGTCATCCCACATTTGCGTACTGATAAACAGGGAGAAACACCTGAGCAGTGAGACAGCCCATGCAACCCAGGGTTACAGTGAGGGAAAGAAAAGCCTCCAAACTTCTACCAGTAAAAACTTGTGGGGGTTGCAGTGGTGGGAGAAACTACCAGTGTCATAGGACAGTTCATTTGAGAGACCCACATGATCCTAGACTATACACAAACCCATCCACCCAGGAATCATCACCAGAAGGTCCCAATTTGCTTGTGGGTATCAGGGGGAGTGACTGAGAGCCAGCCAAGAGCCAAGCAAGCGGCATTGTTCCCTCTCAGAACCTTACTACACATACAACCCCACAAGGCAGTGATGTGGGTTGCCCCACCCTGGCAAATGCTGAAGGCTCTGCCCCTCACAATGTAATAGGTATGCCGAGGCAAAAGATAAATAAATAAATAAATTATATATATCCCAAATGAAAGAACAGATCAAAGTTCCAAAAATAGAACTAAGTGATGAAGAGGTAGCCAACCTAACAGATGTAGAGTTCAAAACATTGGTAATTAGGATGTTTACAGAAATGGTTGAATATGGTCACAAAATAGAGGAAAAAGAGAAGGCAATGTAAAGTGAAATAAAGAGAAATATACAATATGCAGCTGATGGAGATTGGGAGAACTGTGTGAGGTCCCAAGGTGCCAGCTTTGGCACCAAGGGAACCAACAGGGAAGGGAAGGAAGCTGGGACTCAAATCAACAATTTGGAGCAGAAAGAAGAAATAAACATTCAACCAAAACAGAATGAAGAAATAAAAAATAAAAGGAGAAGCTGAGGAGCTCCTGGGAAAAATTTAAAAGCTCCAATATCCTAGTCATAGGGGAACCAGAAGGAGGAAAGGAAGAGCAAGACATTGAAAACATATTTGAAAAATTAATGGAGAACTTCCTGAATCTGTCAAAGGAAATAGACTTCCAGGAAGTCCAGGAAGCTCAGAGAGTCCCAAAGAAGTTGGACTCAAGCAAGCATATACCAAGGTACAGAATAATTATATTATCCAAGATTAGAGATAAGGAGAGAATCTTAAAATCAGCAAGAGAAAAGGAGGCAGTTTTTTACAAAGGAGCTCCCATAAGTCTTATCAGCTGATTTCTCAAAAGAAACCTTACAGGCAAGAAGGGGTTGGAAAGAACTATTCGAAGTCATGAAAGACAAGGGCTTACATCCAAGAATACTCTCTCTGGTAAAGCTATTATTTAGAATGGAAGGGCAGATAAAGTGTTTCACAGATAAAATAAAGTTAAAGGAGTTCATCATCACCAAGCCCTTATTAAATGAAATATTAAGAGGACTAATCTAAGAAAAAGAAGATGATTAAAAATATAAACAGTAAAATGACCACCAAATCACAACTATCAACAACTAAACCTAAAAAAAACAAACACAAAAACAAGCTAAGCAAACAGCTAGAACAGGAACAGAATCAGAGAAATGGAGAACACATGGAGGGTTATCAGTGGGGATGGGGAGGGGGGAGAATGGGAGAAAAGGTACAGGGAATAAGAAGCAAAAGTGGTAGGTACAAAATAGACAGGGGAAGGTTAAGAATAGTATAGGAAATGGTGAAGCCAAAGAGCTTACATGTACAACACATGGACATGAACTAAGTGGGGGAATGCTGGTGGGAGGGGGTTGCAGGGTGGAGGGGGAGAAAAGGGAGAAAAAAATGAGACAACTGTAATAGCATAACCAATAAAATATATCTTTCATAAATTTGGAGGAAGATGGAATAAAATAAATTAATTTTGTACATGTGAAGGATAGAAGTTGGGGGTGGGGAGCTGAAGGTAGAGTGTTGTTTGTTGAATTATGTCCTAAAATATGTTAATGACTTAACCTCCAGTACCTATAAATGCAACCTTAATTTGAAATGTTATTTGCAGATTAGTTATTTAAGATAAGATAATACTGGTTTAGCATGGGTGCTAAATCCAATCACTGGTGTTTTTATAAACAAAATATCATGGGATGACATGGAGACACAAACACAAACAAGAAAGACAGGCATGTGAAGATGGAGACAGACACTGGAGTGAGGCAGTTACAAGTCAAGGAATGACAAGAATTACTGGTAACAAACAGAAGCTTGAAAGATGCAAAGCAATAATCTTCTCTAGAAACTTCAGAATGAGATGGTCCTGATTAAACATTGCTCTCAGAATTTTATCCTCTTGAATTGTGAGAGAATAAAGTTCCATTGTTTAAGCCACCCAGCTCTTGATATTGATAATCCAAGGAACACAAAAAAAAAAAAAAAAAAAAAAAAAAAAAAAAAAAAAAAAAAAAAAAAAAAAAAAAAAAAAAAAAAAAAAAAAAAAAAAAAAAAAAAAAAAAAAAAAAAAAAAAAAAAAAAAAAAAAAAAAAAAAAAAAAAAAAAAAAAAAAAAAAAAAAAAAAAAAAAAAAAAAAAAAAAGAAAGAAAGAAAGAAAGAGAAAGAAAGAAAGAAAAGAAAGAAAAGGAAGAAAGAAAGAGAAAGAAAAAGAAAAGAAAAGAAAAGAAAAGAAAGAATAAAGCCTAATACAGCTGCCTACAAGAAACACTCTTTAATTATAAATACATAAATATTTACAAAAAGAAAATAATGGCAAGAAAAATCCATGCCATGATAACTCTAGCGAAAAGATACTGGAGCAATGTTAATAACAAAAATGTAGGTTTAAGAGCAAAGAAATCAAGAGAACATACTTGTTCATAATGTTTATGTACCTAGTAGCAAAATATCTGAAGCACATGGATAAATAGAATACTAACAATTATTGTAGGAGACTTTAATGCATTTCTTTCAGCAATTGATTAAAGAACTAGACAGAAAAATAATAAGAACATAGACATGAAAAACACAATCAACCTGATGTAATATGGAACTGGAGATTATTATGCTAAGTGTAATAAGCCAGGTGATGAAAGACAGGTACCATATGATCTCATCTATAAGTGGACCCTAATCAACAAAAAAAATGAGCAAAATAGAACCAGAGACATAGAAATAAAGAACAAACTGACAGCGACCATAAGGGTGGTGGAGGAGTATAATGGAGGAAAAAAGGGAAAGGACCAAATCAAGGAACATGTATAAGGGACCCATGGACAAAGACAAAGGGGTGGGTGGGAGGATTGAATGTGGGAGCTGGGGGGTGAGTAGGGCAAGGGAGATAAAGGGGGAAAAATGGGACAACTGTAATTGAACAACAATAATTAAAAAAAAAGAGCACTCCATATAATAACTGTAGATTACACATTTTTTTCTGTTCCTGGAAAATGTTCTAAGTTAGACCACAGTCTGGTCCATAAAAGAGTTCTCAATAAACTTAAAGGGATTCAAGTTGTATGACAGTATGTTTTCTGACAGTATTGGAAAGAGAATAAAAACTCCTCAATAAAGATGAATGTGGAAAATAGAAAATATTTTAAACTGAAGTAAAATTAAATACCATATATCAGAAGGTGTTGGGTGCTGCAATAGCATTACTCATGTAGAAACTTAAAGCACTACATCTCTATAATAGAAAAAACAAAACAAAAAAAAGTCCCAAGTATGTCATCAACATCTACCATAAGAAACAACTTTTTAAAAGTTAATCAAGCCCAAAGTAAGTAGAAAAAAGAAAATAGTTAGAAAGAAAATATGATGATTGCCTTTATGCCAATATATGAGGTCTGTGCAGAAGGTATCCAGCCATGTAATATAAAACATGGAGATATTATTGAAAAACAAGATACAAGAAACATTGTACACAGTATAATGGCACCTCAGTTCCCTTCAAAGCTGGCACCTTGGGACCTCACACAGTTCTCCCAATCTCCATCAGCTGTGCCTTCTATTTTCCTGAATCTCATCAATGGTCTGAAATCACATCCCTTTCACAGGTGATTTTAGTTTTGGGAAAAGCCAGAAGTTACCAGGTGCCAAATCTGGGCTACAGGCAGTGCTACGGCCTTCTGAATCATCAAAATAGTTTCTGCAGAGGAATGTCCAAGCTTAACCCAAATTTGTTGCAGAATCATTCCTCTACTCACTCAGTCATTTCAAATATGATATCTACTGCCCCCAGTGAAGTTGTCATTGTTCACATATGTGTTTTCTGGTCCACTGTCCCTGGCTACCAGGTTACATGGATGTCACACATGTCATTCTCATTTTATTAACAATGACTGGACTTTTTCCAGACAGACTTTGTATACTACAACTTAGATGAAACATACATATTTCTTGAAAGAATCTACACTTATATAAAGAACATTCCAGATCCAAATGACTTTACTGGTAAATTCTATAGAACCCTTAAGAAAATGAAGAAAAAGGGATTTTCTGCCAACTCAGAAAGCTAATGAGCCACAGGATTACCCTGATAATAAAACCAGAACCATTACTAGAAAGGGAACTGTGGGGGCCCCTGAGGGTCAGTCCGGGCAGGCAGCCTGGAACTATGAGTCATAATCACATGGGCCTATGTCATTGTACACATGTGAACTAGTCCCCAATCACCTAAGTTCTGGCCCAATCCCACAATTGTCTAAACTTGTATAAAAAAAAACAAAACCAATAACCAGCAGTAAGTGCACCAGAGATACCAGCAATAAAGATCCTGCAGCTTGCTTGCTTGTAGTGTGAAGTGAAGCTCCTATGTCTGCTACTAGTGCTTTCTTTCAATTGGGCCTCTTGCCACCAAAATCTACCCTAGTTGAACAGCTGGGCTCTGACAGGAACCATAGACCAATATTTCTCATAAAATAGTTACCAAATAGTTGCCAAAATTGTAAGCAAAATTTTAGTAAATGATTTCAAATAATATATAAAAGGATAAAACATGATTATCAAGTAAGTTTTTTACAAGATCACAAAACTGATTTAACATTTGAAAGTCGATCAATACATTTTACCTTCTTAAGACAGTAAAAAAAGAAAATTCAACAGGTGGAGAAAAACATCTGAGAATTCTGATAGCTTTCCTGAAAAATCTCTCAGCAATCCAGGAGTATTAGTGGAATCCTAAACCTGATACATAATAAAATTTTGTGCACCACATCAGTCTTTATGGTAAAAATAAAAATTAATATTTTCTTCCTACTGTCAGAAATAAGTGAGAGATTTCTGCTGTTGTCATTTCTCCTTTATCTTTCTGAATTTTCTAGACAGTGCCATAAGCAAAAATAAAAGACATCATAATTGGAAAGGAAGAAATATAACTGCTTTTCATCACTGACGACATCTTCTTCATAAAAGTTTAATGTAATCTATAAAACAGTACTTAAATTAATAAGTAAGTCTATCATAGTTTTAGTTTTATAAATAAAAATAAGTAAAATAAAATGTATTTACATATGCTAGCATCAAGTAATGGGAAATAGAAATTATTTTTAAAATACCATTTACTTTTTAAAACAAATCACATAATTAGGAATGGATCTAGCAAAATATATGAAGTAACTTTATATTAGAAACTACAAAGTATCCTAGAAGCAATTAATACAGAAATAATAAATACAGAAATATAACAGTTTTTTTATAATGGAAATATAAAATATTGATAAGATGCCAATTCTCAAACTAAACTACAAATTCAACAGTAATGGAATACAATCACAGATTTTATTGTGGATAATGCCAAACTAATTCTAAAGCTTATGTAAAAGCAAAGGAATTAGAATAACCAAAACAAATTTGAAAAAAAAATGACCATCATAACCAAATCAACAAACAACAAGTGCTGGTGAGGTTGTGGAGAAAATGGAACCCTTGTACATTGTTGGTGGAAATGCAGACTTTCCACAGTGCAGCCACTGTGGAAAACAGCATGGGATTACCTCAGAAAGTTAAAAATGGAACTGCCTTTTGACCCAGCAATTCCACTGTTGGGATAATACCCTAAAACTCCAGAAACACCAGTTCAAAAGAATCTATGTACCCCAATGTTCATAATAACACAGTTTACAATAGCCAAATGTTGGAAGTAACCTAGGTGCCCATCAGTAAATGAGTGGATCAAAAACCAGTAGTACATTTACACAATGGACTACTACACAGCAGAAAGAAAGAAGGAGCTCCTACCATTCACAACAGCATGGATGGATCTCGAGAGGATTATGCCAAGTGAAAGAAGTCAGGTGGCAAAAGACAAACACCATATGATTTCACTCGTAAGTGGAGACTAATCAACAGAACAAACCAGTAAGTAAAATGTAACCAGAGATGCTGAAGTGAAGAAAAAAACTGAGAGTGAACAGAGGAGGGGGGAGGGGAAGATGGGGGAAACAGGGGAAGGGGTGGTCAAGGAACATATATGGGGGACTCATGGGCAAAATCAAAGAGGGGTAGGACTAAGGATAGGGGAGCGGGGACTGGTGGGGAGAAAATGGACAAAACTGTACTTGAACTACAATTAAAAAAAAAAAGTACTCATAGTAACCAAACCAGTGTACAAATAGATCAATGGAAAAAAGATAGATTGCTCAGAAGTAGACTCACACATATAACGTCACTGATGTTCAATAAAGATGCAAAGACTATTCAGTAGAGACAGAATGCTCTTTTTGCCAAATGACACTGAAATAATTAAATATTTATATGCAAAAGAAAACAAGACCAACAAAAGACACAGAACTCTAATCCATTTCTTGTACCATATGCAAAAATTATCTCAAATGAGTAGTAGGTCTAAATTTAAAAATAAAAATTTAAAAATAACTTTAGAAGAAAACATGAAGATAAATATTCCCATCCTTAAGTTAGGCAAATTTTATTTATTTATGTATGTATAAATGTATATATGTATGTATTTACTTAACTCTCACCTGAGGATATGCTTATTGGTGTTAGAAAGAGGAGCAGAGAGAGAGAGAAAGAGAAGCATACAAACATTAATCTAAGAGAGAAACTTTGATTGGTTGCCTTTTATGCATGCCCAAATCAGGGATGGGACCTGCAACCTAGGCAGGTGACCAGACCAAGAATCAAACTGTGACCCTTCAGTTTACAGGACAGTGTTTCAACCAACTGAGACACACCAGACAGGGAATTAGGCAAAAATTTTAAAGATGTGATACCAAAAGCCCAATCTGCAGAAGAACAATTTGTAAAATGGAATTCATGAAATTTCTGTTCTTTGAAAGACATTATTGAGAATTTGAAGACAACTTAAACACTGGTAGACAATACTAGCTACCTATGTGATAAAAGGTTTATATTGAGAATCATCAAATAAACACAAAATATTTTAAAAGACTGTCAAAAAGACCATTTAGGTAATTAATAGGGATTTCACTGACTCAGAATATAATTCACAGTACATTTATCTGACAAAGCACTAATACCTAGAATATGCAAAACCTCTTGCGTATTCACAACAAAATGATGAACATCCAAATGAAGATAACTAAAAGTACTTGTAAAACTCACAAAAGAGAATATATGAGTAGACAGTAAGTGCATGAAAAGGTGCCTAATATTAATCATCAGAAAAATGCAAATTACAACCACAGTGAAAACCATTTTATATCCACTAGAATGTCCTCTGCCAAAAAAAGAAAAAAGAAAAAGAAAAAGAAAGAAAAGAAAAAATGTATTTATCAAGCCAAGTGTTGACAAGAATGTGAAGCAACCAGAACTCTATCATGCCACTCCTTTCTAGCCTGAAATGTTTCTACTGAGAAATGAGTTGACAGTCTAATTGTTGATCCCTTGTAGGTAACTACCTGCTTTTCTCTTGCAGCTTTCATGATTCTCTCCTTGACATTAAGCCTTTCTGTTCATGATATGTCTCGCTGCAGGCTTTTTTGTTCCAACTTGCTTGGGACTCTCTGAGCTTCCTGAACTTATGCTTCTCTTTTCTTCACCAGATTAGGGAATTCTTTGTTCATTGTTTTTTCAACTAATTTCTCAAATTTTGCTTGCTCTTTTCTCCCTTGGTATTCATTTGATGTGCATGTTGTACACTTCCTATTGCCCAAAATATTTCTTAAGGTCTCCTCATTTTTTAAATTCTTTTTTTTTCTTTTTGCGGCTCTTCCTGGGTATATTTATTTCCTACTTTGTCTTCAAAATTACTGATTCAATCCTTTGCTTCATCTAACCTACCATTTATTCTTTCCAGTGTGTTATTTATTTCAGACATTACATCCCTTATTCCTGACTGGTCCTTTTTTTTATGGTTTCTATGTCTTTTTTCATGCTGTTGAGTATCTTTAAAATCATTACTGTAAAGTCTGTATGTGATAAATTGCTAGCCTCCATTTCATCTAGCTCTACTTCTTGAGAAGTCTCCTGTTCTTTCATTTAGGGTCTGCTTCTTTGTCTTCCTATTTTCTCTGCTTCTTTGTATTTATTTTTATGTATTATGCAGATCTGCAAAGACTCTGGTGTAGACCTTTTCAGATGTTCCCTGTGATTGTCCCTGGCCAACCTGTTTGGAGCTATCAGTGATCTACAGTATGTGGCACCATCTGTTGAGCCTGATTGTGTGTCAAAAGAAAGAGGGTGTGTACCAAGACTGGCTTTTATCAGCACTGGACCCTGAGGATTTTCAGCTCAAGTCAAACAGCTCCCAGAGATCCACCTTTGTGGTTAAGCCAGTCAAAGATATAGCCATAAGCTGTAATCATTTGCCCAGCTTAAACTCCATGTGGAGTGGGGAAGTAGAATAATTCCTGCAATGGGGCTATTGCTTCCCCTCAGGCTGATGCCATTCAGAGAAGACTACGTTTCTTGAGAAAGATCGTTTATGCAGCATGGGAAATGACTCAGCTCAGGGATCTGAGTGGTGTTACCTCAGTTCTCACCAAAGAGCCACCAACCACCAACTCTCCTCAAGCATCTCTAGTTTACTCTTTCTTCCCTTTGCCTGAGCCCAGAGTAAGTGGATGCAAATGAAATTTTGTGCATTGGCCCTTTAAGGGGTTCTCTGAGCCAGCTATCTCTCCCTGGCAGACAGAAACCCTGCTGCTTTTCACAGCTAGTTGTTGTCAGAGTTACTTTCTGCCTTTTGTGATGTAATCTGGGGACCTTAGCTTGGGGTTTAGACAGACACCCAACCCCTGCTACTGAAATATCCCTCCAGAACTCCTGTTGCTACCCATGGGACCCAACCAGCTTTCTTATGCCCCCTTTGCCCTCCCTACTAGTCTTATTGTGGTGAAGAGGTTTCTTCCTATCTCTCTGTGGTTATGTCTTCTCTCTACCCAGTATTAAATTGTTTTATCATGATGCTTTCTCTACAATTTAGTTGTAATTTCAGATTTGTCCTGAAATGAGGCTAGTGCAGTTTCCATTAAGTTGTCCACCATCTTTGACATCTACAGGAAAGTAAAATTTTTTAAGAAAGAAGGGAGCAAGGGTGGGAAGACAAAGAGGGAGGTCAAAAAAAAAAACCTTCATGAAAAAAATAAGCCTTGTTTATTTCATACAAAGTAAAATAACTCGTAAATAAGTATTTGAAATGTTTGGTCAAGGGAAATAATAATAATGTAAACTGATTATTTTTCTCACCTGTCAAGTGTAGCCAGACTTCTTATAGACACATCACTATCTTTGAGAGGTAATTGTGTTCAAAGTCAAGTGAAGGCAATCTCCTGGAGGTGAACTTCCATTTTTGATACAGGCATATTAATAAGTAACTGCACCAAGCACCTAGAAAACAAATTGATGATATTATGTTTCTCTCGTTTTTCACTCTACAGATCTTTCCCTTTCTTGTCTCAAATGGCAATTTCCTGATTTCAGTGATATAAAGACAACATTAGAAGTTTTACAGCATTTACAAATATTATAGCTCCGATTCTCTTCATTTAAGTTTGTCTTTAGCCTCCTACTCAACTAACAGACCCAAACAATTTCTGTTCAAATTGTGTTTTGTTTTTCAAATTCCAATAATTTTGGTGCTTATTCCAAGAAAGATTAGAGTAAATATCAGAAATGAAAGAGAGACAATAAATATGAACATTTTACTTTGATCTGTTCATTTCAAATATTTTGCGGTGCAAACAGAAAACACTAGAAAAAGAAGTGGATTTTCTTCAAAGCAGCATTTTAATATTGTATGACAACCAATGGAGCTCTGAGTTTTATACTTTGATGAGAATATTTAAATATTAGAAATGGAAGTATAAAATTGTAAGAGTTACACAATCCACTACCCTTACTTTTACTGAAGCTATTCATTCTGGAGGTTATTAAATATTCAGACTGTACCAATATATATTAAATCACAACTTTAAAAAGTAAAATCTAAAAATCATCTGTTACATATATTAAATATTTGAAAAGTACCTAGGTGAATATCAGCAAGAGATCATTTACATTGAACTAGAAATAAAATAATGAAATAAAAACTTCACCAAAAATGTATTTACAATAATTTATAATCATCTTTCACTAGAAGTTAAACCCTAAACAACAACAACCAAGGGCACACAAAAGATGGATAACTAGTACCATGTGTAAAAGTAAGAATAAAGAGAAAGAAGATGAAGGGATGAGGGAAGCAAAAGGTAGAGAACCAAGCTGGGACATGTTCTGAAGCTGTGGATATGATGGAATGGAAAAAGCATTCATAATGGAATGGCCAACAGACTTTAAAGAACACATTCTATCAATCACTTTGAAGGATTTTGGTTTTGCCTTTGTGAACACCACCTTTCTCCCTCACTCTTCTTTTACTAAATCTCTAGTCAAAATGGCTAAATACAAATGCCTTTGAGTGAGGATATTTTGTTAATATGTTAAAAGGATGAAGTTTTATATCTTCTTAACACAAAGCTCAAGCATCACAAGAAAAAGAAAAGAGTGAATTAATAAAATTCCCAGAAGCCAGACTCTGGTCCAAAGTTTACCATAAAGACACAATTCCTCCTTAACCCTACCTCTGTACACATACTTCTGTTGTTATTAAAAACCATCCAACAAGCAAATAAAGCATAGGCACATATTATTAAATATTGAATATTAAAATATTTTAATGTTGTTCTTAAGGACTTGGAAGCTCCAGAAGTCATTTGTTTTATGCTATCTTGGACCTGACCCAGGCAAGTTTAACTTAAACTCTCATAGTATTACTGACCTTGCTAAAAGCACTGGCTCCAGGTACCTAAGGCCCCATATAGATACCTCCCAAAACTTTATAAACTATGATGTGCAAAACCATGCCTTATCCAGAAAGGGGATTAACCCTTGATGTATACCTGAAATGATTTAATAAATGAGATAACACATGCAATCTTGACCTAATCTTCAGAGAAACATTGATAAAGATACAGACTCATATAGCTTTAAATACAGATTTAGATATAAAATTAAGTTTCTCTGGTGGTCATTTATTCCTTAGTTCCTGAGTTTTATGCACCAAACTCTGAGTCAGTCATTGAACTGTTGTTCAATGAAGTTACATGTTTAAATACTATATTTTAAATATATGACAGTCTAGAGAAAAAGTAGTTTTAGTGTCATCTTCATTTTGTAAACAAGGGCATGTACCACTTAATGATGGGAATATTCCATCCTTATATAAACATTATAGGATGTACTTACATAAAACTTAGATGGTGTAGCTTACTACAGGGCAGTACATTTGTTTGCACCAGCATCACCACAAACATGTGAGTAATGTGTTGTGTTATAAAATTATGATAGCTATAAGGTCACTAGGCAATAGGAATTTTTTAGCTCCATTATAATCTGATAGACCACTATTAAATATGTGGTTCATCATTGACTAAAACATTGGTAATGACTATAAATGTTTATCTGCTCAAAACTGGAGTGGTAAAACTGAAGTTTAAACCTATATTTTAATGCAGCCTAAATAATTAAGGTCAATAAAAAAGCCAAAGTAGAACATAGAGAAGTATTTGCTTCTGTCTGCTAAGATGACTTGGTGACCCCTCTAACTTCCTCTGGCTGCCTCAACTGTAAATATTACTTCCTGCTTGCACCACCCAAAATGTGAAGTACTCCCTTCTCTTTACCCACACTCCTGCTTGGACTTATCTCGTGTGCAGTATCAGCTCAATGCCTTCTGCTATCCTTGACTGCCTAGGTCTCACTCTCTCTATTTCCCCATAGGATATAATTTGTGAGTCAGCCCTGGTTATGCCATCTGGTACTCTAAGAGCTGAATTTTAGATGCAAGATATATCTACTTGGACTTCATTCCTTACAAATAAAAATTGCCAAAGGATTGAAATTCAAAAGTTTGTCTCACTTCTTTAATGCATTTCTAAAAATAAACTCTCCTGTTCTTTAATGAATAGCCAAAAACTTTAGCCCATTTACACTTACTTCTTTGTATAAAAACTAAAAATTAAAAACTAAAAAAAAAAAATCAGTTGGAGATAAAAAACTTTTTTTTTCCTGACAGGTTGGCAAAATATCCTCCAGGAAACTCCTATATTCCTGTGTTTTACTAGTAACTACTAGGCAGATTATAAAAGCTCTCAACTAACAAGCAAATTTCTTGTGCATCTCTAATCATTGGTTAATGTTTCTCTCCAATAAACCATATTGAAAATGTTATTTTATATAGACTAGCACTTATATATTTATGATTATTTTAATGTTTGACATAAAGATATTTTTGGTCTAATATAGTATCAAGCATCTGGATGAAAGCTTAACATTTAAGTAATTTATTCTATATTTTAAAGTATCCTCATGTTAGACATCTTATAGAACAAACATCTAGATGTAAACTGAAGATTTCATTTCAACCAGATGTTTTATCTACTAAATACATTTCAAATAAATATATATGTATAAATTGTTTTTGCTTTTCTTAATAAACAACTTTCTTCCAATCTTTTAGGTTTCAACTGCTCAATTTTGTATTCAACAGAAAATCCAACTTCCTCGATGCTATTTTATTTATTTATCTATTTATTCATTTATTTTTAAACTCTCATTTTCTTCTCACTGGATCTTTTCTTTTCCAGTCATGATAATGATTCTTACCAACAGATGTTGGAAAAACTTGCTGTTCTATATTGCAAAGAATTTGACTCAGAAAGATGCCTGCTACATAAAAGTTAAGTATTTATCGCTTCAGAGCACATTTCTTCGCAATGTTGAGGGTTCAAATAATTTATTTATTATTACTATACTTAGTTCAATGTTCTGTGACAAAAATGGAGGAACTTCTAGAATTATGTGTCATTTTTACCCTGCCTTACTGAATATAAAAGACAGCCATATGTTTAATTCACAATAAAAATGGTTTTAGAATTATTATCCTTGGTTGCAAAGACTAGAACCAATTCAGGTTGATTAAAATATTAAGAATGTTTGGAAAGATTTACTAAAATTTCAAGAAAACACAGAGTAGAAATTTCAACTGTGTCTAGTGTGAACTGAAATCTCTGTCTCCTCCTCCTAAATCTCTCTTTTCTTGCTAGAAGCCCAAGATGCCTGTTGACTTGCATGTCTCTTGTCAAATCTGCTCCAATCTCAATTCTTCAGAATGATTCTTGCTGAGTCTTTAAACTATTTTTCCTATATTGGCAGCTTTCATTTACGTTTCTTTCAACTGTATTAAATTATTTCTATATAATATTGCAATCCAGTAATAGATAGGATTCTATTTCTCAAAAGGATTATTTAAGAGGTTCAGTGCATTCTGTGTGTTAATTCTAGTCTCCGTTAGGTTTCTTATTTGGGACAATCATGACAAAAGGATTGAGATTATGTAGTATAAAGGTAACGGCCCTCCAAGCATGTGTAGGATGAAAGAAATTTCTAAGAAAGGAACATGGCTGGATAATCAATAATACATTGGGTTCCCCATCCATAAAGGCAGATGACCAAAATATTTTATTGAAGAGCGACAAATTTAAAGGCAACCTTAGAGGTCAAATAGCCCAAACCTCCAATTTACATATAGGAAAAAGATCTGCAGAGGAAAGCAACTACAAATTAACTTTATTACTGGCTTTGCTTAATATTATGCTACTTAAAGATTAAACATAATTTAAAATATATTAAAATAATGTGTAGATTTTAATAGAATCATTAAACATCATTGGTCACATATTTAGTTTTATGATCCTGTTTTGCCTATTTTATTTTGAAAATACAGTTGTTAATTTTTTATTATGTACAGAGCTAGTTCAAACAATTTATCAAATATTTAACTGTGACAGAGTCTCAGTATTTTCTAAATTCTCTACTATTTTCACATATAACCTGCATTGAACATACTTTAGGTCAGAATTTAAAAAAACAAACAAACATATATTTGGTTCATGACATGAAGAGTCAGGCTTTACCTCTGTCTGATTAGTGTATGACTGAGCAAAACTCTTCTAAGTTTTAGTTGCATCACACATAAAGGTGAATGTTTAATGGCATGTTTATATTGGCTATATTGAAATGTTTCTCCTTCAAAATGGTGATGACAAGATATGATATATTGTGTGTATATCATATTTTGAGTGTATTTTACAATATATTGAAACTGTACCTCAAGTGATTCAATGCCCCGTAAGTTGTTCTAGGCTAGTAACTTAGTAGACAACACCTACTGAAGAGCAGGAGTCATTATTAACCCCATTTGAACAACAAGAAATTGAAACTCAGAGAGGTTCAGGTGTATGTCCCAGAAAAACATTCAACTATGACATGATAAAATATGAACTTAAATGCAGATTTAGCCAACTCCATTGGTTACAATTTTTCATCTGGCTTACAGCCTCTTAAAGCATCCTAATCATATGTTATCTGCCTTATTCCACACTGAGGCAAGGAGTCTACCATCAGGTTTGGAACAAAGAAAATTTACTTGTTAGCTTTGTGGGTAAAAAATGTTGTTTGTAAATGTTGATTAGGTTTATTTCTATTGATATATGAGAAATCCCCCTTGTGCCAAAAGAACAATATTTTGCCTCCATTAAAATTTTTTAAAAAAATATATATATAATATTTTAACTAAAAGAGTACAGCAAAATAAATGCAAGCATGACATAAGTATGTCTTTACCAGGACAAACTGAAAAAGAATAATCAAAGTATATACTCAGAATTACTATGTTTAATCATTTTGATTTAATGTTTCATGCCATATAAATGAACGATTAGATGATAATCGCCCAATGAATTCTGAAGTTCATTCCTAAAAAAAACCAAAAAAAACAAAACAAAAAAACAACAAAAAACCCTACTTGAGAGAAAGAGAGATTTTTTTTAAAAACCACTTATATGAAAATAATCAGAGGGTGGTCATTTTTTATCTAAGAAATTATAAATGACATTGTATAACAATTGATGAGGAAAAAGAAACTTTTTGGTTGAAGACAATATGCTTCTCTTATGGTTTTCTTTTAATTTATTGATGACAAGCATGAATGTCCTTGTTCTTCTTTCCATTAATGTTAGAAAAATGGTGTAGATTTCTTATGTTTCATATTTAGAATCCATATGGATGGCTTTCCAACATAATCAAAAGTGGTTAAGAAGTATAGAGCAATCTTTTCCTTTAGAATGTTAAGATTATAACCTTTTCCTAACAATATTCAGAGAAAATTTGGCACATGTAAGTGTATAGAAAAACATTAATGATCAGTTAACTCCCAATGAGCCTGGACAGGCATGGTAGGTATGCATTGCTGAATAAAACTGAATGATGCTTACCAAGGCAGCCTGAGGCTCAGAACACCTGTATGTTAATAGAAGAAAAACCATACTGTTATGCTGGAAATCAGTGCCAATGGTGAAGAAACACAAAGGGCAGAAATTTGAGAATGTGTAATTATTTAGGAGGTTGGAGGTACTATCAGTAGAAGTAGGAGGTAAGAAGCATTGAAACAAATGGTTTAGAGGGTGTAAATGGAAAGACCAAAGTACAGTTTTCCTTTAATATCAGACCAAGTGTATGACACTTGCTCGATGGGCGTAGGTTATAGGACTACTACAGGAAAAGACACACTATGAGACAACATTTATTTATTAAATATGTGCACATTACAAATGCTGAGAGAGATAATATCTCTCTTCATTATTCATATGTGTCCTTGAAGCTGCCAGGTATGGGGAGTCAGTGCTTTATGATCAGTATTATTGGTGCCTGGCTTTTTATACTTTTCAACAGTTCTGCAAGGTATTATAATTCCCTTTTGTGAAAAAGAAAACTAGGTTCAAGAAATACCAGTTTAATGAGAAAATTCAAATTATTGGGCACAAACAGTTTTTATTTGCTCCTAACTACCTCTAACAACTCTATGTCAAACTTTTCTGTCATCAATGAGTAGTGGGTTCCTCTAACAAAGCTTCTACCTGAGTTCATAAAGTTAAGACTTTTTGGTTATTAGAAGAGTTGTTGCTTTTTAAAAGTTCACTGTTGTTCATTTACAAACCTCAATCCCATTTCCCAATGAAAATACCCAGATGTGACGAGCTTTGTAGCTCTAGTAAGCTGGCACAGCGGGAAGCAGGGTCTGCTTTTCCACACCTCTCCTTCTCCTCACAATCAATCACCCTGGCATGGGGAAGAGGTATAAAGGGAGGGCAGATTGATTCTTACCTCATGGACATGGTTGCAGGTAACTACTCTCCCTTTATGGAATAACATCAATTGTCCATCGGGTGCATGGACTAATGGGGTTATTATCTTCCCCATACCCAATCTATGAGCAAGGAGAATCCAGTGTGGGCTCCAACTTGCCCTATGCACAGCTCAGCCCCTTATTGCTTGTTTCATTCTGTAAGTGATACCATAGATATCAGCAAACAGCTCAGACCTTAGACCCAACTCTTTTCCACAGCATACGAGGACCATTCCAGGTAACAGGAACAAAAGTTTCCCAACCAAACTCCCATACCTTACCTCTCAGCTCCAGTTTTTCTCCACACTCCAGGTTCAGGCATTCTGAAGGTCTAGTGGTTCAGAATATTTAAGTAAGTGACTAATCAGGACATACTAGAATCACAAACTTGTCATGTTTCTGTTTTAGAACATAATTCCAAAAATCACTAGAAAGAAGGTATAGAAAAGGAGAAATAATATGTAAAAAGTGAATATTTCTTTTAGAATGCTTGCTTAGAAGTTATGTTTTCAAAGCATATTTCAACATTTTATAAAAATAATTTATATACAAAATATCACATTGGAGTATATAAGATTAGCATGGGCTGGAGGAAGGGTCATTGACTTTTGGAAGTGGAATTTGTGTTGACCCTTGAAAGACAGGCTGGTATATAGATAGCAATAAAAAAAAAAAAGGAATTGCTGAATAAGAGTTGGCTATTTTGGGGAGGATAGCAGGGGAAGTTTATCAGGGAGAAAAATAAAACTTTAGCCATAAAGTCTTTTGTAAGTTATTATTAAGTCCTGATCCTTGTCCTCTATTCTCCTCCCAGGGAGATAAAGGGGAACCTGAGTACATTCCCTACTAGGATCCTGAATCATGACCTAACTAATAATAAATACTTGCTTAAAGGTATAAAAATAAAAAAAATGAATAAATAAAAATAAAAACAGATTAGAAAGATAAAAGTAAATAATACCTTTCAGGAAGTTGTTCTCATGGATTTTCATTAAAGACTTAAAAACCATCAGGCACTTAAGTATAGAATTTGACCTGTTTCAAGGACAACTGTCAGCTATTACTTCTGAAGAGTTAATTAAAAATAAAATTGAACTATTTGTATATTCTTATTTTAATGATGTGTTATTTCTTAGAATTACCTTTATAACACAGTTGTCATGAATTATTTATTTATAGGATTTTCATTTCATGACTTTTAAAATCAAAGTACAACAAAAGTTACTATGGACATAATTTTAGCTGATGTGATACTGTGGTTTGGTTTAAGTAAAATCTATATAAATCTGAACAATTGTTTTATTTTTGTAGTCGCACAGTTTTGATAGAGGTTTCTAGTATAAAATAAAAACAGATTTCCTAAGTGTCATGGCTAATAATATCACCCACCTCAGTTAGTGGCTACAAACGTTTCCAGTCTCAAGACTAAAACTTTGGAATCACCCCCTTGACTCCTTTCTCTCTCAGCTGCAAATGCTATCATCTCTCCCTTCATCTTATCATTTTGCTATCATCACTCCTTGTAGAGGTGATCACTGCAGTGACATTTAAATTAACCTCCTTGTTTTCTCCTTTGTCTCTCAACATTTTTCCTTGGTACAAACAAGTAAAAAATGATAATTTTACTTCTTAAGTCAAACCATACCTCTCTTCTCAAAGTCCTCCAACAACTTCCCATCTCATTACTCTGAGAGCACACTGAGACTCTACAAGGTTCTTTGTTATTTACTCCAGCTCTCACCATGGTCCTCCTTGCCCCAGTGTACGTTGACCTTTATCTTCTTCAGCTTTCCTGGTCAGACACTGTTCCAGCCACACTACCTTTCAAAAGCAAACCCCTACCTCAGGGTACCAGCTATTTCTTCTGTCTGAAATATTCTTCCAAGTATTTGCCTAGATCACTTCCTCAGATGCCATTATTAAATATGGCTTTCCTTAACTATGCTAATAAAATGGCATGCTCCCTCCCCTGAAACTCCTCATCATCCATACCCTACATGGTACATTGCATTGTTGGCTCTAGTTGTTTACTTCTTGGCTATATTATATTGCAGTACCCCTCACTATGGTCTGAGTGTACCCTCTCATATCCACAAGTAACTGGGGGCTTGCCCATGTGGTTTGATTTAAACAATTCACTGAGGGCCTAACCTAGAATGTGACAGCTCCTTGCTGAGTTTCATTTAACCTTTCATGTTCTTTCCATTCTCTGGGAGGAGAGCATGCCCTGAGGAGGGGAGCACTAGTACAAGGAGGATGACACAGGTTTGAGATAGATAGAAACCTGGAAATCAACCTGAAGTGACTTATCACAGATAATTATAGGCACGTATGCAAGATAAATCAATGCTTGTTATTGTAAGCCACTAAAATTTGAAGATACTATGCAGCCATATTATAACAAATAATAGCATGTTATAGCACATAGCTGATTATTTACCTTGGCTTATTTATTTAACACTTAACCTGTCATGTTATATATATAGTTACCTATTTTTCTACTTTTTTCTCCATTGTTGACTTATTGCTTTATTGTCAACACCTATAACAGCACTTTGGACATAACAGCCAGAAAATGAGTATTTGTTCAATGAACGATTGAATGACTGAATGTATGAATGAATGGTCAAATAGATAAACAGAGAATAAGAATGTTCCCTTTGAGAAAAACCAGGGGAATTTCAGCAACACTACCACTTTGGGACTCTTAAAACAACTATTACACATATGAATTTTATATTGCTAAATAATATGAACAGTAGGCATCCTAGAAGTACCCCTGAGCTCTCTCCATCCCTGAAAAACACCTCTTCACAGGAAGTCCACTTCTCAAGCCTAAAGAAGCTTATAGTCTAAAGAATTAATTTTGTTTCTTCTTACTAACTATTGTGCCCCAAAGACAGTCCCACACAATTTTCGAAACCCACCTGAATAGAGGGATGATAGTGCCGTGAAACTGTGGAGTGAGATGGGGATGAAGTTAGTATGGGGTCAGATATGGTGAGGGTTGGAGATATGATTCTCAGGTACACAGACAAAGACTTTAAAAAGTGTGTGTTTAATATCACAGGTTAAACAGGGGGACAAGTATCAGTTAAATTATCAGAATCAGAATATTCCTGGTAATAAAGTGACTGGTTCAAGATGGCCCAATGACAATGACTTTGCTTTAGAGAAAATATGAGGCCAAAAAAGTGAGAACTGGGTTACCCAGGGTCACCCTGACAGCCAGTGGAAGACATAGGGATGAAATCTGTTTTCCTGACTTAAGTCCCAGTTCTTCAGCATTAAAGATAAATCACTAAGGGTTCAGCATGCATGGCTTTCAACTTATCCCAGCTCTGCTATCATGACATTGTGATTGTTCTATCAGTTCTTGTTCTGGCTCTCCATGCTAATACTTTTTTTTCTTGCTACAATTAGATAGGTAATATTATCTGAGTACACTTAATGTGGTAGGTGGTTTGCATACATTATTGTCATATTTGTGACAATTCAGGAACATTAGATATAATTATTTTGCAGATTAAGAAAGACTCTGGTGGTCAGAAAGATTATGTAAACTGGCCAAGGGGATATAGCTAAGAGATGGGAAAGCTGAATTCAAGCCCACTTCTGCTTGGTGTCTTATTTTATGATACCTGCTGCCACTCTGCTGGCAGGCTTCAGAATGCCCTGTCCTATGTGTCTGCCTGACTTCCCCCAGTGAATATGCTTGTGATATCTATGTCCTGTACTTCCTTAGGGAAAGCTCTCTAAACCTCAACTCTGATCACTCAGCTGGATTACACTTAGAGCATCTGTGCAGAGGAAGGAATTTCAGTTATCCCTGCTGTTCTGCTCATCTGTGTATAACCTTATTTCAAAGTGGCACCTCAGCTTCTTATGAAACCAGGAGCCCCACCAGATGCCATGAGCCCTACAGTCATTTACAGAGTCCTTTGGTTGTAACTTTAACTTCCTTGATCTATTTTTACCTTAACCTTGTCATGTGCTGTGCAAACTTAGTATCTTTGCTCAGCTTCTTTGAAGATTTTCTATTGGGAAATGTCTTTTTATCCAAGATCTATAGAATTACAATAATGGAACAGTTATGAAACAAAATGTTATTGGCAGAGGTAGGCCAAGGAGTAAGAGTGATCTGTGCCAAATGCAGGCATTAAGGATGTGCATTGTTTGTAGGTAATTTTTAAAATGACAATTCTGACAAAGCCTGATTTTTATTATTACTACACTCCACTAATTATAAATAATTTCAAAAATAAAATATTCATTATTTAAAAAAAGGTCCTTCTGAATTGGTGACATTGAAATACAGAAGAAATTGATAGTAACCAGAGGGGCGGGGTAGGGGGGTAATGGGGGAAAGAAGGGGAGGGGTCATCAAGGAATATGTAAAAAGGACTCATGGACAAAGCCAAACAGGAGTAGGACTGAAGGTGGAAGGTGGGTGTGGGTGGGGTGGGGGATAGTGGCTGTGGGAAAATGGAGACAACCGTATTTTAGCAACAATTAAAAAAAATGTTCTTGATGTAACTTCTAAACATTTGTTGGAGTTTTGATATTACACATGGGTGTTAAATGAGTAAATTTTTATTACTTATCTTTTAATAAACATTGAATTCTACATGCACTTAATTTAAGAATGCCAGTTACACATTCAGTCCCTGACTCATACAGGCTCAGCTACAAGTGTTTGTTTTAAGATTAAGGGTAAATTTATAACAGATTATAGTCATTTGATCTCACTCTGTACACAGTTTACTCAGAGTGAAGTTCAGGTCTCTAATGCCTGTAGGACTGCATACTCTTGATTTAAACAGTGGAGTAAAAGTAAGTGAGCTAGCCTGGGAAGTCTAAAGAGGAAATAATAGAGCTTAACTTTGAGTGACTTTCATTCTGTCGCTCATACTGATCATTTCAAATTTCTATTTCCATTTATTATGTTTGTTTGTTTTTATTTCCCTTCACCCTTTTCACCCATTACCCATCTCTTACCCTCTGGAAAACATTATTTCCTTCTACGTTTCTATACATCTATTTTTGCTTATTAATGTGTTCATTTGTTTTGTTCTATTTAGATTCCACATGCATGTGAAATTATACAGTATTTGTGTTTCTTTGACTGACATTTCATTTAGCATAATGGCACATCTTTTTCTTATTTTTTGTATATTTTATTGATTATGCTATTACAATGGTCTCATTTTTTCTACCCTTTATCCCCTCCACCCTGTATCCCACCCCATCATCCCCACATCAAAATTTTCTCACTGCCACTTTCCCCATCCCCACCTCCCACCCTCAATCCTTCCCCCATTTAACTTTGTCGATGGGTCCTTTATGCATATTCCTTGATGACCCTTCTCCTTCTTTTCCCCTGTTATCTCCCACCTTCCTCCCCTCTGGTTACTGTCAGTTTGTTTTTTTATTTCAATGTTGCTGGTTATATTTTGCTTCCTTGTTTATTTTGTTGATAAGGGGACTTCATCAAAGTAAGAAGCTTCTGCACAGTTAAAGAAAATGTCAGCAAAATAAAAAGGGAACCAACTATATGGGAAAATATATTTGCCAATACCTTAGACAAAAGTTTTATCTCCAAAATATATAAAGAACTCGCATGACTCCATTCTAGGAAGAATTGGGTTGTTCAACCCAATTAAAAAATGGACAAAGTACCTGAACACACCCTTCTTCAAGAACATACAGAGACCCAGAGACATATGAAAAGATGCTCAGAGTCAGAAGCCATCAGACAGATGCCAATTAAAACCACAATGAGATACCACTCCACAACAGCCAGAATGGCCATCATAACCAAATCAACAAACAACAAGTGCTGGCGAGGATGTGGAGAAGAGGAAATTCTTCTTTATCCACCTATGGGTAGACACCTAGGTTGCTTCTGTATATTGGTTATTGAAAATAATTCTGAAATAAATAGAGGTGGATATATCTTTTAAAATATTTTTTTGTTTTCTTTGGATAAATACTGAGAAATGGAATTGTAGGTCAGATGGTAATTCTATTTTTAATGATTTGAGGAAACTCCATATTGTTTTGCACCATGGTCGCACCAATCTGCATTCCTACCAGCAGTGCACCTCCTCACCAACACTTGTTTGCTGACTTTTTGATTCCAGCCATTCTGCCAAGTTTGAAGTGATATCTCATTATGGTTTTGATTTGCATTTCTCTGATTATTAATGGCATCGACCATCTTTTCATGTGTCAGTTGGCCATCTTCATGTCATCTTTAGAAATATGTCTATTCATCTCTTCTGCCAAATTTTTAATCAGATTGTGTGCGTGTGTGTGTGTGTTAGGTTCTGTGAATTCTTTAATGCATTTTGGAAATCAGCTTCTTATCCATTATGATATTTGTAAATATCTTCTCTCAATCAGTAAATTATCTTCTTGGTTTTTTGATGATTTCTTTTACTGTGCAGCTTTATTTTATATTTTAATTTGAGGTAGTCCCTTTTTTTTTTGTTTCCATTGTTCAAAGAGACATATCCATAAAGACAATTTCATTCATTTGTGTGTATCTATCCAGTTTTCTCAATGCAATTTATTGTTATGTCTCCATTTATAAGTCTTGCTTTCTTTGCCCTCTTTCTGTTTCAACTGTAAAACAGTGAAGCAGAATGCAAACTGTTAAGTGTAATATTTGTGTGCTAAGTGGAAGCTTTAATTTTGCCTGAATAACTATTACCTTTAAATGTACCCTTTCTTGTGCAATTCTAACCAGAACAGCTTTGCTCACACATTTGCCAGGCTAGTCTGTGCATCTTCTCACCTCTGCCACCATTGACTCTGGCTCATTTAGTCCACACTTTCTACCACAAAAAGCCAAATCTTTTTCAACATGAAGACACTTTCCTATGGAGGTGTTCTGTACAAGCAAAAAAAAAAAACAAAAAACTCAAGGCATGTTTGTAAATCTGAGTACCGTTACTACATCAGCTTGGAAGATAAAAGACGAAAAGCCCAAAGAGATTGTTGAACATAAATACCTGTTAGAGATTATAGTGATTCACCCATAACATCTTTATAAATGTTAATTAAGTTATAGCATTTTAATGAAGAGAATAGGAATAATTAGTACGTGTTTCACACAGCAGTTAAGTGGTTCTCTAAGCTCACAGATACATTTCTGTCTCTTTCACTTTCATCAAGTTGCCTTTAATAATGTGCATGTATTGTGGAAAGAATAAGGTATGAAGGTCACACACTAACACCAAAACAAATAAAATCCAGACTCTGCTCCTTCTTTCTCAGTGAATTTAAGTTTATATTTAACTTTGCTGATTTCAATATATATAATTTTTAAATAGACATGGCTACTTAATGCATAGTCTGCTTAAAAGGTTAAACATTAAATGATGGCATGACCATCACGTGACACAAAAACTCAGCAAATATAACTTTACTTTAAAGGTGCCTTAAAAACTTCTGTTTTGGAAGGGTTTTCTAATACTGATACATTTGAAGATAAAAATGAAAGGAAATAAGGTTTTTACTCCCTATTTGAAAATGTATGGAGTTGACAAATATGTTGCCTAATGGATTCATTAATTTAATCTGACATATATTTTTCCATTTGTTTAGTAAGAACAGACACAAACCTAAAAACTGTTTACCAAGGACTGAATTTATTGGTGAGGATCACATGCACATGCACATATACACACAAGAAAAAAAGTCAAGCCTAAACTGCTGTGTTCACATCAATCAATTTTCATAGGCTGGCAGAATTTCATGATGGTATATGAGGATTTAGGCAGATATACTCAGGATTGATTTGGAAATTAATTAATGGTGACTCCAAATACAAGTGTCAGTGTCTAATGCCAGGGTAGAGAAGATGCTGTTATTAGCATTTAAAGAAAACCTGTCTCTATATAACATTCTAAACCATCAATGTGCAACTTAACTTAGACTTATCTATTGGAAATACCTGCTTAACTTATAATAATATTGATAACTAAGTCAAATCTCAGGTCTATATAAATTAGGATCTCTATGTTTTGAATCCAAAATCACTTCTGTAAATTCGACAATAACACACATTGGTATTATTTCCCTAATCACATAAACATGAATGGTACCAAGTAAGACCACACAGCTTTGTTCCATTGTCAACTTCATATATACCTTACTTCACTTTACACATAATTTCTAATATGCAGACTTCATTATGGTGAGGATTATTCCACCTACTCATACTTTGCTGAGTGTCTTTATGGTAAATGGATTCTGTAACTTATCAAATGCCTCTTCTGCATCTATTGATATGATTACGTGGTATTTGTCTTTATTTATTTGATGTATCACATTTATTGATTTGTGAATATTGTACCATCTTTGAATTCCTGGTATGAAGCCCACTTGATCATGGTATATGATCTTTTTAATGTATTACTGGATATGGTTTGCCAATATTTTGTTGAGGATTTTAGTGTCTAAGTTCATCAGTGATAATGGACTGTACTTTTCTTTCCTTGTTTTGTATTTATCTAGGCTGGGGACTAGGATGATGCTGGCCTCATAATAGAGCTTGGAAGTCCTCTCTCGTCTTGGATTTTCTGGAATAGTTTGAGGAGGACAGGGGTTAGACCTTCCTTAAATGTTTTGTAATATTCTCCTGTGAAACCATCCAACCTGGGCTGTTGTGCACCAAGAGTTGTTGTTTTTTTTTATTACACCTTCAATTTCACTAGCTGTTATTGGCTTGTTTAGGCTTTCTGCTTCTTCTTCATTCAGTTTTGAAATATTATATTTTTCCAAAAATTTGTCCATTTCACCAAGGATTTCAAATTTATTAGCATATAGCTATTAGTAGTAATTTCTTACAATCCTTTGTATTTCTGTCATATCAGTTGTAACCGCTCCTCTTTCATTTCTGATTTTCTTTATTTGGGTCCGCTCTCTTTTTTTCTTGATGAGTCTGGTTAAAGGCTTGTTCGTTTTGCTTACCTTTTCAAAGAAAGAGCTCCTAGATGTATTGATACTTTAAATTGTTCATTTAGTCTCTATGCCATTTACTTCTGCTCTGATTTTGTTTATTTTCTTCCTTTCACTCACTCTGGGCTTTGTTTGTCGTTGTTCTTAAAGCCATATATGAGAAACCTACATCCAACATCATACGCAAGGGGCACAAACTAAAAAGGCTTTCCCACTAAGATCAGGAACAAACAAGGGTGTCTGCTTTCACCACTTCTGTTCAACATAGTATTGGAAGTTCTAGCCACCATGATCAGACAAGAAAAAGAAGCAAAAGACATTCAAAATTGAAAGGAGATATTAAAACTGTGCTTGTTTGCAGATTAAATGATAGTGTGTATAGAGAACCACATAGACACCACCAAAAAGCTATTTGACCTAATAAGTGAATCTGGCAAAACAGCAGGATACAAAGTCAATATTTAGAAATTGAAGGCATTTTTGTACACCAACAAAGAAACATCAGAAGCAGAAATAGGGGGAAAAGCCCATTAGCTATAGCAACAAGAAAAAGGAAGTACCTTGGAATAAAGTTAATCATGGAGGTAGAAGGTCTATTCTCAGAAAATTACACAACTCTGAAGAAAGAAATTAAGGAAGACGCAAATAAATGGAAGCATATTCCATGTTCATGGATTGGAAGAATTAACATCATCAAAATATCCATACTAACCAAAGCAATTTATAGATTCAACACAATCCTTATTAAATTACTAATGAAATATTTCACAGATATAGAAAAAAACATTTCAAAAATTTATAGGGAACCATAAATGACCCCAAATAGCTGCAGCAATTTTAAGAAAGAAGAACAAAGACTGAGGGAACACAATGCCTGACATCAAACTATGTTATAAGACCACTGTAATCAAGAGAGACTGGTACTGGAATCAGAACAGACACATAGATCAATGGAACAGAATAGAGAGTCCAGAAATGAACTGATGTCTTTATGGTCAATTAATATTCAACAAAGGGGGCAGAAGTATAAAATGGAGTAAAAATAGCCTCTTCAACAAGTGGCGTTGGGAGAGCTGGACAGCCACATTTTAAAAAATGAAATATGTCCACCAACTTATACCACACACAAAAATAAACTAAAGATGGATAAAATACTTAAATATAAGTCACGACACCATAAAATTCCCAGAGGAGAGCATAGGCAAGAAAATCTCAGATATTCCACACAGCAATATTTTCAAAGATACCTCCCCAAGGCAGAGCAAGGGCTAATAAAGAAAAGAAAAAGCATGTGGGACTTCATCAATATAAGAAGCTTCTGCATGGCTAAAAAAAATCAGGCAAATGAAAGGGGAACCATGTGGGAAAATATATTTACCAATGATAATTCAGACAAGGTTTGATCTCCAAAATACATAAAGAACTCACACAACTCTATTGCAGGAAGACAAAGAACCCAATTAAAAAGTGAACAAAGGACCTGAACATAGACTTCTCCAAGAAGGACATATAGAGGGCCCAGAGACATGTGAAAGGATGCTCACATCACCAGTCATCAGAGAGATTCCAATTAAAACCATGATGAGATACCACTTCACACCATTCTGACTAATGACAGACAGAATAGCCATCATTAACAAATCAACAAACAACAAGTGCTGGTGAGGATGAGGAGAAAATGGAACCCTAGTACACTGTTAGTGGGAATGCAGACTGGTGCAGTCACTGTGGAAATCAATATAGGATCACCACAGAAAACTAAAAATGGAACTGCCTTTTGACCCAGCAATTCCACTGCTGGGATTATACCCTAAGTATCCTGAAACACCAATTCAAAAGTACCTATGCACCCCAATGTTCATAGCAGCACAATTTACAGTAGCTAAATGCTGGAAGCAATGTAAGTGCCCATCAGGAAATTAGTGGACCAAAAAACCACGGTACAGTTATGCAATGAAATACCATGCAGTAGAAAGAAAGAAGGAGCTTCTACATTTCATGATAGCCTGGATGGAACTGGAGAGCAGAATGCTAGGTGAAATAAGGCAGGAGGTGAAAGATAAATACCATATGAGCTCACCTATCAGTGGAACCTAATCAACAAAACTAACAAATAAGCAAAATATAACCAGAGACATTGAAATAAAGAACAAACTGACTGTAACCAGAATGGATAGGGGAAGGGTATAATGAGGGAAAGGATGGGAAGGGTCATCAAGGAACATGTATAAAGGACACATGGACAAAGTCAAAGTGGGTAGGATCAAGGGTTGGAGGTGGTGATGAGCACGGAGTAGGGAATGGTGGGGAGAAAATGAAGGCAACTGTAGTTTAATAATAATTTTTTTAAAAATATGAAAAGCCAAAGAAAAAAGTGGAGTAATGTTATAAATATAATAGACACATACATATGGGGTAGGCAAAATAGGTTTACAGTTGTTTTTATGGAAAAATTATAATTCAAGAATAAACAATAATACAAGAATAAAATCTGTGTTTCCCATACTCATAACTGAAGAATAAAAACAACTTCAACATATTGATAGTAAAAATGCTAATTGGTAAATCACTTTGAAAAACTATTGAATTGTCTCATATCATTAAAGGTATGTGTACCAAAAATGCAATCATTTTTTTTCGCAAAATATACACCTACATGTGCGATGTAGAAGTATAGATAAATGTTCATGGTAGCATTACTTGAAGTATCAGAAATTAATAATAATCTATATCAACATTAGAGTGGATAAAATATAACAGTTTTGACAGTTTTTGCAAAGGATTAGGTCATAGGTATTTTATCCTTTTTAAGTCATCTGAATGCTTCTGCAAGTAGTCAACTCTTCCATTTTAGCACAAAAGCACATATAAATAATATATAAATTGCAAAGAATGGTTGATACAATAAAACTTTATTTATAAAAACACGTAGTGGCCTGGAATTGACCCACAGGTCATAGTTTGCCCTTATACATTTCACAGAGGTTAAAACAAGTTATAGTTATGCATAAAACAGAAGGGGCTCAAAAGTGGCTTTTGGGTACCGGCAACATGTTATCTCCTCATATGGCTGATTTATAATCTGGTGTTTACATTATGACAACTTCCTAATTTGTATACTTATTTGATGTGCTTCTATATTAAATTATACTTAACATTGATAAACTTCACATAAATTCCTACTTTAAATTCCCCTCCTACCCTTCTCCTCAGAGCATATAAATTTGATAGGCAGTCACACTATTTATTTATTTAACAATTTTAAGTACTCTTAAAATTCACTTCAGTAGATGTGCTGAAGCCAGAAACTGACATTCTGAGTTCTGGACCCCCAGAAAGGTAGAGGTAACTGGGAGTTTTTCTTATTATAACAGAGGGGAAAAAGATCTTCTCATACATGAGGAAAAGTAGATCTAGGACCAGTGTCTAAAGAGGAGCTAAAGCAGAATAACTTTTCATGAAAATGTGGAAAGGAAAAGCAATAACTACTGTGAGGGTTGCTTCATGTCAACCTACACAACTATGGTAGTGAGAAAGACAGAGAAATTCTGACAATCAGGATCTCACCAAAGCATCTTCAGGATTAGTGGATGAACTGTGATAACACTGAGGCTAGATGCCTAAAATACTACTCTAAAACCTAATTTTGGAATGTGTTTTGAATCACTAAACCACTAGACAGAGAAAGGGGGGCACAAAGGGAGCAAGGAGCAAGGGAGAAAAAAACTGCTTCCCATAGGAAAGATACAATTTGAGATTCCAAGTTATGTCAATAAAGTTGACATAAGTATCACAGCCCGGTATTTCAGTTGGTCAAAAATAATTTAACTGAGCAAACATAATTCATGAAGAATAATTATATCTTTAAAATCCTTAAAAGTTAAAAACATAAATAATATTATTGAAATTTCAAAAATACTTAAAAACCAAATGACAAATTTGATTCAACAACAGAAGGGAAAATAAAAGAGAACAGTCAATAAATCAAAGACTTACTGAGTATGTAATGTACTATCAAGGTACCATTCTAGGTGCTAGAAATATAATCGTGAATAAAAGAGAGAAGAAGTCCGCTACTACTGACTGGTAGTCAGGAAGAAAATCTAGAGAGAGGAAAATAAAATAAGGAGTGCAGAAGGAAAGCAAGAAGGAAGGAAAATGAAATAAAATTTACATGGTAGGAAAACCTGTGAAAAGAAATAAAGCAAGAAAAGAGATAATAAGAGAGATGAAAGGGGGATTATTAGATATAACGTGGTATAAAATGTCTCTCTCAGAGAGTGACATGAAAAATGACCTGAATAAAGGAAGAAAGCCAAATAGAAATCTGGAAAAGAAAAGCATGACAGGAAAAACAGTCTTGAAAGTATGATATAAAATCTAGAGTATATAAAGTGATTTGGAGTACAGTGAGAACACCGTCAAAAAGATAAAAAGATGAAATATAGAGAAAATAATGTTAAAAAATAAAAAATGATAGAATTCAGAGACTCTGACATATATCTAATAAGATTTTCAGAAGTAGACAATGAAGGAAATACCAAAAAAATCAATATTCAAAATGGGATTTTGACTAAGAATTTTCTGGAATTTACAAGAACCATAAAACTCAGATACACTGAGTATTAAGGAGTATAAATCTAAATAAATTTAAAATAAACACATACTAATAAAACTACAGAATATCAAAAATATTTTTTAAAAACCTGCCAAAAACTAAATTCAAGAACAATTTTTTAATTCTCTGCAGAGAAAAAAACATTTTACTTACCAGTGAATGACAATTAGAATGTATCATCATCAAGACAAGTAAATGTCTTAATGCCAACAATAATTGCCAGAAGAAAATGAAACAATTAAATAAAGTGCTTAAAGAAAAGAAAAAATTGAACCTAGAATTATCTATTAAGACACACTATCACTCAAGTGTTAGCCAAAGTAAAAATAATTTCAGATATAAAATGATAAATAAGTTTATACCTACAGATATTTTACTAAATTAAAACATATCAGTACATATTTATAGTTATAAAATAAATAAGTCCTGGGCTATAATGTTCAGAACAGAAAATAGTTAATATTGCAATAACTTTGCATAATGGCAGGTATTGGACTTACTATGGTGATCACATATAAATGCAATATGGCTATATAAATGTCAAATCAATATGTTGTAAATTGGATACTGATATAAAACTATACACTATACTTTGATTAAAAATAAATTTTAACAATTAAACATAAAATGAGTATCAAATAAAAAATATGTATAAGTAAGTTTAATCCAGAGGGTTATATTGTATAGAGAAAGAGAGAGGGAGAGACTGTATTTTAATATATGTATACATTATTTCCTTAACAAAAGTCAAGTACTTAATAAAAGATAAGAAAACAAAGATTGAATCAGAAGCATGAACAAGGGAAAGAGTTATATAAATCAACAGATTTATAAACAATCATATGGAATTTATAAAAACTTAAAATATCGCCTCTGATATCAAAAACCCAGTGGATATATTTAAAAACGGTTTATATATAATTAAACAGAGGACTAGTGAACTGTAAAAAAGTCTGAATAAGTACCAAAGATACATTTTTGAGACAAAAAAAGTTCATTTAAAAATAAAAAATAAATATTTTTAAAGAGAGAGAGAAAAGTGAATGTAAATTTGAGATAACTTGAAGATAAAAAGACAAAATCAGAAATCCAGAAGGAGACAATAGAGAAAAAGAGAACATGGAAATTTAAAGACAATGGGAACAAAATGATAATTTAATTACTAGGAATTTCTTAGAAATTATGAAGAAAATCATTCTTAAGTTTCCAAAAACTTAACATATTTTAAATTGTATGAAGAAAGGCAAATTTACATCCCAAAACACTTAAATAAAACTGCAGAATATAAAAAACAAATCAATTTTTTAAAAAGCCAGAAATATGAGAAACAATAATTGCATAAACAATAGACTTATCAATAGTTATAGAGAATACTAAGAAACAATAGTGGGAGAAAATAACATAGAATGGTATACTTAATAAAACAACCTTATATAAATGAGGGAAAATATCTGTATATTCAACAACAAAAAACAAAAGAAGCCAAGAAAAAAATTACTCCACAAATAAATAAAAAACAAACAATTGTTTATCACAAATAAGCAACTGCTGTGTGTCTGCTATAGACTGAATTATATAGACACAAAATTCACATACTAGAGCCCTAATATTCAGCGTAACTGTAATGTTAGCCCCATTTTATAGATGAGGACTTTAGAGAGGTAATTTGCCAAAAGAACATGATTGGTAAATTGGAAGCCAGGACTACAAGCAGAGAAATCTGTGGATCCCAAGTCCACAAATTTAACCCCTACACTTCACTGTAACATAAAGGGAATCCCAGAAAATTAAAAAGAAAATATCAAAGCACAGGAAAAGGTGGCATAGAATATTTCAAATAGATCGATAATCACAATAAATGAAAATAGATTAAAATAGTTATTTAAACATAGATTTCAGAGAATGACATAAGCAAGAAGGTGAACAAGAAGTTCCTGACATCAGTTCCCCAACAAAAAAAAATTTAAAAATAAAAATAAGATGAGACTATCTAAAATACTTTATATATGCCTGGCTGGTGTAGCTCAGTGGAGTGAGCATCAGTATGCCAACAGAAGGGTCGGTGGTTCGATTTCCCAGTCAGGGCACATTTCTGGGTTGCAGGTCAGGTCCTCAGTAGAGGGCATGTGATAGGCAGCCACACATTGATGTTTCTCTCCCTCTCTTTCTCTCTCCCTTCTCCTCTGTCTAAAAATAAAATAAATAAAATCTTTAAAAAATAAAAATAAAATACTTTATATAATTTCTGGAATATATTCAAAGGTCTATAGCAACCAAATGAATGTCCAATCATGGATAAGCCACACTTACAATGGTAACAAATTTCATGGTGTTTTCACTCAACATCGTCCTACATACAATGTCTTATATGTCATAGAATGATCTCAAGAAAGCAGAAGCCCAGCTCCCAATTATCTCTCTTCAATGTTAGGAGTAGGGTACATCATCCTTGTAATGTTCCAACCTGTGTAGGAGCTGCCTGAATGACCATTATCTGTTGCACATAACTCCAAGCTAAGAGGGGAGAAAACAGCATAGCTCAGTTATCAGACTGGGAAAAGCTACAGAGATCAGTAACAATGAGAATATTTCATAAAAGTTGCTAAGGCATTACATAATCGCAGCCCTAGGATAAAAGGTTACAGCTTGAGACATACGCTAGATTATCTGAGGCCCTACTGAAAAGTTGGAATAAAACCCTTTGGGAAATTAAGCTATTTAAAAGCAGCAGTATATACGAAAGTATTGGGAAAAGTACACTCAGGATTGGCAAAACAAGTGGTCAAAAGATGCCCTGACAATTACTGAAGGATTACTTTAGCACATAGCCAGTCTGGAGACTGGAAAAGATAACTTTTTCTTTAAATTTTCAATTTCTAATAACAACAAAAATCTCAAGGCCTTAGAATGAAGCAGGAAAACATAACTCATTAACACGAGAAAATAAAGTTGCAAAATTTCTGGAAGAAAAAACATGCATCTGATGTACTAAAAAAAGAGTTAAAACAACTTTCTTAAATACATTCTAAGAATTAAAATTTAAAAAACAAAAAATAAGAAAATTAGGAAACATACATGAACAAGATGGAATACAAACAGAGATAAAAGAATTCTGGAGCTAAAATATAATTAAATTAAAATATTTACTAGAGGGTTCTGACATTAGATTAAAATGAGCAAAAAGAAGGATATGCAAGCCCAAAGGAATAACATTTGAAATTATCAAATTTGGGAGCAAAAAATATAAATAAAAACAATTAATGAGTCTAAGGAACTCTTTGGGGCATCATTTAACAGACCAAACATATGCATTCTGGGGGTACAAGAAGAAAAAGAGAGGGAAATAAATGGTAGAGAGACTATTTGAAGAGTTAATGAGAGAAAAATTCCCAAATTTGTTGAAATACGTAGACCTACAAATTCAAGAAGCCAACCAAGCCAAGTAACATAAATCCAAAGATAACATAGAAATATATACTAATCAAATTGTCAAAATAGAGAATCTTGAAATTAAAAAGTTAATTTCATTACACACATGGGATCCCTTAATAAGATTATGAGTAGATTTCCCAGCATAAATCTTGTAATCAAGAAAGGAATAGTATAATATATTAAAAGTATCAACTGAAAATTTTATGTTGCAAAAATGTCCTTCAAAAAATAAAGGAAAAATTAATAAATCCCCAGATAAAGAATCCAGAACTGAGAGGGATTATTACTACAAAACCAGTCATAAAAAATGTTATAAGATTTCCATCAAGTTGAAATAAAAATATGTTAGATGGTAACTCAAAGACATATAAAGATATAAAGATCTCTAGTATAAGTCAGCAAATATAAAACATGAGCAAATATAAAACTTGGTGTTATTATAACTTGGTTGTTAACTCTACTTTCTTATTTTCTATAGTATTTAAAAGGTAAATATGAAAAAAATAATATGTCTATTTAATAGGTATAACATAACTAAAGATGTAATATGTGATACCTATAACTCAAAATATGGGAGTATAGCTGGTGCTGTATAGGAGTGAAGTTTTTGTGTGAGAATGAATTTGTTTGTATTAATCAAAAATAAATATTTATAACTTTGAGATGTTATATGGTAACTAAGAATAAAATATTAATAGAATATTTTCTAAAGGAAATGAAAGTGAATCAAAACAGGACACAATAAAAATAGAGTAACAAATGGAAGATGATAATAAAGGAAATGTTGGATATATGCAGAAAATAAATAACAAAATATTAAAAGGAACATCTTCCATATAACAATTATTTCAAATGTTTATGGGTTAAACTTACTAATTAGAAGATATAGATTAGGAGAATATAATAAAACATGAACTATATTCTATGTACAATACTATAGGATCACTTTAGATCTAAATACATGAATATTAAGAAAGTTAAAAAAAGGGGAAAAAAAAGATGTTACTTGCAAATAACCAAAAGAGAGCAGAGGTGGCTATACAACTATAACAAAATAGACTACAGATAGAAGAAAATATCTCCATATAATACAAATCATGTATGAAAAACCCATAACAGAATACTACATGGATAAAAATTTCCTGTAAGATTAAAAATACATCAAGGATTCCACTTTTGCTATTTCTATTCAATATAGTACTGGATGTCCTAGTCAAAGAAAGTAGGTTAAAAAAAATAATCTCTGTTGAAGGACAACATGGTCTTATTTCATACAAACACCTAAATTTTAACATACACAAATTACTAGAATTAATCAGTAATTAGTAATAGTTTCATACAAAATAACATCAGAAAGAATAAAATACTTGGAAATATACCTAATTACAGAGGTGAATGATTATAAAATAAAACTAGAAAACATTGCTGAAAGAAGTTAAAGAGACCCAAATAAATAGACATAATGTGTTCACAGGTTTCAGACTTAACATATTAAATATTAGATTTAAACAAATGTGTGGTTTTAATATAATCCTTACCAAAATACCAATGGCATATTTACAGAAAGAAAATAATTCAACAAAATCCTTATGGAATCTCAAGGGACTATAAATAGGCAAAGGGATCTGGAAAAATAAGAAGAAAGTTAGTGGTCTAACTTCCCCAAGGAGGACATACAGAGGGCTCAGAGACATGAAAGGAAGCTCAGTATCACTATCCTTCAGAGAGATGCAAATTAAAACCACAATGAGATGCCAATTCATACTGGTCAGAATGGCCACCACAAATCAACAAACAACAAGTGCTGACCAGTTTGACAGTTTGGAATTTCCTCAAAAAACTAAAAATGGAATTGTCCTTTGACCCAACAACTCCAGTGCTGGGGTTATACCCTTAGAATCCTGAAACAACAATCCAAAAGAACCTGTACACCCCAATGTTCACAGCAGCACAATTTAAAATAGACAAGTGTTGGAAGCAACCTAAGTGCCCATCGGTAAATGAGTGGATCAAAAAATTGTGGTACATTTACACAGTGGAACACTACATGGCAGGAAAAAAGAAGGAGCTCCTACCCTTAGTGACAGCATGAATGGAACTGGAGAACATTATGCTAAGTGAAATAAGCCAGGTGGTGAAAGACAAATACCATATGATCTCACCTGTAAGTGGAACATAATTGACAAAACAAACAAAAAAGCAAAAATATGATCAGTGACATTGAAATACAGAATAAACAGACAGTAATCATAGGGATAACAGGGGGAATAAAGGGGAAGGGCCATCAAGGAACATGTATAAAGGACTCATGGACAAAGCCAAAGCGAGGAAGGATTGAGGGCGGGACGTGGGGCAGGGGAAAGTGTTGGTGGGAAAATGGAGACAGCTGTACTTGAACAACAATAAAAAAAAAATTGGAAAAAAAAGTTAGTGGTTTAGCATTTCATGATTTCAAATTTTACTACAAAGCTACAGAAATCAGGAATGTGTTACTGGTATAATTACAGACATACAGACCTATGGAATAAAATAAGAAGCCAAGAATAAACCCTTGCATACGGATATGTGTTTTTGACAAAGGTACCAAGAGAATTTAATAGGGAAAATACTTTCCAAAATATGATGTTGTGAAAACTGGATATTCACAAACAAAAGAATGAACATAGACCTTCACCTTACACCATATAAAAATTGCTAAAAATTGCTAAATGATCTAAAGATATGAGATAAAACTATAAAACTCTTAGAAGGAAACTAGGAGAAATAGTTATAACATTGTATTTGGAATAATTTCTTGGGGATGACACCAGATGTGCATTCAAGAAAATTTAAAAAATAGATCGATTTGACATCAAAATAAATTTGTGAGATGGTGGAATACTATGCAGCAGAGAAAAAAGGAACTCCTACCCTTCATGACAGCATGAATGGAACTGGAGAGCATTATGATAAGTGAAATAAACCAGCTAATGAAAGACAAACACAATATGGTCTCACCTATAAGTGGGGCCTAATAAACAAAACAAACAAATGAGTAAAATAGAACCAGACACTTGGAAATAAAGAACAGACAGTGACCAGAGGATAGGGGGAGGGGAATAAAGAGGCAAAGAAGGGGAAGAGGAAATCAAAGGAATACACATAGAGGACTCATGGGCATGGACAAAGTTGGGTATTGACTGTGGAAGCAGGGGATTGCAGGGTAGGGGAGAGCAATGGGAAAAATGTGGTACAACTGTAACTTAACAACAATAAAAAAATTTGTCTAGAGTGATTGATTTTATTCATCTTCCTAAAGAATCAGATCTTGATTTCCTTTACTTTCTCTAGTGTTATTTTCTGTTTTCTTCTCCATTCATTTATTGATCTTTATGATTTTTATTCTGCTTACTATGGTCTTAACTAGCTCTTCTATTTGTAGTTTCTTAAGGTGGAAGCTGAGACCATGGGTTTGAAAGCTTCCTTCTTTCTAATAAGCACACACATTTAATTACTCCTCTATATACTGCATTAGTGGCATTCTGCAGATTTTGATATGCTGGGTTTTCACTTTTATTCAGTAAAAATACTTCCAAATTTCCCTCTTGATTTCTTAGAAGTATATTACATTTAACTGTTTGAAAATGTTGCAGTGACCTTTCTATTATTGATTTGCAATCTAATTTCATTGTAGTGAGAGAATGTTATGTATGATATTTATGTATAAGTATTTTTTAAAATTATCGAAACTTATTTTATGACCCAAAATATATTTTATGAGAACTTTATATGTATTTGTGAGAGATATGGACAAAGATGGCAACATAGAAAGATCTTGAATTTCCCTTTCCTTACAAATGCATTGAATATACAGCTACACATGGAGTTAATTCCTCAGAGAAATCAAGAAAGTAGTTGAGTGACTTCTATACATCAGGTGACTTAGAAAATACCCACATCAAAATGGGTAGGAGAGGCTGAGACATACTTTTACCATAAATCCCACACATGCCATAGCATCATCAAGTCAAGAGAGGACGCCCAAATCCCAACTTCTTCCTGATGTGCAAAGAATTTAGACGCGATATCTAGTACCCTTGCTTTTAAGATACTTACCCAAGGGATGAGCACCCAAAATACCTATCTCCGAAAGCCATTAGGGTTTGTGTTCATGAGTTCTATAGGACTGTAGAAAACATAGATGCAGTTCTTAACAGATGTGCAAACATTTGCCACAACTATCCTTCCAGGGTTCAGAGCAGAGGAAGAAGGGCAAAAATGTTAGTCTTTCAGTCATTGCCTGAATGGGTTTGAATGCTCACTTTACAAGCTGCTCCTCAGTGCCCAGCTTCCAATTACCATGCATCTCAGTGTTGACTGCAATCATCCCTGGAGCCCAAAAGAGCTAATGGACACTTTTACCACCTTTTCTCTTTGGCAATAAAATAAATTAATCATTATGTGCCTGAAAGAATCTTGTCTATACACCTAGTGACCTTATTTTTAATGTTGTCATCTGAGGAACGGGACTCCTAAATTACCTACCTCAGATAGCCAAAAACAATTTCACTCACAAACCCACAAGACTATAGCAAACAGAGAACCAGTTTCATAGTAGTACATAAGTACCTATTCTGTTTGTACACCTGGGTCCAGCATAGAGGGAGTAGGCTAAAACTCTCACCTCACAGTTTCCCCCTGGCTGAGGTTTGAGTGTATAGTTTCACAGCTGCTGCCCGAGGATTGGCTTCTAATTAGGAATTTAAGTGCTGACTACATTCTTCTCCATTGGGAGATGTATGTAAATTGTAACATCAAAAATATAAAATAGAAGTCTATTGTAAAAATGTAGAACTTTTATATGCATTTAACTTAAATTGTTATCAACTTAATATAGTTGTTATCAACTATATACTTTTTTACTTAATATAGTAAAAACTTAAGTTTTTACTATATTAAGTAAAAAGTTTACTTAATATAGTTGATAACAACTATATTAAGTAAACATCATGGTAACCACAAAGCAAAATGCATAATAAATGCACAAAATTAAAAGAAACAGCTACAGAAAATCATCAAATCATAAGAAAAGAGTAAAAGAGAAATAAAGAAACAAAGCAACTACATACCATCCAGAAATCAATTAACAAATGGCAATGATAAGTTTGTATCAATAATTATGTTAAATGTAAATTGATTGACTTTTCAAATAAAAAGATATAAGTGCCAGAATGGATAAAAAAAAGACCCAACCACATGTTTCCTATAAGAAACTCTGTCAGATTTAAGGATACATCATCCAGGAATCCTACCATGGCCCAAGTCCCTACAGATGTCTTCTTCATATAAATCCTTAGAAGAGAAGTTAGCAAACCACAGCCCACTAACCAAATCTGTTCTTCTAAATAAAGTTTTATTGTTACACAACCACTCATATATTTATATATTGCCTATTGCTGCTTTTGTACAACAATGGTAGAGCTGAGTAGTCACAGTAGAGGCCACATTGCCTGTTTAACCTTCACATAACTCTGAGTTTCTTGGTGTTGTAATTCCCACACTCTGGGTGAGAAAACAAGACACAAAAACCTGTTTGATTCACCAGGAGATTAGTCATACATCTGAGGAGGTCTCATGTTATGTGGCCATGGTGTATGAGTCCCTGTCTGTGACTCATGGCTTAATAAAAACAGATATGATTTAATCAAGGACTGTGATGAAAAAAATCAGCTGTAGATTACATATCCATGTGATATTGAGATAAAAAAGGAAGTTTTTGTATATGGCAGACACAAAATTCACCTCCCAGGTGTCTTTTCAAGGATGCATTATTACCCCTGCTTCTGGTGGTACAGTCTACAGACATCCTCCAGCTATTGGCTCTTTTGGTTCTGGCTCAGCAGCAGGAAGCTGCCCCTCTCTTAAGGTCACATCCTTCCCAGAAGAGCTAGCATCTGGTTGCAAAGCCAGGTGGTGGTATATAAGCCTGGCGAATTCAGTCCAGCACTGTACACTCTGTTGGGCAAATATTGCACTGCACTCCACCACCACTTGCTCCTGCATTCCACATCTTCCTATGCATACTCTGCTTCCCCCGTCCTCTTGCCAGGTGTTAATCTCTAAACAACTTTTGTGCTGCAAACTCCATCTCAGCATCTACCTAAAAAGTTCAATGACATTTTTTCATAGAAATAGAAAAAAACCCTAAAATTCCTAAGGAACTGCAAAAGATCCTAAATACACAAAAATATTTTGAAAAATAAAAACAGAGGTGGAGGCATCATTCTTTTTCTAATTTCAAACTTTATTACAAAGATATAACAATTAAAAAAGAGTATGTTATTTGCATAAAAATAGACACATAAGTCAATGGAACAAAATAAAGAGCCCAGAAAAAAAACACATGTAAATATGATCAATTAATTTGGAGCAAAGGAACCAAGAATAAACAATAAGAAAAGGATAAATGATGTTGGAAAAACTGGACAGCAACATACAAATAAATAAAAGTGGACTCCTATCTTACACCATTCACAAAAGTCAACCAAGAAAGGACTAAAGACTTGCATGTAAGACCAGGAACTGTGAAACTCCTAGAAGAAAATGTAAGGGTTAATTCACTGACTTTGATATTGACAATACTGGGGGAGGGGATTTGACACTACAAGCAAAGGCAACAAAAGCAAAAATAAAGAGTCATGAATAAATCAAACTAAAACATTTCTGCACAGCAAAGGAAACTATGAACAAAAAGAAAATGCTATATATGAAATGGAAGAAATATTTGCAAATCATATATCTGATAAGAGGTTATTCTCCAAAACATGTACAAAATTCATGCAATCCAACAACAATAAACAAATTAATAGTTCCATTTAAAACTGAGCAAGGAACCAGAATGGGCAGTTTCCAAAGAAAACATGCAAATGGTAAATAAGTACATGAAAGGTGATTCATATAATTAATCATCATGGAGCACAGGGAGATATCACCTCACACCTTTTATGTCTATTATGAATAAGATAAGAGATAACAAGTGCTGGTGAAGATTTGAAAGAAAGAGAACTTGTGGTAAGAGTATTAACTGCTATAGCCACTATGAAAAACAATGTGGAAGCTCCTCAAAAAATCAACTACTGCATGATCCTGCCATCCCACTTCTGGGTATATACCCAAAAGAAACAAAATCATTCTATTAAAGAGATAGGCACTTTCATATTCATTGTAGCATTATTCATAATAGCCAAGGAATTTTTGGCACTGAGAAACAGAAAAGTCAAACTCATGAAAACAGGGAGTAGAATGGTGGTTGCTAGGGGCAGAGGCTTGGGGGAACTGGTAACGCAAATGTCCACTGATGAGTAAATAGGTAAATAAAATGTGCAACATATATTATATGGGATAATATTTAGTCTTTAAAAAGAGTAAAACACAGAGGCTGGTGAAATGATATAAACTTTTAGTTATAAGATGAATAAGCTCTCGTATATAACATTTTGACTAGAGTCAGTACTATTTTATTGAATAATTTATATTTGCTAAGAGAGTAGAAATTAAGTGTTCTCACACACACACATGTGAATAAGTGAGGTGACAAATATGTTAATTAACTTGATGTGGGAATTCTTATGTATTAATAAATATCCAATTATCACATTTTATATTTAAATATACCCCAGTAAAGCTTAAAACATTTTGGAACATTTTACTTCAAAAGGGAGGGGCGGGGGGAGCGGTGGTGGGGAAATGGACAAAACAGCTCTTGAACAACAGTAAAAATAAATAAATATATAAAAAGAGAGTGAAAAAGCAAACACCAAAATGGTACCAAGTATTTGTAATTTATACATCTAATAAAGGGTTAATATGCATAACATATAAGGAACTCTCATAAGAGATAACAAGTGCTGGTGAAGATTTGAAAGAAAGAGAACTTGCAGTAAGAGTGTCAACTGCTATAGCCACTATGAAAAACAGTATGGAGGCTCCTCAAAAAATCAGCTACTATGTGATCCAGCCATCCCACTTCTGGGTATATACCCAACAGCAGGAGTGTAAAAGAGGCAACCCAATTTTTAAAAATCAGCAATGAATTTGAATAGGCATTCCTCCAAAGACAATATACAGCTGGCCAATAGTACCTGGAAAGAAGCTCCATATCATTAATCATTAGTGAAATGAAAATCAAAACAACAACAAGACAATACTGACACACACTGCAATGGCTATTATTGAAACAAAACAAGACAAAGAAAACAAAATTCCAGGTACATGTGTTGACAAAGATGTAAAGAAATGGAAAAACTTATACATTTCTGGTTGGAAATCTTACGAAGGCACTGTGTAAAACATCATGGTTGTTCCTCAAGAAATTTAACACAGAATAACTATCTGACTGAACAATTCCATTCTGAGTGCTTATCCAAAACAACGGTAAGAAAGGACTTGAGCCCTGGGTGGTGTGGCTCTGTGGATTGAGTGCCTTCCTGAAAACCAAAGGGTCACTGGTTCGATTCCCAGTCAGGGCAGATGCCTGGGTTGCAGGCCAGGTCCCCAAAAGGGGACATGCGAGAGGCAACCATACATTGATATTTCTCTCCCTCTCTTTCTCCCTCCCTTCCAGTCTATCTAAAAATAAATTTTAAAAAGAAAAAAAAGAAAAAAAGAATTTCAGTAGTCAGTTACACATCAATCTTCTTTGCAACAGTATTAATAATAACCAAAGGGCAGAAGGAACCCAAATGTCCACTGATGAGTAAATAGGTAAATAAAATGTGCAACATATATTTTATGGGATAATATTTAGTCTTTAAAAAGAGTAAAACTTCATCAAACACTACAATGCGTGTTAACTCTGAAGGCATTATTCTAAATTAAGTCAGGTACAAAAGTACAAATGTTGTATGATTCTAACTGTGTGAGGTATCTAGTATAGTTAAATTCACATAGAAAGAAAATAGAATGGTGAGTGCCAAGGATTGAGAAAGTGAGGAACTGGAAATTATTGGTTAATGAGTATAGCATTTTGTTTAGGAAGCTAAAAGTGTCATGGGGATGGATGTGTGGACAATAACAGGGGTTCTATCAAAAGTAACCTCACAAGGTGATCTGATCATAAATTCCTAAGTGTTCAGGCCATGGTAGATAGTTATGCCCCAGGCCTACAAATTCTTCAGTGAAAGGCTTAAGCCAGACCTGACCATTATTCTTGTGCATCGAAGCTAACACACCATTGAAATAGCAAAAGTAGTACCTCCAGTGAGTATTAGCTCTCAAGGGAGCACATAATCATAGCTGTTTCATAATCCAATTCCCCATGTTGCTTTCTCCAGTCTTCCTTACAATCCCACATTAATTTCAAATGTGTAAAAGAAGCTGCAAACTGTTATTTACCAGAGTACTGGGGCCTTGTTTCCCAGCATATGTCATTAGTTTGGCTCAAATACACTCATAAAACTCTCCACAGGTTTGGTTATTTCTTATATCAAGAGATAGTAGTAATTGTTATATTATACTTTTGATTATTTCAATATCTGATGTCTCAGGGACCTAAATCTGCAGATTTTGTTTATTTTGCTGACTTACTCCTGGCTTGCCTTCCTATCTAATTGATGAAAATTGACTGTGAGACTATATATGGTGATTTTAATCTGCAAATTCTTTAGGGTCTAAACTGTGGAACTATCTCCCATAAAGAAAAACATTTTTTTTCTAGGTTTTGGATTTGATAAGAAGTGAGAGGGACCAGTTAAACCCTTTTAAGGATTCTGGCTAAAATGCTCGGTGTGAACATTTTGATTTTTCAAATTATTTGAGTGTACAATTTTTATGTCTTAATTTCCATAATTGTCTCATAATTTTCTAGGATAATCTCAGTTTTAGAATTAGTTTACTACTCACTATTTCCCACTTAAATTTCAGTTCAAGGGTTTTTAAATGATGATTGGCAATATCTCTTTTTGAAGTCCAGCAATGTACATTAAAAGTATGTTTTACCAAGAATATTGCTGTTTTCTTAACATGAGAGCTTTTCAAAATATCTAGGTATGCATACTAATGGAAGCAGAAGTTCTTTTTAATTTTTAATTTAAAAATTGTTGCGGTAATAGATTATCATTTCCAAGGGGTGTATATGTGAATTTGACATCACAGGTAGCAATATTAAAATACATATGTAAATATATTTGAATACTACTACTCCTTATAGCAAGACAATTTTATGTACAAACTACTTATTATTGATATTACCAATTACTCTCAAATTTGTGTCTCCAGCTGGTATCTCTAGTGAGCATGACATTAATTCATCGGTGGCCTAATGAAAATTTTCACATAACTGTCTAACTACCATCTCAAATTTAATATAGTGAAAACAGAACACTTAAGTTTCCCTACTTTTCATAAGTTTTTTGTTCTTTGACATCTTGGCTGATGGCAAAAACATCCTCCTAGATCTCCTACAAAAGGAAAGTTTCAGGTCTCTGATCTTTTTCTTTCTGTAAACCCTCATCTCTGCCCATGTAACTGCACAGAAACCTTCTTTTCTTTAATTTGGCCTTTTATTTTTATTATTTTCCTTTGACTCAGACTGGCCTCATCCAGCATCCTTATTTACCAGACTTCCTCTCCCTTGCTTAATCATTAGGCCTTCATAACAATGAGGTTCTGGTCAGTATCCAATAGTCTTATAAACAAGTTCCTCGGCCTATTAACTATTGAGACAAAATTTTCATTTAAACTAAACATAATATCTTGGCCTCAGTTGTATTTTCGCTCTGGGCTCAGGAAAGTGGAACACGCCCACAAAACAAATTTTTGAGAAATTGGACAGAACACCTTCATGGCTGACATCAGAACCAAATACAATGATTAATTACTCCCTAACCTAGTAGCAACCAATCAGTATAGACCATAACCCTAAATCTATTAGTCACCATGATTAATTATTTTTTTCCTTATATAATCCATCCCAGTGGGGAGCCCAGTCTTTGAGCATGAGCTACCTGTAACTGCAGACATGGCACAACGTCCTTAACACATCTTTATTTTCTTGGCTGCAAACTCCTGTTTGTGTCTTATTGGGCTTTGATACCTGTAGATAAATGGATTCTTTCAGTCTGGTAACATCCATAGATCTAATCATTCATTCAGTAGGCAAAAATTTTAACTCTACTGATAAAATATATTTTCAGTTGTTCAATGACTCTATTTCTGGGGCTGGACAGTGAGTCTTAACCACTGGTATGACTTATCTGGACTGTAGTACAGCAGTATAGCCTATAAAGGAACTTGACTTTTTGTTTAGGTATTGAGAAAGACTTTTTTCTAAAGAGTGGGCTTGGAGATTTGAAATTTTGTTTTCTTATTCATCTAGACATCATGGAATCTAATAGTGGGAGATGAGACTTTGTTCTTTCACCAAACAACGTGGCATGCTGTTTAAAAATAATAAAAAGTAGGGGAAATTTTTCAGGAAGAGACCAAAGCAATTTTAAACTGATGGAGAGTCTGAAATTGCAGCAAGATGAAAAATGAAATTAAAAAGTTTTAGCTGTCACTTAGGCAATTTGTCATAATTGCATAGCTTGCCTTGTCTAAGTTCCACACTTGTGCATACTCTATCACTCTATGTTTGCCAAAGTTCTTCAAGCAAAGTATGAAAGAACGTACGCAGTAAAGGCCAAATAACTGTTGAAATATTATTGAGACATTAAAATGGCTTATATAAAGGACATCATTTAGAATATGTTGAAAATGTATTCTGGATAATGATATACTACTTATCCCACTGGGTTTGCCTGCTCATGATAGAAGACTAATATTACTAAATGATATGTACCCTAAATGACAAAAAAAAATGAAAGCCAGCACAAATGACTTAAGGGAAAAGGTAGTGATTTTGGATCCAAGAGATTCTCCTTCAAATCTTGAATCTGATTACCTATATTGCCTTGATAATCTTATATGACTTCTTTGGGCCTCAGCTATATGATCTGTAAAATAAAAATCAATAATACTTTTATCACACAACTGCCAACTTTGTTGTGTTTAATTAAAGAGAAAACAAGTAAAAACACATTTCACTTGCAAGAGGAAAAAAAATTCCCTCCTTTCTTCTTATGTCTAGCAATTAAATTGACATAAGATATTAACAGGGAAAAATTAAATTTCATATGTATGAACCCCAAAGATATAGGGGTCAAAAATGTTAACAAATCAAGAATACTTTATACCTCTTAGACAAATAAATCTGTAAAAAAAAAAAAAAGTGTGGTGATTGCTGTGGCGAGGGTATAAGGGGACTAAATGGTAATTGAAAAAATATATAATGAAGATCAAATTAAAGATAAATAAATCAATCACAGCTCATTCCAAAAAAAATGACAAGATAAAAAAGTTTAGGCTTCGGTTAGTAAATTGGTGAAAGAGCATTTGTTTTATTTATTTATTTATTTATTTTTATTAATTTTTATTGTATTTAATTTACTTTTTAATCTAAGTATATAACTGGTGGTCATCTTTGGCAGATAGGTATACAGATGTTTAGAAAACTTAAATCATTTGTTAAAATTTCTATGACATATTTATGCACACATGGGACTTCTGCTCAAAGACTCGATTCCAAAATTAAAGCATATTTTTAATAATACATCACGCTATGTTTGAAAAGTGAAAACATGTTTTTTAGTTTAGAGGAATTCAGCAAAAAATGTTTTACAAAAAAATTTAACTTCTATTTTTGCTCATACAGCATGAATGCAGGTAGGTTTTCTTAGTTCTATGGCTTGAGGTTCATAAGATTAGATAAGCACACAGAAACATTTTATGATATCACTATGTTTCCTATGCTGTAATCTGCATCTCTGTAACTATTCTGTAACTATCAATTTGCATTGCTTAATTCTTTCACCTTTTTACCCGGTCCCCATCCCCATTCTGCTCTGACAACTGCTAGTCTCTTCTCTGTGTTGATGGCTATATTTCTATTTTGCTTCTTTATATTTCACATAAAAGTGAGATCATATGGTATTTGTCTTTCTCTGATTTATTTCACTTAGCATAATACCCTCTAGGTCTATGTATGCTGTAGCAAAAGGTAAGATTCAATTCTTTTTCATGGCTGAGTAATATTTCATTGTGAATATGTAGCACAGCTTCATTATCCATGGATCTCTCACATCTTTACTATTGTAAATAATACTGCAATGAACATAGGGGTGCATATATTCTTTTGAATTAGAGTTTCAAGTTTCTTCAAATATATTTCCAGTAGTGGAATTACTGGGTTATAAGACAATTCATTTTTTAAATTTTTTGAGGAATCCCCAGAGTATTTTACATAGCGACTGTACCAACCTGCATTCTCATCAACGGTGCACTAGCATACACTTTTCCTTACATCATCGCCAACACTTGTTTGTTGATTATTAATTGTAGCCATTTTGACAGGTATGAGGTAGTATCTAATTATGATTTTGATTTGCATTTTTCTGATGATTAGTGATGTACAGAAATATTCCCCTATGTCTATCCTATGTCTATTGATCATCTGTAAGCTTCTTTGCAGGAGTGTCTATTCTACCCACTTCTTAATTGGGTTGTTTGTTTTGTTGGTGTTAAGTTGACTGAGTTCTTTATAAATTTTGGATATTAAGCCCTTATTAGATGTATCATTGATGAATATCTCCTCTCATTCAGTAAGTTGTCTTTTCATTTTGTGGATGGTTTACTTTGTTGTGAAAAAAATTTGACCTATTTTTTTTTAATTGGGTTGTTTGTGTTCCTGCAGTGGAGTCCTGTGAGTTCTTTATATATTTTGGAGATGAAACTCTTGTCCAAGGTCATCATTGGCAACTATATTTTCCCATACAGTTGGTTCCCTCTTCATTCTGCTGATGTTTTCTTTAGCCATACAGTAACTTTTTATTTTGATGAAGTCCCATTTGTTTGTTCTTTCCTTTATATACCTTGCTCTAGGGGACATACTGGTGAAAATATCGCTGCCTAGAATAGCTGAGATTTTCCTCCCTATGTTCTCCTCTAGGACTTTTATGGTGTTGTGGCTTATTTTTAAGTCTTTCATCCACCTTTATTTTATTTTTGAGTATGGTGTAAGTTAGTGGTCAAGTTTCATTCTTTTTGCCTGTAGCTGTCCTGATCTCCCAAAACCATTTGTTGAAGAGGCTATTTTTACTCCATTTTATACTTCTGCCCACTTTGTTGAATATTAATTGATCACAGACAATTGGGAAGACAAAAAACCCAATTAAAAGTGGACAAAGGATCTGAACAGACACTTCTGCAAGGAGGACATACAGAGGGCCCAGACACATATGAAAAGAGGCTCAGCATCACTAACCATCAGAGAGATGCAAATTAAAACCACAGTGAGATAACACTTCACACCAGTCAGAATGGCCATCATAAACAATGAAACAAACAACAAGTACTGGTGAGAATGTGGAGAAAAGGGAACCCTAGTGCACTGTTGGTGGGAATGAATACTGGAGCAGCCACTGTGGAAAACAGTATGGAATTTCCTCAGAAAACTAAAAATGGAATTGTCTTTTGACCGAGAAATTCTGCTGCTGGGATTATACCCTAAGAATCATGAAACACCATTTCAAAAGAATCTATGTACCCCAGTGTTCATAGCATCACAATTTACAATAACCAAGTGTTGGAAGAAACCTATGTACCCAATAGTAAATGTGTGAATCAAAAAACTGTGGTACATTTACACAATGGAATACTACACAGCAGAAAGGAAGAATGAGCTACTACCTTTCACAACTGCATGGATGGACCTGAAGAGCATTATGCTAAGTGAAATAAGCCAGGCTGTGAAAGACAAATACCATATGATCTTACCTATAAATGGAACCTAATTAACAGAGCAATCAAGCAAGCAAGTAAGCCATATAACCAGAGTCATTGAAATAAAGAACAAATTGATAGTAACCAGAGGAGAGGTGGGAGAGGGTAATGGGTAAAAGGGGAAGGGTAATCAAGGAACACGTATAAGGGACACATAGACAAAGCCGAAAGGGGGTAGGACCAAGTGTGGAAGGTAGGGATGGGATGGGCAAGGGGAGTGGTGGTGGGAGACTGGAGACAACTGTACCTGAACAACAATGAAAAAAAAAAAAGAGTCTAAGAAATAACAAACTTTTGAGTTTGAAGTAGTTCCATTTGTTTATTTTTTTCTTTTTCCCCTTGCCTGTGGTGAAATATATATATATATATGAATTATCAGATCTTTTGCTACTTGTTTTCTTCTAGGTGTTTTACGGTTTTGATTCTTACATTACAATATTTAGTCCACTTAGAGATTATTTTTGTGTACGGCTTAAAAAGGTGGTCTAGTTTCATTTTTTTGCATATATCTATCTAATTGTCCTAAAAACATTTACTGAACAGATTGTTTACCCCATTTTATTTCTTGCCTTTTTGTCAAATATCAATTTACCATATAAGTCTGGGTATATTTCTGGGCTCTCTATTCTGTTCTAGTTATCTATAAGTCTGTGTTTATTCCAGTACCATACTGTTTTTATTACTATGGCCTTATAGTATAGTATGGTATCAGCTAGCTTGATATCTCCAAATTTGTTCTTCTTTCTCAAGATTGCTGAGCCTATTTAGGGTCTTTTGTGTTTTCATTTATTTTTTCAAATCATTTGTTCTAGTTCTGTGAAATTATGCTATTGGTATCTTGGTAGATATTGTGTTGAGTCTCTAGATTTCTTTGTGTAGTATGGGCATTTTAATGATGCGAATTCTTCCTATCAATGATGATAGGAGAATATGCTTCAACTTACTTGTAGCTTCTTCAATTTCTTTCTTCAGTATCTTATACCTTTCTGAGTACAAGTCCTTCACCTCCTTGGTTAAACTTATTTCTAGCTACCTTATTTTTTTGTTGATGCAGTTGTGAGATTATTCACTTTTTTTCTGATCATTTATCGTTAGTGTGTAAAATGTAATTGATTTCTGAATATTATTTTGTATCCCGTTACTTAACTAAATTTACTTATTAGTTCCAGTAATTTTTATTGGAATCTTCAGGAGTCTTTATCTCCAAATGACAGTTTTACTTCTTCCTTTTCAATCTGAGTGCCTTTTATTCCTTCTTCTTAATTGATTGCTGTGCCTAGAACTTTCAGTACTGTATAGGAACGGTGAAAATGGACATGCCAGTCTTGTTCTTAATTTTAGGGGAATCAGATTTAGTTTTCCCCATTGAGTATGATGGTGGCTTTGGGTATGTAATTTCTGACCTTTATTATGTTGAAGTAGGTTCCCTCAATTCCCCTTTTGCTGAGAGTTTTTATCATAAAAAGGAACTGGATTATTGTCAAATTCTTTTCTACATCTGTTGATATGATCATATGATTTTTATCCTTCTTTTGGTTCATGTGATTTATAAATTAATTGATCTGAAGATATTTTACTAAACTCACATCATAAGAATACATTTCTCTTGATCATGGCACATGATCTTTTTAATGTATGGCTGAATTTGGTTTGCTTATATTTTGTTGAGGATTTTTTTTCATATTTATTTGCCAGGGATATTGGCTTCTAATTTTCTTTCTTTGTAATGTCTTCATCTAATTTTGGAATTAGGATAATGTTTACCTCATACAATGAGATTTGCTGTCTTCCCTCCTCTTAAATATCTTAGAATAGTTTGAGGAGGATAGGTGTTAATTCATTTTTGAATGTTTGGTAAAATTCATATGTAAAGCCATCTGGTCCAGGGCTTTTCTTTACTCAAAGTCTTGATTGCCACTTCAATTTCATTTGTTGTAATTCATCTATTCAGATTTTCTGTTTTTATTTGATTCAGTTTTGGAAAATTGTATATTTCTAGGAATTTATCCTTTTTTTTAAAGATTGTCCAATTTGTTCTGTTTCTGTGGTGTCAATTGTTATTTGCCCTCCTTCATTTCTGATTTTATTTGGGTCACATGTCTTTGATTCTGTATGAGACTGATTAAAGGTTTATTGATATTGTTTAATTTTTCAAAGGACCAGCTCTTAATTTTATTGATGTTTTTATTGTATCTTTAGGTTCTATTTTGTTTATTTTCTCTTTGAGATTTATTATTTACTTTCTTCTACTCACTTTGGACTTTGTTTCAATTTTTCTTTTTCTAGTTCCTTTGTATGAAAGGTTAGATTATTTAAGATTTTTCTTGCTTCTTGAGATCAACATGTACTGCCATAAATTGGATCTTAGGATGGCTTTTGCTGCATCCCATAGATTTTGTGTTTTTGTGTTTTCATTTTCATTTACCTTAAGGTAACTTTTAATTTTTTAATTGATTTCATTGTTGACCTACTTATTGCTTAATAATATGTAATTTAGCCTTCATGTGTTTGTGTGTTTTTTCTGTTTTTTTTCCTTGTAATGATTTCTAGTTTCATACTGTCATAGTCAGAGATGCTTGACATAATTTCAATCTTCTTGAATTTTTTGAGACTTGTGTTGAGCCTAACATGTAGTCTATCCTAGAGTGTTTCTGCTGCTTTAGGGTGAAATGCTTATAAAATATCAGTTAAATCCATCTGGTATATGGTGTAATTTAAGTTTCCTGTTTCCTTTTTAAGGGTTTTTTTTTTTTTGTCTGAAAGATTTATCTATTGATGTTAATGGGGTTTTAACATCTTCTATGATGACTTATTACTGTCAATCTCTCCTTTTACGTCCATCAAGATTTGCTTTATATATTTAGGTGCTCCTTTGTCAGTGCATAAATGTTTACAAGGGTTATATTTCATTGTTGTATTGATCTTTTTATCATTATGTAATGCTTTTTTGTCTTTATTTTAAAATATATTTTACCTGATATAAATATTGCTACTCTACCTTTTTTTCTATTTGCATAAAATAACTTTTTGCATCTTTGTACTTTCAGTCTGTGTATATCTTTCATTCTGAGGTGGGTCTCTTGTAGATAGTACATATGTGAGTCTTGTTTACTTATTAATTCAGTTACACTATGTATTTTGACTGTAGCACTTAATCTGTTCACATTTGAAGTAATTATTGGTAGATACATGTCTATTGTCATTATACTCTTTCTAACCACCTCTTTTTTTCTTTCTTATTCAGTGAGACCTTTAACTTTGTGTTTGTGTGTAATTCTGGTTTTGTGTTAACAAATTTCTTTAACATTTTCTGGTCTGTGAAAGTCTTTATTTCACCTTCAACTTTAATATATATATATAATATTATATAAATATATATAATATTATATAAATATATAATATATATAAATTTTCCCCTTAATCCCCTCCACCCTGCACCCCATCCCATCAACCCCACATGAACATTTTCCCACCACCACTTTCCCCAGCCCCGCATTTCCCCACCTCCCCACCTCCCCACCTCCCCTCCTCCCCACTTTCAATTTTAAATGTTAGCCTTACAGGGTAAAATAGTTTTGATTGTATGTCCTTGCTTTCTGTCATTTTTAATATTTCATGCCAATCAATACCTTCTGACCTGAAGTGTTTCTGTTGAGAAATCAGCTAATAGTCTTACAAAAGCGTCCTTGCAAACAGTTGTCTTTCTTTTGCTGTTCTTAAGATTCTTTCTTTGTCTTTAACCATTGACATTTTAATTATGATATGTCCTAGTCTGGCCTTTTTGGGTTCATCTTTTTGGCATTTTTTGTGCTTTCAGGACTTGTGTATCTTTCTCTTTCACCAGATTAGTGAAGTTTTCAAGTGTTACTTTTTTCAAATACATTCTTGATCATTTGATCTCTCTTCTGCTTCTGGTACCCCTATGATGCTGATGTTGTTATGCTTCATCTGGTCCCAGAGGTCCCTTAGACTATTCTGAGTTTTAAATTCTTTTTCTTTTTGCTTCCATGCTTGTATCTTTTTCTGTTACTTCATCCTCTAACTTGCTGACTTGGCCCTCTGTTTCATTTAACTTGCTGTTGTTTATTTCTAGTGTATTCTTCATTTCATATATTGTATTCCTTATTTCTGACTTCTTTTAATGAATTTTATATTGTTTTAAATGCTTACTATTTCTTTGTTCAGGTTCTCCCTGAGATCCTCTATTTTTCCTCTAAGTTCCTTGAGTATCCTTATATTCATTGTTTTGAACTCTGCATCTAGTATCTTGAAATGTTTGCCCCCATTTTAATTAGTTGCTTTTCTGGGGATTCCTCTTGTTCTTTCATTTGAAAGATCTTTCTTCATCTCTCCATTTTGTCTGCCCTATGTTTTTCTCTCTGTGTACTAGCTAGATGGGCTATCTTCCTTGTTATCTGTTATCTTGTTATGGTGGTCACTCAGTGTTCCAAGTTTCCTTATCACTTAAGCTAGGTATTCCAGGAATGTCTCTTGTGTGCATTATGTTAGCCCTTCTTTCTTATTTCTGCTGGCCCATCCATAAGTGGGGTTAACTTTCAGGTTGGTTGACTATAAGGATCAACCTTAATCACAGTGTATGTGCTTCTGTGTGGGGGCTGTCCCCCTAAGTGATGTTGGTCCCAGTAGACCCTTTGAGTGTGTTGTGTGTCTGGCCAGTTGGGTTATACTTTGGTGTAGTCCAAAACCCACTACAGGTTGTGGGATTCTGAATCCATTTGGTAGGGACTTCAGTGCAAGTCAATGTCAGATGCTCCCTGTAATAGCTCTTGGGTTACCTCTCTGAAACTACCAAGTATTCCATATTTTGTGGCTACCTCTTCTGGGCCTTTGTGCCCATGGGGGGGTCCAAGCTGTATACAAAATGTTGGCATCCATCATTTTTGATCCCATGGTCAGATCAGTAAGAAGGCCAAAGTCACCCTTAAATCTATCTCTACCTCTTGCTTCTCTGCCACCCTCAAAGACTGCTTGGATTTCCTCACAAGCCTTCCAAATAAATTCTGTAGAGTGGGCTCATGTTAGCTGAAGTTTGTAGTCTTTTCCTCAAGGCATGAGTTTGAGGGCAAGCAATTGGGGTTGGGAGGACAGGGTTAGTGGATATCCTGTTTGGGTTTGTCACCATTCAGCACTCACAGTGGGGAAAGTGGCCCTTACTCCAAAACCATACCACTCAGTCTCTACCTGAATCTTTGATCAGAGCTACCCAAGAAAAAGCATATCACAGATCTAGGCTGGGTACAGCCAGTGAACCTCTCTTTAGGATGCACATTAGCAGGGTGGGGCCACCAGAAGCTGGAAAGATAGAACAAATCAGTCTCCCCTTGAAAGACAGGCACCGGGGCTGTGGATAGGAGGAATATATAGCCTCCACTTGGGAGTCACACAACTCAGTGCCTGCCTGAGACTCCGACAAGAGTGCATTAAGAAAAAAGCACATCAAAGTTCTCATTTGGGAGCAGCCAGTAGACTTTTCTGGAGGACCTGAGATCAGCAAGGTGGGGCCACTGAGAATCAGAAGGACAGGGCCAATAGGTCTTCCATGGGGGTATGGATGTTGGTGGCACACAAAGCAGAGAAAAAATGGTCCCTCTCCAGAGTCATATAACAGTGCCTGTCTGAGTCTCTGACCAAAAAAGTGCACTGAAAGTCCTGGATGGGTGCAACCAGCTGTCCCTTCTGTAGTATGTGAGCTTAGTGGGAAGGTAGTGAAGGGTCACCAGGAGTTGGGACAATAGGACAAGTAAGACTCCTGGTCAGGGATGAGTGCTGGTAGCACACAGTGGGAGAAAAGTAGCCCCTGCTCCAAAGCCACACAACTCAATATCCATCTTAGTCTTTGACAACATCTCCTCAAGAACAAAAACACACTGAAGGCCCCAGGTGGGTACATTCAGCACATCTTTCTACAGGGCATGAGCTCAGCAGGGTGGTGCTGCCCATAGTTGGAGAACCGAGTTAGTGCATACCTCAAACTAGTGCTGTAAGGATAGTAGTGCTTGACCTAGGGAAGGTGTTGTCTCTGGTTAGTGTAGGATAGGGACTTAGTACAGGGATCATGGTGGTTGACCTTCCTGACCTCTCCTTGGGGCTACACAACCTAGATCTTCACTGTATAACTTCAGTTTTCCATGAGTTGCTTTTCTCTACCAGTGCCACAAGTGGACGGCCAAGAACAAGGTTGTCTGTGCTGTATCTTTAAGAGAGCACCTGGGTTTCTAGCAGACTACTGTCTCTCTATGGTGGACAGAATCCCTGCTCATTTTCACAGCCAGATTTTATACAGGTTCCTCTTCTCAACTCTGGTTCTCTAAGGATCCCAGTAAAGGTTTGAGATCCCTTGCTCTTCAGGGGGAAACTTTGTAGCTGAGATATCCTTCCAAACTCTTAACTGCTGCATGTAGGTTTGAGGTCAGCCCTATGTCTCTACCCTCCTTACTCTTCTCTATGTGACTTCTTCTGTAGATCCTTGGTTATAATGCTTCTGTTTAGCTAGTCTTCACTTGGTTATTCAGGTTGATTGATCTACAATTTAGTTGTAAATACAGTGTGGACCTGGAAGGAGGTTAAGTGTAGCTTCCACCTACTCCACAGCCAGCTTTGGCCCCTCTGGTGTTTGTTATATTTAGAAGGTGGGAAGAAAGACTATGTAAAGCAGGAAGACAGTATTTTGTTGTTGTTTAAAAATGTAAACTTCCCTAGTTCATCTTTCACACTTTATATGTCCTTTCCTGCATATTTTAATCTCTTCTAGGCTGTATGTATGGTAATTAGAGTCCTAAATATTCTGAATAGTTTACTAATGGTGAAGAAGAAAAAAAATCTTAACAGTAAGAAGAAAATTTTGCTAAGTTTAGTACCTAGCAAGTCTCACCATCTTTTTAACTTTTTAAGATTTATGACACACAATAAATTAGCTTGAAAAGTAAAAGGGTCTCCTCACATGGGTTCTTCTTCAGGAGTTTGATCTTGATATCCATGATTAAACATCTGCTCTGAATAATGAACCTTTCAAGAAAGAAGTCTCCTAAAGAATGGGACACTAATATTGCACTAATTATTTTTCCTGTGTGGATCATCCTGTGTCTTAAGGAGACTTCTTTCAGAATGTAACGATGCATTGTTACTAAATGTTTACTAGAAAGTTGTGGATCCTAAGTTATTCCTGGTTTCAGAGAAAAGACAAGAAGAGATGATTTTTCTCCACAATTTGATAGCCAATCTGTTATGTCTCATTCCTCTGTGTACTTCTGCCCTGAGCAAGAAAAGCTTTTCTGGGTGGACTCAACTCTTTGTTATCCTTCAAAGGAGCACCATGGCTCCTGAGTCCCAATATGATCTGGAAGAGACTAATGAATAGTCTGGAAGAGACTATTCTATTGTGCTTTAGAAGCTTAACTGAAACATCTGACTCTTTCATCAACAACTGACTCATCCCTAAGAAAGAAGACAGAGAATGTAAATATGTGGAATGAATATGAAGCTACCTTAACCACCAGACCTAATACAGTCATACACTTAATGAGCATCTGCTGTGTGACCTGTGTTATGCTAGAAGTAGAGATGGCAGAGGTAGAATCAAATATATCCTGTCTTTTAGACATTCCAGTTAAATCGAGGGGGGAGGCTACCTACTATATAACTATAGACATTTGACTAAATGTAGTGCATGTTTCACTAGGATTCGACTTCTAGTTTACTGTGACCAACCAATCAAATATGTCTTCCTGGAACTTGCATCATTGTCTGTGACCACAAGAATCAGGGACAATGGATGTAATAGTTTTGGGAGCCCAGGAGTAGTGTGGTCATGGTTTTCAGTGGCAACATTGAATCTCCAGGGCTGGGAGCTACCACATCCTCTGCTCAGCTGTAAGAGTTGCAATATCCTTCAGTGTTGGCTCTACAGTGTTTATGGGCCATAGTTTCTTTATCCTGATTTGTATCTAAGCCTGACTCACTAACATTTTCTACAGTATTATGAACTATGAAATATTCTTTCTGTAACTTGTTTGCAGCCTAAATTGTATTCAGTTTCTCTAATTGCTTGCTTTTTAAATGTCATTTCTATTAAAAACCTATCTGATGAAAACACTGTGTAGGTGTGTGTACGGGTATATAGATATAAAACTCTATGTAAAATGTTAAAATTATAAAAAATGTTAAAGTAATGAGAATCTACTAAAATATATGCCTAGTATAAGCAGGACTATGGGTTAATTTTTCTGTTATACCAGGTATTTAGTAAAAATTTGTAGAATGAATGAGTTAATGAATGTATCATTGCTATTTGAATATCTGGATAAATATAGCTTGTGGTAGCCTTTTCAAAAATTTATTGATTTGGACCTAAGGAAAAAAAACTTCACCTAAACTGTGTTTTTATATTTTAAATAACTTTGTGGCTTGCATGCTTTAAAATACCCCAGAAATATGCAAGAACTTAACATTACTAAGGCTGACTGGCAGAATTATGCTGATAGTTCATAATGCCTATGGGAAATGCTAAGGTCCTCAACCTACCCCACCCAACCTTCTCTTTATGTGGGGTAAATATAAACATTAAGGCAAAATATTATAGTTGTTTCCTCTGTTTCTGAGATGTAATGCCACAGGTTTTCCTGTCAATTTCTAAGACAGAAAGAATAGATTTATGTTAGTTTCTTATATCTTTGATGTTGCCATTTCATTACACGTTTCCTCACTCACATAATGGAGAGGTACAAGAACACACAGGGTTGCACATCAATTCCATTGTATTTATTTTGCACACATAATGCTGGGCAAGGGAACTCAACAGAAGCTAAGTTAGGTCTGTACAACATCCTTGCTTACATTACTACAGTACCTACTCCAGGCCTCCCCTGCTACACACTTATTTGCACACACATCCAAGCAATAGATGTTAGATGAACCTTGCTTTCACCCCCACTAGTAATAAGGCATCAACCAAGTTGTTCCCCAGTCAGCCATCACCATTTAATGAGGACTTTATATCATTTCTGAATAGCTCAGCCATGACAACTTTAAGGGAAATTAATTAATAACATACGACTTTCATACTCTAAAAGTTGCCAAAAACTGTCTTCCTCAGAAACTCTAGTCAGTTATATGTATAAACATTTTGGTTCCTCTTTTGACTTTTTAATAAAATAGATCAGGCTAATAACCAAAATAATTTAAAATTCTAATGGTCATTCATTAAAATCTTTCTTCTGAGTCTACCTCAAAGTCACCTCCAACTTAGAAAAGAGGATTTCAATTCTCTTAGACAATGAATTGTGTTCTTTGAAAGACAAAATCATTTTTCTAAAAGGAACTTAGGCCTTCTGAGTAGGTGCTCTAAAATTTCTTACTGCTTGCTCCACATAAATCCTGACAAGACATTTCAAAGTATTTCATCACTCTGATTTGAAATTGGGAAAAATTAAAAGTCTGATAAAAATTTTTAAAGCCTCCTAAGCAACTCCAAAAGCCTTTCTACAGATAATCAGAAATCTAAACAGCTCAGAGCTGCCTGAGACCAAATGCTCCCTTACTGAAGAAGAACCACCCCCGCACCCCGTTAAAATTGTTTATCAAGGACAAAAACAAATTTTAAAAGTCTTCTCTAAAAAACGGAGACAGACTCATAGATGAAGAGCAGATGACAGCAAGTGAGAGCAGTTAGAAGGCAGAGGGATTGAGTAAAAAGGAAAAAGGACTCACAAATATGGGTGACAGTGTGGTGATTGCTGCAAAGAAGGAGAGTATAAGGGGGCTAAATGGTAATGGAAAAATATAACAAAGATTAAATGAAAAATAAACACCTTAATCATCTGAACACTTTTTCACTATACAAACACTTTATTTATTTATGTATGTATTTATTTATTTATTTATATTTTATTGTTGTTCAAGTACAGTTGTCTCCATTTTCCCCACCCTCACAATGACTAACTTATTCCAACTAGTATAAATTAATGGCTTTTTGCCTGTACATGCCTGAAATTTTAAAATCAAAACTATCAGGTCTCTAGTTATATCTGTTTATATGTTTACATGCATGTTTAACCTCTGGATATACTATTAATAACATTCATTTATAAAGAGCTCTGTTCAATCATCTTAAAGGATTTAAAAACATATAAATTAATATGTATAATAGAAACTAATCCATGTGTTTTTGAGGGTTAGAAAAAATATTTGGTATTGAAGCTAACAAAAACAGTCATGACTTTAAAATGATTAGTATTAAGTATAATACTTTATGCAACCTAAGCTTACAAATTAGTCAGCAACAAAAACTTAAAATGATCGGAAGCTTGGACTAATATCTCATTAAGTTTTTATGGCAAACTAGACATAATTATTGAGAAAAATAAATAGAATTAAATAGAGATGACAGCTGGATAAGATTAAAATAATTTATTAAAAGCTTTAATATTGACAACAAACTTATATAAATAAAAACAGTATTCTTTCACATGCTAAAAGGGCAAATTTTTCCTATACTATTGGTGTGTTCTTAATAAGAGATTATAAGGGGAAAGAAAATATTTCATGTTTTATCAATATTATTTCCAGTGCTCTTCATCATAGCTATTTAATTGCTTAACTAAACCAAGTCTACTTAATACTAAAGGGCTAAATTTTGCTTACAACCATTTAACTTTCTAGATTTCCCTGTGAAGTCTTGGTCACCATGTTTACATAAATAAGTATTATTCCAAAATTACCTATGATTTCATTTGACCAAATGTTTTAAAACTTTTAATATATTTAACAAACTCCCTCAAAATCAAAAATTATACATACAGTGTGTTTCTTGACCTAAAAAATATAACTTATGTTCTCCAGAAAAAAGTCACTTTAACATTTTACATGATATCTCTCTCTTTACAAAAGAGAAATTTTAAATTCTTTAGGTTTTTTCATATATTAAATTACATGGGAAACATTGTCAAATAAATGACACTAAATATATTTATGTAGTAGGTTATGTAGTAGGTTATATTTATGTAATAGGTTATTTACACAAATGTTCTAGATATTACATAAAATTATTAGAATTATTTCATATCCTAATAAAACATTAGAAAATGTATATTTTTTGTTTGTTTCTTAAAGTTTTAACTTTTATTATATCTTTGAAATGTAGACTCCTAGGAACTAACCAAAACTTGCCTCTGAGAGACTGAAGAAATAAAAAGTGTTTTTAAAATGCAGGGCATTGTAGAATTTTACTTGCCAAAATCGATTTATAAAAAAATTAAAATTCCTTACACAACTATTAGAAAATCATATGAGTAAAAATGATTACATATAAAAATAGGGTGTATATTTTCAATAAAAATATATTAAAACAGATGAATTTTTGTTGAGAGAAATGAAGATATAACTTTTTATTTTTGGTAAGAAGATATAGAGGACATTTCTATATAAATTTTGGTAATAAAAAAAGAATAATTTTGTCCTAAAGTAAAATAATTATTTTAAAATAAGATAAAAAAAGATAGGACAAAGTTAAAAATTACATCAAAATGCTGCAGATAATATGGAAGTTACATAAGGTTTGTAGAAGTGCAGAAAGTTCATAGAAAAATGATGCTGAGAAAATCATTTCTGTGATCAAGCTAAGGTTGAAGTGTAAACTAAATATATTATATTACTTGTCTGTATAAGTACATAAATTCTACCACATTTTAAAACATAGCTATATTTAAGCATTTTTTATTTGCAGATAGTTATTGTTTTACTTTGATGCTTTTAGAAATATGTTACTGCTGATAAACTTTCAGATCATACCATTAAACTAGGTAAAGATTTATAGAATTCTAAGGAGAAACTGTTTTCACACAAGTGCTAACAAAAAGACCAAGGCCAATGATAATTAATAACATTGAACTAAATGAACTGATAAAAATCATTATAATTTTATGACTCTTTATTTGAAATATTATTGTGTTATATCTTCTTTTTTCCCTTTAAACAGATTTTTTTATTGTTCTTCAAGTACACTTGTCTGCATTTCCTCCCTGCCACTCTAACCTGCCCCGCACATCCCCACCTCTTACCCTCGAACCTACTCCCTTTAGCTTTGTGCATGTGTCCTTTATACATGTTCCTTGATGACCTTTCCCTAATTTTCCCCTATTAACCCTCTCCCACCTAACACACAGGTACTATCAGTTTCTTCTTTATGTCAATGTCTCTGGTTCTACTGTTCTTCTTTGTTGTTTTATTGATTAGATTTCACTTATAGGTGAGATCATATGGTCTTTGTTTTTCACTGCCTGGCTTATTTCACTTAGCATAATGCTCTCCAGTTCCATCTATGCTGTCCCAAAAGGTAGGAGCGCCGTCTTATTTTCTGCTGCATAGTATTCCATTGTGTAAAAGTGCCATAGTTTTTTGATCTACTCGTTTACTGATGGGCACTTAGGTTGCTTCCAGCACTTGGCTATTGTAAATTGTACTGCTATGAACATTAGGGTGCATAAGTTCTTTTGCATTGCTGTTTCAGGATTCTTAGGGTATAATCCCAGCAGTGGAATTGCTGGGTCAAAAGGTAGATCCATTTTTAGGTTTCTGAGGAGATTCCATACTGTTTTCCACAGTAGCTGCGCCAGTCTGCATTCCCATCAACAGTGTACTAGGTTTCCCCTTTCTCAACAACCTTTCTAGCATTTGTTGTTTGTTGATTTAGTTATGATGGCCATTCTGGCTGGCATGAAGAGGTATCTCATTGTGGTTTTCATTTGCAACTCTGATGGCTAGTGATGCGGAGCCTCTTTTCATATGTCTCTGGGCTCTCTGTATGTCCTCCTTGGAGAAATGTCTTTTCAGGTCCTTTGCCCACTTTTTAATTGGGTTATTTATCTTCCTGCAGTGGAGTCATGTGAGTTCTTTATGTATTTTGGAGATCAAACCCTTCTCTGTGGTGTAATTTACAAATATATTTTCTGATACAGTCAGTTCCCTTTTCATTTTACTGATGTTTTTCTTTAGCCATGTAGAAGCTTCTTATTTTGATGAAGTCTCATTTGTTTATTCTTTCCTTTATAACCCTTGTTCTAGGGGACATATCAGTGAAAATATTGCTGCATGTAATATCTGAAATTTTCCCACCTACATTCTCCTCTAGTACTTTCATGGTGTCACAACTTATATTTAAGTCTTTTATCCACCTTGAATTTATTTTTGTGAGTGGTATAAGTTGGTGCTTGAGTTTTATTATTTTGCATACAGCTGTCCAGATCTCCCAAAACCAATTGTTGAAGAGGCTATTCTTATTCCATTTTATGCTTCTGCCCTCTATGTCTAATATTAATTGACCATTGAGACATTGGTTTATTTCTGATCTCTCTATTCTGTTCCATTGATCTATGTGTCTATTCTTATGCCAGTACCAGACTATTTTGATTACAGTGGCCTTTAATATAGTTTGATACCAGGTATTGTGATCCCTCCTACTTTGTTCTTATTTCTCAAAATTACTGAGGCTATTCATCATCACTTATGGTTCCATATAACTTTTTGAAATGTTTGTCCCATATCTGTGAATTTGTAATTGGTATTTTAATAGGAACTTTGTTGAATCCATAAATTGCTTTGGGTAGTATGAACATTATGATGATGTTAATTATTTCATTAAATGAACACAGTATATGTTTCCATTTATTTGTATCTTCCTTATTATATTTCTTCAGTGTTGTGTAGTTTTCTGAGTATAGGTCTTTTACCTCTTTGGTTAAGTTTATTCCTAGGTACTTTATTTTTCTTGTCACTATAGTAAATGGGATTTCCCCCCTGAATTCTGATTCTGATATTTCATTGTTGGTGTACAAAAACACCTCCAATTTCTGAATATAGACTTTGAATCCCACTGTTTTGCAAAATTCATGTATAAGTTCAAGTAGTGTTTTTGGCAAAGTCTATAGGATTTACCGTGTATACTACAATATCATCCGCAAACAGTGACAGTTTTACTTCCTCCTTTCCAATTTGGATGCCTTTTATTTCGTTTTCCTGTCTGATCACTGTAGCTAGGGCTTCCAATACTATGTTGAATAGAAGTGGTGAAAGCAAACATCCTTGTTTTGTTCCTGATCTTAGTGGGATAGCTTTTAGTTTGTGTCCATTGAGTATGATGTTGGCTATTGGTTTCTTGTATACGGACTTTATTATTTTGAGGTATGCCTCCTCTACTTCCACTTTGCTGAGTGTTTGTATTGTAAATGGGTGCTGAATATTATCAAATGCTTTTTCCACATCTATTGGTATGATCATGTGATTTTTTTCTTTCCTTTTTTGTGTGATGTATTACATTTATTACTATGAATATTGTACCATCCTTGCATCCCTAGGATGAATCCCACTTGAACATGTTGTAGGATCTTTTTAACATGTTGCTGGATGTGGTTTACCTACAAGCCAGAAGGGAAAGGTAAGAAATCATCTAAGAATTAAAAAGCAAAGGCCTGCAATCAAGACTACTCTATCCAGCAAGGCTCTCAATTGAAATGGTAGGTAAAATAAGGAGTTTCCCAGAGAAAATATGGCTGAAACAATACACCTGCACCAAACCAGCACTGCAAGATATACTGAAGGGACTGCTATAAGAAGAAGAAGAAAAAGGGTGAGAGAGAGTAGAATACAGGTATGAAGAGAAAAAGTGAGTAAGTACCTATCGATAATAACCCTACATGTCAATGGTTTAAATGCTCCAATCAAAATACATAGAATAGCTGAATGGATAAGAAAACATGACCTGCATATATGCTGCCTATGAGAGACCCATGTCAGAAAAAAAAGACCTACACAGACTGAAAGTGAAGGGTGGAAAAAAATATTCCAAGGAAATGTACAGGAAAAAAAGCTAGGGTAGCAATACTTATACCAGACAAAGTAGACTTCAAAACAAAAGCCATACATAGAGACATTGAGGGATACTTCATAATATTCAAGGGAAGAATCCACCAAGAAGACATAAAGGTTATAAACATATGTGAACTGAACATAGGAGTACCCAAATATATAAAGAAAATCCTGAAGTACTTCAAGAAATATATAGACAGCAACACACTTATATCAAGGGATTTTAACACCCCACTATCAACAATGGACAGATATTCCCAACAAAATATCAAGCAGCATATTGCGGTATTGAACAATACCCTAGATCAAATAGAATTTTTTAAAAATTATATTTTCCCTGTACCAGGTCCCTCCAGAATTAAAACAAACAAACAACAACAACAACAACAAAACTCAGTATAATGTGCACCTTATTTTTTCCTTTTTTTCCCCCTTACTTTAGTGCCTTCCTATCTCACAAGTACTATGGTAGGCAAAGCACCAACTACAATAGTTATTGTTTCTTTTTCCCTCTTAATTTATCCAGGAAAGATAATTCAACCTTAAGAATCATTTTTAAACACTTCACAGGTCAAAACATACAATTGGTTACACACATATTCAAGGACATTTAATACCAACCCCAATGGGTCAATTTAAAACCCAAAGAAGAAACCAGATTTTAAAGAATAATTTTTCCTCAGGCATGTATTACAATAAATACATTCATGATTAGAAATTTACCAAAAATCTTAGAGGAAATTTAGGGAGCTACAGCCTAAGGAAAAATCTTTAAATCTCCTTACATGAGTTCCATTAGACAAGAGAATTCATCTTAACCACATCCAAGCTGAATAAGGTGGAGTTTGCTCTGTTGTTTATACCTCTTATTGTACTTGGAAAAAACACTTCTGGTGAAATGAAGTTGGAACTTCTGCTCACTGACACCTCATAGTTCTTTGTATCTTTAGGTTACTGCCCTCAGGTATTGTCTTTTGGATCAGGTTTATTCTTCAAATAGAAAGTTGAATTATATTTGCTATCATAGGAATTTCTGCTGTTATAAAGCTTTGTTTTGCATAGCATATTATAAAGACACCACTATAACACCGATTACTCAGAGTTTTGAGGTGATCATTTAGGCCTATGAGACTTCATATAAAAAACTTCAAGAATATACAGACAATGTTTGCCCTTAAAGGACCATGGTGGTAAAAATGCCCTCTGCTCTGTCACTCTTGCTGCTCAAATGTGCTCCTAAAAAAATATTTTCTCTCCTACAGGGAACATAGCATCAGGAATAAGCCTTCCTGGTGATGAGGGGCCAAAAATACTTATAATAACTAATGTTGCTTTCTGCGATTACTCAATCATGTTTTTCAAGTAAAGATTTCACTAAAAAGGGGATAATGGAAAAAATAATATAAATGGAGCCACTTTAAAAAGAAGTTAGAGCTAAAATCCCATAGGACATGCCTGTGTGTCTTACTTTTCAAATCTTTGGAATATTAAAATTGGACAAAATAACTCTTGGACTGAGCATGGTATCCCAAACAAATTTTTGCAAAGATAACAACAACAATAAAAAGCCAAAAGCAGATAATATTACTACCAGACTGAAAACTAAAACATATGGTTTAGAATTAGCATCACTATGTTAGTTTACCTTGCTCCAATAGAAATTCCATCTTCTATTGATGTAACTGTCCCCCTTCTATCTCTCACAAATACCCTTTGGCTTTGTCTCCTAATCAGGACAGTCTTTGGATTTCTGCTTAACTCTGTGGTTCTCAAATACTTATTGTTTTGGATCTCAAGTAAATGCTTGTTGTCTCTCACTTTGGCTTATTTATTTTTAGGTTAACAATTTACAGTTTAAAAAAAAGCTAGCCTATATTTTTAGTTAAAATAACTGGAGCAGTAAAACTGGAGATGCCTTCTCTGGCAATCAAACCCATTATATGGATATGGGGCTGAAATCTATCTTTTCTTTGGATTGCCAATAATTTTGGCACTGACAGATGTGATTTTATTTTTTGATTTTAACCTCAATTTAAATACATTTGATGGAAGCCTTCAATAGTGGGAATACTCATTCTGCACACAAATTTATTCTGAAAAAAGTAATTTAAAACACACATACAAGTATATACACTGACACATGCCACCTTGTTAATCTATTTATGTAATTACATTTTAGATGATTGTTCATATATTTTTCTCACTATAAAATGAAAGTAAGAGATCTGATGACTTGATCTGATTTGCTCAAGAGGAGAAACTCCCAGCCCAGGTCTGTGACAGGGAGCTTGCAACACTTTCATTGTTTCATCTATAGAATTGTGGGATGCTAGGACCAACTATGTTTTGCCAATAGAATATTTCAGTTTTAAAAACACCTGCTATTAGAAGGTATTGCCCTGGCCAGGCTATGTACTTTCTTTCATTCCATTTTAGCTAAATGTAAACAAAAGAAGAAACAAAAAAGCTTCTCAAGGGCCAAAAATATTGAGATATCATTTAGGTAAATATTGCTTTTACAACTTGAAATCACTGAAGCTCAAAAGGGGAGTAATTGCCCAACATTAGATTGGTAGACAGGAATGAAGTCTGGTGGGCTCTAGTTCTCCACCTTATTTAAGGCTCTTTACAAGTTTAATGTCTGGTGTTTTTATTAGGATCTTGGTGAAGAATGTAGATGCTCAATATGAAAAGGAAATACTATCAAGGAGGATATTTTCAGATCAACAGAAACTGAGACTACATAGTTATATGCATTTATGTAATTTTGAATCACATTTACCTCTCACTGGTATGCAATGGGAATATCTCGCCAACAGAATCTTTATTTTATTGATGGCTAAACATGTCTTAGTCTTCTGCCAAATGGGACTTCTAACATTTTCTTAAATATGTATATTTTTGATATAAATTTTTATTCCTGATTTTCCCAATGTCTAGATTTCTCTCCCCCAATTTCCCTTACTTATGTACTTATTTATTTTTCCAGGCTAAAGTCAATGATGTCTTTTCCTAGCTTAGTAACCCTCAGAATCTGTAACACTTATTTAGTAAACATTTGTTGAGTATCAAGTCAGTTTATCACACATTGATAGTCACTTCTTAAACATTCAGCAATCATGCATTGATGAATGAGTAAATGAATGGCAATTCATAAATCCACCTGGGTCTATTAACTGGAGAACAAATCCCACATCTCTATTTTATATTTTTGCTGCTATATTATATATGCATGGCAGCATCTTAAGTAGCAGGCTTGAGGTATTTCATAGGGTTAGCATTACATAAAAACTGGTCTCCAGAAAGAACCCTCAGATTGATTTCAGTCTCTAAACTTACATATACAGCCTAACTTATATTTCTCTCCCTAAATATTTTCAATGGTTTTAATGTATTTTATGTTACCTGGTATTTTATTATTTTATTTTCAGTGCTTTGACTTTAAGTGCTGCTCCTTCATTCACTCATTTATTGTCTTTATTCTTTGTTCAGCCCTAGTACTAATCTTCCTTTTCCAAATCTGAGCAGAGCATTTTCTCCTTGACTGCCCTGTGCCTTTGCTTTCTAACTCTCTTAGACATCTAATATCTCTTCACACACAACATATGTTTAAAATATTTCAATTTCTCCCCAGAAAAAGCAGTCAGTGACAACAGTGTGTACCAAAGTCTCATTTTCCTCTATACTTCAGGCCATAATTCTTTAGGCTACTGCTCCTGCCTTCTCTGTTGTACACATTGCATTGTTTTCTGGGGGAATACCAGGCTGAGAGAAACATCATAGTTCCTGCCTTCAGGGACTCGCAGTGTGAAGTAGATGATGTATATGCAAGAAGCTAATTACAACAGTGAGGAGAGCACCTAACCTTGGACTGTTGAAGCATGGAGTTGGGCACCAATCTCAAAGTGGGATGGTGTCAGAGAGGCTTTCTCCAGCAGGTCATGCTTAAAGTAAATTTCAAAAACAATAGAAGTAATTAGTTGTAAAAAGTGTGAAAGATTAAAAGTTGCCTGATAAAATTTTGGACTTTCAAAAGCATCTAACACAAATGTCCAACAAATTTGAGTGATTTAATAAAGGATGGATCTATTGATGTCCCTTATCTTTTACTTGTGAAGTATTAGTTTAAATATAAATTTACATTTCTTAGTTATATTTCTGTAATAGTCTTTCAGCCTTTATATCTCCTCTTATCCTTCTCTACCACCCATCCTCTGGGATTATATTTGATTAATTTACAAATTATCCCCCCCTCTTTTTTTTTTCATTTGGAGCTAACTTAACAGTCAAACATTCCAGGCCCCCATACTGAGATACCAATGTACTTCTTCAAACATAACTTCCCTGTACAAACCATCTGCTGAAGTTAATTTAGACTACATCTTTCCCCTGAGATGTATTGTACAGTCCTTCAGAGGGTACAAAGCTCCTTTACTAAGTTTATAAAACAGAGAAATAGATTAGTAAGAAAAATGAATGATAGGGTTGCAAGGAAGGTTTTCAAGAATGCATGGACCAGGATGTGAATGAAAGGAGTAGGAAGGAACTAGAAATACTAACAAAAAGCATTCTCTCTGTTTACTCAAGTAACATGAAAACCTTGGGTTTGCAAAATGGATCAAGGACAAATATATATAATAGTGTGTAGCTGTACTCCCTGCATCTGAAAGAGCAAAACCATCATGAAGACACAAATTTAATAGAGGAATAATAGGTCTACAATTTTCAATCATACCAGGAATCATGGGAAATGAAAGTAGTTATCAACTTTGATAATTCATTCTTCTTAGCTTGTGTTTTTGCTTTGCACCTACAAACCTCTTTGTGCTATTTCCTTCACTGTTACCTCTGTGAACACTGGCATCTGAAAGAGCATTAATTTTTCTGCTGCTTGCATCAGCTCACTTGCAAATGTGGAACTTCAACATCTATTGTCTCTCCTTTTCTGGACTTCCATAATTGAATTACAGCATGGTCTATAATCTGTCTCTTCATTCTCTGGCTTTCAGCATGGTGCAACTCTATTAAAATTTTTGGGTGGGATTTGACCACATATTTTGTAGATCAGTGAATTCAACAGAGGCTTAGCATACACACACACGTGCATGCACACACACTTACAGAGGAAATTTCTTTCCAGAGAGAATTTTATAGCTTATATAATGACAACAAAGAAGAAAGCTGACCCCAAATATCCTCATATTCTGGGTCCTCATTGCACTTTATATCTACCAGTTCTAAAATATTCAGTTCTCTGTATTATGTTTATATCTTTACTTTTCACCTCCTCCTCCTCCTCTTTGTCTTGACTATGAACTCCTGAAAATTAGGAAATAAAGCTCTTATTTCCACATCCCGATACCAGCATAGTGGTGATTATGCCATAATGCTTACTAACTCTGGACTGAATGCTGATGGAGCCATTGGTTGTTTGTTGGAGTTGAGAACTAAATATAAAATCATATTTGAAATATTCTCTAAATCAGAGACTCTAAACTCTGATTTTATAATAATCCTTTCTCCACATTCTTTAAGGTATCTTCATTTAAAAATATTTAGGGAATTCCTAGATAAAATTTCATCAAGTAGTAAAAGAGTAAAATATAACTAAATTTTATTTATTTTCATTTCAGGAAATGTGTCCCTTGGTAGAGATGAATACCCAGAATAAATACCATGAATGTGTCCATGTGTCCTTGCTGGTCCCCAGCAGGTGTTGCACATTCATACAAGCAGGTCTGGCCTTTGCACAAGGCCTGCTGGTGACCTGTGATCAGAGACACTGGCTTCCTATATGTAGGTCTGCACTCGGTACTGTGGAAAAGGATCAGAGAAGAGCTCACTTTGTAATACATTTATTTTCTGGTCAGAAACCTATTAAAAATATATGCAAGCCTACTAACAATTAGAAAGATGTTAATCTTAATGAAATGAGATGTCATTTTTACTTGTCAGAATGACAATCAAGAAAACACCCAGGCCTGATAAGAATGAGAAGACATAGACACTTTTATATTCTATTGATAGAAATCCATTTTTTGGGGAGGTGGTGTATATACCCTTCAAGCAGTAGCTACTCCAAGAGATTTTTCAGGACAGCCTGACATAGCCAAAAAACAAATAGAAATGAGCCTGGATGCACATCGCTGAGAGAATGTTTAAATAAATTCATAATGTATCCATGTGAATAATACTATGCAACCAACAAAAATAATGTAAAAGTCTTTATATATTAATTTGTCCACATGATGCAAGTGGCAGAATTACATGTCCAGAACGATATCTTTCTTCTATGTATGTGCATTATAGTTCACATACATTTCTGGAAGGGTATACAGTCTTTTTTTTTAAAAGTTAATTTTTGGTATTATTACAATGTAGATTTCAAGAGGATGAAAGAAATTTAAGCACTTTTATTTCTTTCTTTCTATGCTTAAAACAATGAAAATATAGAGGAAATGTTTCTGGAGATTTCTTAATATATACACATAGACATGATGTTTTTTGAATGATAAACCAATCCATTAATTGGTTGAAAATTAGGAATGTTTCGATAAAAAAACATTTGAATGATAATGTGCTTAGAGCATTGGAAATTTATATCTACTATTCTTGGTCCAAGTGTGGTTCAAAGAAATAGGCCAGTGCCTCTCATCACCCAGAGGAGAAAATGTTAGGAACAGCATGCTGGGCTGCTGGTGTCTGTTCCCAGTTTTCCTGTTTCTGCAGCTGTGTTTTAGAATTAGCTATAACTCTAGGGATGGAAGGAAATGATAATCATTAACAATTCCTTCCATTAGCTTATTAGTCCCCCTCATGTGGCTCCTGGAACCAGCTAAGAAGCTAATATATCAGCTTATTATATATTAATATACAATATATAATATATATTATAATATATGTAATATAATATATAATATATGTAATATATAAATATAATATATAAGCTAATATATAAGATCATAATATATACTATATATTATATATAATATGGTATATATGTCATATATTATATATAATATATAAGCTAATAATAAGCTAATGTATAAGCTCATATATATATATGGTTTCTCAGTGTTACCAACTACCATGGATGATACAGGCTACAGATCTTTAGATTGTACATGTTTCTTTCAAACAAATTATATTTAGTTTAATGTAAATTTCTGCTGATTATAATCTCAAATGATAATCTATAAATTGAGCCAAAAATTAAGACTTAAGACAGTTTGTTCTTTATTTCAATGTTCTTTATTTCAACATCTCTAGTTATATTTTGCTTGCTTGTTTGTTTTGTTAATTAGATTCCACTTGTATGTCAGATCATATGGCATTTTTCTTTCACCACCTGGTTTGTAAACATCAGCTTATCCAGTGATGAATTTTCGCATTATCTGTGACATTCAGGGATGTTATGTATTCCCTGATATGATGTAATGAGAAAGGTACTTAATCTTTGTACTATTCATTCAAAATGCCAATAACCCTGATCTAATCATGAGAAAAATATCAGACAAACCCAGATTGAGGGACATTCTATAGGATACCAGGCTGCTACTTCTCAAGGTCATCAATATTATGAAAGAAAAGGAAGGACTGAGTCATAGAACAGAGTGTGCTAAGAGATAGGGTGAGTAAATGAAATGTGGTACCTTTTACTGGATCCTGCAACATGAAGAGAATATTCATAAAAAAAAAAATCTTGTGAAACCTAAGTCTGAAATTAAGTAATAGTAATTTACTAGCATTATTTTTTTATTTTTGATGAATCATAATGCAAGATTTTAGTGATGGGGAAACTACATGATAGATATATGGGAAATCTATACTATCTTTGCAACTCCTGCAAATCTAAAATCATTCTAAAAAACTTATTTAAAAAAAGAATTAAGACAGACTGTGTATACTAAAATATACAGTTTGGATAAAAAACACCTACATCTAAGTACTTCATACATATTATTTTCATTCCTTATTCTGACTGGAGAAATTACCTCCATGTTTCCAATTTATAGAAAAAGAAATTGAGGCTGAGGGAGATCAAATGACTGCCCCAAAGTTATACAATTCATTAGTGACTACACTTGTAATGACTAATTGTAATCTACACTTTTTAGACTCCAAACCCTGTTTTTACCAGAAACATGTTCCTTCCAAAGCATTAGGATTTAGTTAAGAAGATTAGTTTTAGTTAAGAAGAACTTGTTGTTTCACTCTCTTGATATTTCTTTTAGAACAGCCAATTTTAATTTCCATCATCTGTGTGTTTCCAACTGAGTATACCTACAGCTGTTTCAGTTTTATCAGGCAGGGCTGATTTTATTGATATTACCCTCTGAACCCTAGAGTTTCAACCCTGGCCTATAGAATCCCAAATATTAGGCATTGGTGTTGTGAGCAAATCACCAATTAATGAGACCACAACTAATTACAGCTCAACTAATCAAAAGCATTTCCTAAAAGACAAATCAGAAGCAGACAGATTACCCTAATATATAAACAAGTGCATATCTTCCAGAGCTTGACACAAGCCCAGGAATACCTTGTACATCCTCGAGTTTTATACAATCCAGGCCATTGCACCTATTCTGACAAATGGATCTGTAAGCATGTTTGAAGCACTGAAAACAACTCAGGTTGAATTCTGAAAACCCAGCTTGGAAACCAATCCCATTTTTTTCTCGTGTTCCAATGGCTAAGATTCCTTTAGTCATAGTTGCTTATTCATAAATGGGGTAATAATTAATGCTGCCACAAAAAGTTTGCAGAGGATTAGAGTTGCTTGCTTTAAAATACTTACACAAAATGTATTCATTCACAAATGAGTTCACAAAATTATTCACACAGTTCTGAGTGCCTCCTAGGTACCTGATATCTCCTGGGAGGTTCAGTCCTAGATTACTATTTGGGGACATTTGTTTAGGAGGGGTGGGAGGCCAGCACCAGGGAATAAGAAACTGTAAATGGCCTATAACACAGGGCCATGAGGTCATAGCTGTTATGGTCTCCTTCACATCACCCAAAGTCCTTAGTGAACAAATGAGACTATGTGAACATTTATTATTTAAGCAGAGGCAGGGAGCAATGGGAGCTTAATTAAAAATTTTTAATGGAATTTTCAAAGAAGGATTATTTTTAAATCAGTTTACCTTAAGACTTTAATAAATTCAGCTAACCAAGGCCCTCATTCATATTCACCAAGGTGTCAATAGAATTTTTCTTTTGATTAAAAGACAACAGAAACCATAGAAATTCTAGAAGAAAACATAGGTATTAAAATCTCAGATATCCAGTATACCAATATTTTTGCCAATATATCCCCTAATCCACTGGAAACTAAGCATAAAATAAATGGGATTCCATAAAATTAAAAGGCTTTTGTACAGCTAAAGATACCATCAACAAGATGAATAGGAAACCTACTGTATAAGAGAACATTTTCAACAATGATGCATCTGGCAAGGGTTTAATCTCCAAAATACATAAAAAACTAATACAACTCAATACCAGGAAGACAAAAAACCCAATTAAGAAATGGGAAAAAGACCTGAATAGACACTTCTCCAAGGAGGACATACAGAGGAACCTATAAGCATATGAAAAAATGCATAACATCACTAATCATCAGAGAAATGCAAATTAAAACCTCAATGATATCACCTTATACCTCTCAGAATGGCTACCATCAATAATTCACCAAGGTGTTTCCTTCTTGTTGGTGAGGATGTGGAGAAAAGGGGACCCAGGTGCACTGGTGATGGGAATGCAGTTTGGTACAGCCACTGTTGAAAATATTATCCTTCAAAAATTAAAAATGGAATTCCCTTTTGACCCAGAAATTATACTTCTGTGAATGAAATATACCCCAAGGATACTGAAACACCAATAAAAAATAAATACAAGCACCCCTATGTTTATAGCAGCATTATTTACAACAGCTAAGATTTGTAAACAGCCTAAGTGCCCTTCAGTAGGTGAGTGGATAAGAAGCTGAGGTACATTTACACAGTGGAACACTACACAGCAGTGAAAATTAAAGAATTCTTATCTTTTGCAAAAACATGGATGGAACTGGAGAAAATTTATGCTAAGTGAATTAAACCAGTCAGTGAAAGAAAAACACTACATGACCTCATATGTGGACTCTAATGAACAAAATTAACTAATGAATGAAAGAGTAAGTGAAAACTTAGATACAAAAAACAGATTGACAGCTGCCGTGGTCGGGGAGGCTGGGTGGAACTGGATAAAAGATGTTGAAAGAATTAACCAAAGACCATTTATGCACAATCCATGGGTACTGACAACATTATGGGGACTGACTTGGGGAAGGGAGAGGGTAATGCTAGATGGAGGTGGGGAAAGGGCGGAAAAAGTGGAAACAACTGTAACGGCATAAACAATAAAAATTTTAAAAAATTAAAAAAATTTTAAAGGCCAATTGAAGAAAAATTGGCCCCAATGATGGAGAGCCACTTTTCTTAAGAGGAAATTAGGTCCAGTTTCTACCCAACACTAAATGCATATTATGTTGGCTACTATAAGGGAGAGAAACTTTTCTCTTTCTTTGCTTCTAGGTTCTTTGCCTAGTCTAATCATTAAAACAACATAGAAGAAAGCAAAAACAGATTTTGTGTGCACAGGAACCCCAACGGTCTGAGGCTACTGACAGTCAAGTGACTGAAGCTTATATGCTGTCCTGAGTTAAGGAGAGGGAGGTGGAGGTATGGAACATCCAAGGAGAGAGAGAATTCAAAGGAAAATAGTAACCATTTGGTAAACATTTCCATGTAGATTAAGTGTTCTTGATGTAAAAACATATCTCTGGTAATAGCTATCTTTCTGGTACAGGCTCCCTATCTAAATTATTTCAGATACTTCAAGGGGAGGTGAAAGGTTCTTCTTGAATGAGATGCCAAAGTAGCACATACAGGGTTAGCCTGACATGAATCTCATCACAATGTATTTTTACATATGGTGGTTTTACATAAAAAATAAATATGATTTTATAATCCACATTTAGTGTTGTGCTTATACAAGTAAATATTTTATGAGTAATCTTCATTATACAATTAAATAGCTCATAAAATTATAATTTAATGTATTTACCTATTTTTGCTGTTGTAAACCTTTAACTACAAATGCAGTCAGAACAAAGGGACCAGGATGTGCATATTCTGGAGGCTTCAACCCAGTTCCGTTTCAATTATGCATGACTTAACAGAAATGAATTTTCAGCCTTTTATTTCCTGGTGTAATGGAGCTCAAGTATTTCACACAGTGTAACCACACAGCAAATTTTGAGCTCATTTTAGGATAATTAGCACACTGAAGTTACTTGTGAAGTTAAAAAGAAATGTTAAAATTTTCCAATTGTAAGCACTTTTGAAGGCTCACTCTCTTCTCTAAAGTGAGTAATCTTTCACTCAGAAGAAAATGGGTAGCTCTATCTTTTCTGTATTTTATCTTTCTCTCTTATATATCCATTAAAATACTAGTGCTTATTCAGACAAGTCTTAATTACAGGCTTGGAGCAAGTGAGAGAGCCTCTGTAGATTAAGGAGGTAATTTTTTAAAATGATGCATTTACCTCAAATTACTCCAGTTCAGTCCTTCAAATAATTAAGGCTGAACTAATAAAAACCTAAAACCTGTGCATAAAAATATCTTCACTGAATATTCTCACCACAATTTGATAGTCTCATATCCTTTCTCCCCATTTCTTCCATAAATGGAAAATCACCCTATTGGGAGAAGAACGGAGTTAACACTTAACAGAATTTCAACTGTATGCCAGACATACTACTGTGTAAGGTATGTTACATTCTTAGTTTGAATGTTCACACAATTCTCTGAGTTAAGTGATAAGCCTAATCATTCCTGTTTTGCAGGTGAGAATAGTGAGACTCAAGAAAGTCCAGTAGAGATAGGCAACACAGGAGAAGTGAATGAAAGTCACACCGACTTCCTCCCTGGACAACTCTGGAATTACAACTAAATTGTGGAGAATTCACCCAGAAAAAATAACTGAACAATGAAGATGAGAGAGAGAGAGAAGCATTATAACCTCAAACAGACAGGAGAATCAGCTTCAGCACAACCTGACTATTAAGGAGTACAGTGGAGACTTGAGAAGGCTGGCTGGACATCCACATGCACCAGTGCCAGAGGGATATCTAAGCGGCCAGTTGTATTCCCCTGAGAAAAATGGTGGTCTAAACCATAAGCAAGGATCCCAAACCTACAGCACCAGAGCCCAAAAAGTACAGAGATAATAGGGAGCTGTTTAAAAGTGTCAGGGCTGCTCTCTGCCAGAGTCAGGTGGCTGGAGATGCAAAAAGCCTTGTAAAGGGCCAACACATAAATTTTCATTTGCAGCCACTTACCCTGGGCTCCAGCAAAGGCAGGCACAGAGTGGGCTAGAGACATCTGAGGAGAGACTGGGAACAGAGGTTTGGGGGAGCGAACTGAGAGAGCAGCCGCTGGGATCCTGGTGCTGAGTCATCCCAGCAACAACAACAGCACCCATCTTGCTCAGGTAGACCACTCCCCTGAGTGGCAGCAGCCTGAGGGGAAACAGTAGCCCCATACTTAGGAGGGATTCTGCCTCACTGCCATATGGTACCTGACTGCTAAGTGCAGAGTGACTGTTGTAACAACTGAAGGAATCAGCCATAGACAGTAGATCCCTGGAAGTCTCAAGGAGGCTGCTTAAGGTCAGATGTGGTCAAAATTGATGTCACTGGAGGTGGATTCAGAAAGAAAAAACAGCAGTAAATACTAGTGCCTACCAAGATGAAATCCACCATAGTCTTCTCCTTGATTTGTGATATTTTCTTTACTATATATCTTTTTAACATTCATTTCTTCTCCATCAAGATTGTGCATATTAAGTCATTAGATTTTATACCATAGTTTATTTCTCTCCTCCCTTATAATAGTCTTAATCTCTTTACAGCCTTATTAATATTGGTTCATTTGCTGATAGTGGGAATGTTTGGGGGGGAGCGTATTTTTGAGATATGGGTTTGTTTCCTAGGATTTGTGGTTTTATTCCGGCAGCACCTGCACAACAATACACAAGACATGGTATGCAGAGTGACCTTCTGGTACCCAGCCTGAAAGAAAGGCCCATTAAAGGATGACAAACAATAATCAAAACCCAATTACTTCCAGAAAGCCAACATAAATGACATAAAAGGAATCCCAAGAGCATTAAGGTCAGGAGAGCAAGGAGAATGTACCGCTGAATCTCACAGGTCTGCTACCACAGAAGTTCATACCACAAAGGCAGGGAATAAAACAGATCAATTTAAGAAGCAGAAGGAAAAAAGAAGAGTCTCACAAATAATTGGAAGAAAAAGAAGCAACCCCCAACTGAAAGGAAAGGGGGATGCTCAGAAACAGTGCTAAATGAAATAGAGACAAGTAAACTATCAGATATTGAGTTCAAAACAATGGTTATAAGGAAGCTCAATGAGCTCAGTGAGAATTACTAAAAACTATATGGAAACTACAAGGAATGTATTGCTAACTATAGCAGCATGAAAAAGGACATAGAAACTAACAACAAGAGCCAAGAGGAAATGAAGAAAATGATATTCGAATTGAAGAACACAGTAGAAGTAATCAAAAGCAGGCTACATGAAGCAGAGGATAGAATCAGTGAGATGGAGGTCAATGAAGATAAAAGTTCCCAGAAAGAGCAAGAAAATGAAAACAGACTCAAAAGAATGAAGATGGGTTAAGGGAAATGCAGGACAACATAAAACATAATAACAATATAATGGGGATACTAGAAGGATAAAGAGAAGCAAGGCATAGAAAACCTGTTGGAAAAAGTAATGATGGAAAACTTCTGAGGAGAGAAAAAATCACACCAGTCCAGGAAGTACAGAGGCTCCCAAACAAGAGGAACCCAAAGAGACCTGTACAAGACGCATCATAATTTAAGTGGCAGATACCAAAGACAAAGAGAGAATCTTAAAGGAACAAAGGGAGAAACAGGAAGAAATATACTAGGATGCCCTGATAAAGCCAGCAGCTGACTTCTCCACAAAAACACAACAAGCCAGAAGGCAATGGCAAAAAAATATTCCAAGTAATGAAAAGCAAAGGCCTGTAATGAAGACTACTCTACCCAGCAAGGCTCTCAATCAAAATGGAAGGCAAAGGAAGGAGTTTGCCAGGTAAAAGAAGGCTAAAAGAATACACCTCCACCAAACCAGCAGAGCAAGATATGCTAAAAGGACTGCTTTAAGAATATGAAGAAAAAGAGTGAGAGAGAGAGAAAAGCACAGGTACAAAGGGAAAAAAATTAATAATAACCTATCAATAACCTTAAATGTAAATGGATTAAATGCTCCAATCAAAAGACAAGGGTAGCTGAACAGATAAGAACAAACAACAACAACAACAACAACAACAACAAAAACAGGACCCACACAAATGCTGCCTGCAAGAGACCCACCTCAGAAAAAAAGACCCATATGGACTGAAAGTAAAGGGTAGAAAAAAATAGTTCAAGCAAATGGACAGGAAAAAGAAGTTAGAGTAGCAATATTTATATCAGATAAAATTGACTTCAAAACAAAGACCATAAAAAGAGACCCAGAAGGACACTTCCTAGTACTCAGGGAAAGAATCCACCAAGAAGACAAACTTTGTAAAACTATATGTACCCAACATAGGAACACCCAAGTATATAAGGAAAATGTTGGAGGACTTCAAGGAAGATATAGTGAGCAACACACTTATACTAGGGGACTTTAACACCCACTGACAACAATAGGTAGATCTTATAAACAAAATATCAACAAGGGTATTCTGGAACTGAATGATTCATTGGATCAAAACAACCGATTACACACACACACACACACACACACACACACACACACACACACTTTTCAAATGAACATTGAATGTTTTCAAAGATAGACCACATGATAGGTCACAAAACAAGCCTTAACAAATTCAAGAAAATTGAAATCATAACAAGCATTTTCTCAGACCACAAGGGCTTGAAACTAGAAACTGACCTCAAGGACAAAACTCAAAAATATTTGAAATCATGGAGACTGAATAACATGCTATTGAACAATGAATGGGTCAACAATGAGATTAAAGAAGAAATCAAAAAGTTTCTGGAAACAAATGAAAATGAACACACAACAGCCGAAAACATATGAAAACAGCAAAGGCAGCCCTGAGAGGGAAGTTCATAGCAATACAAGCCTACGTAAAAAAGATAGAAACATTCCAAATAGACAACTTAACCCTACAGTTACAAGAACTGAAGACACAACAAAAAACAAAGCCCAGAAAAGTAGAAGGAAAGAAATAAGATTAGAGCACAGCTGAATGATATGAGACTAAAAGAACAATTCAAAGGGTAAATACATCCAAGAGCTAGTTCTTTGAAAAGATAAAAAAATCAACAAGTCTTTAAGCAGACTCATCAAGAAAAAAAGGGAGAGGATGCAAATAAATAAAATCAGAAATAAAAGGGGAGAAATTACAACTGATATCACAGAAATAAAAAGGGTTGTAAGAAATTACTATGAACAACTACCTGCCAAGAAATTTGAAAATCTGGGTGAAAAGGATAAATTTCTAGAAAAAAATATAATCTTCCCAAACTGAAAGAAGAAGCACAAAGTCTGAACAGATTAATAACATCTGGTGAAATTGAAGCAGGAATAAAACAAACAAACAAACAAACAAAAAAACTCCCAGCACACAAAAACCCTAAACCATATGGTTTCACAGAATTTTATAAAACATTTAAGGAAGAGCTAACCCCTGTCCTTCTCAAACTATTCCAAAGAATCCAAGAAGAGGGAAGACTCCTAAACTCTTCTTGTGAGGCCAGCCTCATCCTCATCCAAAAACCAGATAAAGACACAACAAAGAAAGAATACTACAGGCCAATATTTTGATGAACATAAATGCTAAAATCCTCAACGAAATTTTGGCAAATGGCATCCAGGGATTCATTAAAAAGATCTACACCATGGTCAATTGGAATTCATTCCAGGGATGGAAGATGGTACAATATTCACAAATCAATAAACGTAATACATCACAAAAAGGACCAAAGGGGAAAAAGATTGAAGGTGGGAGGTGGGGATATGTTGGACAAGGAAAAGTGGTGGCAGGAAAATGGAGACAACAATAAAAAATTAAATTAAATTGGATTAGATTAAATTAATTTAAATTTAATTTAATTTTTAAAAAATGTTAAGTAATATTCCCAAAACCACATAACTAATGAGGACAAAGGGAGGATTTAATTTAAATTGGTCAGGGTCTGGACTCTGTCTTGCTGCATTCTGTCTCAGCCCCAGGTGATTGATGACTTAAGGGGACAAGCTATTTGAACAAGTTCATCAGAAATCTCAAAATGAATTTTATTTACTTTTATTTAATTTATTAATATTATACATCGTGAACAAGATTATTCGAGAAAGTAACAAAGCTGCAACTTCCTAACTCTGGAAAATTTTATCATAAGAAAGATGGTCACTATAAATTATTTTGACCTGTTAGAGATACCTTCTCAGGAAGATTTTTATATATTATATTATGTTATACACAAAAATAAAATGAATAAGAAACAATGTGGTATTTTAAAAATATTAATTGACAAGCATTTATGATATTAAGTGACTACAACGTAAAACTATGCTGGGTCTTGGGAATAAAACCTTGGAATAATTGGATAGAAACTTCTGTCACAGAGCTGGAGTAAGCATGAGAGATAGACAGGGAAAGCAGATACTTTAGAATCTAATGTGACGTAGGTAAGGTAGGCATGTAGTGAGAGAGATTCTTAGACCAGAAATTGCATTTGGTTTACCCAAGCACCAAGCACCTGGCAAACTGGGTGTTCAATAAATACTTATTGAATAAAAGAGAACTAAAGAACATCTAGGAGGGATATCACTTGCAGATTTGGTGATGAGAAGGTGGGGAGGGAGTGCAAACATTTCTGAGAGGGAGTGATATCTAAAGAAAAAAAACAGAAAGGGAAAGAGGAGTTATTCTGGTGGTAAGGGACTGATGAGAGGATAGTATATGTGAAGGTCAGCAAGGGGTAAGTGAGCCTGGGCACCTCTTTTAAGGGAAAGTACTTTAACAGTCTTGGTGGATAGGATGAAAGGGCCAGGTACATAGAAGAAGCAAGAAGGCAAAATATGTGAGGGGTGTAAACCCTCTGTATTACATTTCTGGGTCTCTGGAATAGAGACAGCCTGGTGGATTAAAGTGGGGTTTTGTCAAAGTACATTCCAAGGATACTTGCCTTGAGTAAATTTAGAACATGTTGGGATAAACAAAGTTATTTTTTTAATTTTATTATAGGATAATATGTTTTATAAATCCATCAAATGGAAATATTGTTTTCATGTTTATGTTTACTTCATTACAAATTTAGAAAGTCAGTTTGGGAAACACTGGACAGAAGGCAACATACAAATCAGCTACAAAGCTCAAATCTTGTCTCCCTCTTTGAGCCATGCTGCTAGAATCCCTTCTCTGAACCTAATTCTTACAAAGTGTTCTTTCAAATGTCTCACTTCTATGTGCTCTTGGAATGTATTTATCACCAGAGATCCCCACTCCTGGCTTACACAGGATATCATTTCATAGTGCATATACTTTTTATGCTTAGTATCCTATAGAACTGAGTGTTCCTCCTTATAGATACAGTGATGGTGAATCACAACCAAACTTACCACCCACCTTTAAGTAACACTATTTACGAAATTACTGACCATCTACTTTGGAGTCATGCCTTTCAGTGAAGTCAGAAATCTCAGCTCTGTTCTTCCTGGTCTGAGCTTATTCTCTTCCACCTCCAACCCCCACCATGTTGTCAAAAGCTACCCTACTTTGAAGTTAAAACACTCTGAACAAGAGAAAAGAGAAAGGAGGGACATTATATTTGTTTTTAAAAACAAATGTAATTTGTTTTTTAAATGTAACTTGCTTTACAAATTACTACAAAATTTGTTTTTATATGTTTCTTGACTCTGATTTATTTTGTTACTTCCAAACTGCTGCTCAGCTAAGTCCACATTAAATGATGACAATTTACTGTGTTCAAATTCAAATTGTCCTCTAGGTGAGTGTCACTTTTCTTGGTTTTTCCATAGTACTAGCTGACTTTGCTCTGTTTAGTCATAGATGATGATCTTTATCTCTTATCTTCCAAATTGAAAGTTCTTTATAGTCCTTATCATCAGATTTCTTTAATTAGTTTTTTAGATAAGCTTCAAGGCTACATTTTGGGCATCTGATAAAAATGACCTAAAGGGCTGTTGCTTTTTCCTAAATGTCTATTTTTCTCATAAATATTGAAATTATTGCTGGAATATTGGCTTCTTTAGCCAAATTTAATTTAAAATTCACAAACACTCATATTTAAACCCATTCACATAGCTCCTCATTATAATTCTCATGCTTCCTTCAAGTCTATTTGTTTTTGTTTTTTCAAAATTGTCTAGGCCAGAATTGTCAATAATGGCTTGTAGAATATTTTAAATGAAAATCTATAGACCTTTAACCTGAGGAATATTGCAATGGTATTATACCCAGGAAAATAAATGATTTCCCCAAATTTAACCTATAATACCACATACATTTTTGGGCCCTGAATTTTATAACATTTGTCTAGATACCTCTACTTATGCTAATTGTTATTATTTTTATTTGTTTAGATCTATTTTGGTACCAAGCACTATGTAAACCATTTTGTTTGAATCTGTGAGTCTGTTCTATGTAGGAACAGTATTTATTTTATTTTTATTGTATTATTTTTAACTTTATTTTTTTGTTGACCCGACTACAGATGTCCTCATTCTCCCCTGCCCTTTGCCCGCCTCTACTCAGCCCCTAAGTCTCCTTTCCCTCAGGCCCTCACCACACGGTTGTCTGTGTCTATGGGTTATATATATATATGTGTGTGTGTGTACGCACGCACATGTTTGTGTGTGTACACACACATGCACACACACACACACGTAAAATATTTCTTACTTGATAGACCTTGGATGTGTGTTTTAGTTTTTGCATTCAGTAGCTATGTCTGTTCTTGCATGTGCTGAATGCTGCTGATTTGTGTATCTGGGTATCTTCAAGGTTTCAAAGGAACATTCATTACCTCTAAAGCTGAAGATTTATGTAATTGAAACAGGGGGCTCTGGCCAAATTTCTAGAGAGCAGTGGCATACCCCAATCTTCCCCCACTCCACTGGGAGAAGGCAGGGGGTGGGAGAATTACCTGTAAGGCAGAGTGAAACAGTAGCTGATGGGAACCTGCCTTCTCCAAGTGTTGGCATGGAGGCAAGCAGAGGAGGTTTCCTTGAGGCAACTGTAAACAATCTAGCATGCCTTGCCATGGCAACCAAGCAGCACATTACCCAGCTGGAGGGAGCTTGAACTGAGGCTGTGTGGCAACAAAGGTCAAAACACACATGTATGGTGGAAGTGAGGAAGCTGCAGCTGGGGCTGGATGCCTCACCCCAGGGCCAAGATGCTGTACCTTTGTGAATGGCTAGAAACTCTGCCCCATTGTGGAACATGGCAGCAGGAAGAAGGGCAAAGACAAATGTGGGTGATTTTGATTGAAAAGCTGGACAATCCCACAGTGCTTGGGATTTTGGGAGGGGACTTTAAAACAGAACGTTGATAGAAGTGAAGTCTGTCTCACTTTCTTGCCTAGCATGGGCAGGAGCAGTCGAGATCTAGGCCCTCACATGGCTGGAAGCCAGCTTGCAGAAACAGAGGCCCATTCTGGAACATCCTGGGTGGGCACCAGCCCTTGGGCTAGATTTGAGAGCAGTCCACAGAGTCTGGAAGCTATATATGGAGGCGTGACCTGGGAATGTTCCTCAGACTGAGAGAGGCAGGCATCCTTAGGTACTGAGGCTCCACAAATGGCGCTTCCCCTGCATGACCTTCTAGAATGACCTGGCAGTGCACCCCAGATTCCAGCGGGGAAAGAGAGAGAGGGAGAGCTCTACGAGGCAATGGCAATGCTGAAACCCAGAAGTGCACATCAAGAGAAGGAGAGCCTAAGGATGGACACACATTTGTGTAGCCATCTTGGGTCTCCGAAAGGACAGCTAAGCAATAATGTGGAACTTCTCAGCATGGGTTTGTACTTTTGTCTTTCTGGGAACAAGAACAAGGGAATTTCTGTGCTTTGGGGGAGATGTTGCATCAGAGTAGGAATGCTTCCAGCATGCTCAAATTGGATGCCCTGTTAATAAAAGCCTCTTCCCTTCCTTCACAAATCTTTGTATTATGATTTTACATGGTAGCAATCATCCAGACCCTAGGCTGCTGGTTACATAATGACATGCCTCTATTCCCTTTAGCTGATTTACTGAAAAATTAAATTTTGGCCTATTTGGTGTTATAATAGCTTGCTACAATAATGATTTTTCATGGATGCCAAACTGGAAAGTGTGAGCAGGTCAGGATAGAATTTTGGTGCTATCCTAATGGTATTATGACCAGGAAACCCCAAAATCCCAAATCCTACCTGAGCCATCAACCTTCCTTTCCCCTGGGTTCCAAAGAGAGTTGCAAACAGAAGGAATACTAACATAATGAGAATTTGGAATATTCATTTCTGCACAGATTTCTAGCAAAAAAAGAAATAAAAACTTAACTGAAGTACATAGTTTCTCCTAGAAGCTTAATTAAAGCCTGCAGCTCCTCACTTACTTTCTTGATCAATTAAGAGTATTACATCCAGAAATATTACCTTTTCAGTTTTTTAATCAAAACACTTGTAGATGAACAAAAATTGAGCAAAATTGTTACTTGAGATGTATTTTAAAGAGACATTAAAAGACTCCTTCAGCCTGAAATGAAAGAACAGAAAAAAGTAAATTGAATCCACATGAACAAATAAATAACATTAGTTTAGCTGAGTACACAAGTAAATGAAAAAGATAGTATTCGTGTATTTATGTTTGTAATACATTCCCCCTCCCATCTGATTTTAAAACAATTATATAAAGCATTAGTTATACATTCGTGTTAATGGGAAAAACTATAACTTGTATGGTAGTAGTAGCACAGAAGGATAAGAGAACAGAGATATATAAGAACAAGCTTTTCATATATTATTGAAATCAAGGCAGTACTAACATTACCAAACCACAAGTGGGGTCCTGCTATCCACCACCATCCTCTAGGCAAAATTCTGGAGGCAAAGGTTGGGTGATAAAGGAAAGGAGTCTTTATTCAAAAGCTACACAATTTTGCAATAACTATTCCCACATGCAATAATCACTTAAGCCTATGAATTAAGGCTAACCCCTTTAACACTTAGTTACAGTTTTAATCACTTATGCCTATCAGTTAAGGCTGTAATCATTAACTCCTGAGTTTCCCTATGATTCCTCCTGTTAGATTTTAATTATATTATTGCTGTAGGATTAGTTTACAAACTAAAACAACATATGATACAGAAGCTACACAATTTTGGAAGACTGGCAGGCTTCCACCTTAAACCCTGTCTCCTCTAGAACGCCCAAAGGATAATTCTGCCACCCTCTGCCAGTCCAGCCAGATCCTAGGCTATGCCCAGAGTTTCTTCTCTCATCCAAAATACCTTCCTTCGGAAAATGCAGGTAGCTGCAGCACAATCATCCAGGCATCTTCGAGGAAGAGCGCCAGAGAGCCAGTCTCTATCCTCCTTTTATTTTAAATCTTCTGGCTCATGATCCCATGCACTCCAGAGGTGTTCAGTTTCTCAGCCAACCTCACCCTAGGCTGTTTACCATTGTCTTGGACAACCTCCTCCTAAGGCCCCTCCCTACTCCTACCCAGTGATCTGATCAGATCTCTCTGTATCATTAATTAATATGAGCTAAATTGTTATTAATTAACATGTTGATTTTAATCCCCAAGGAAAGCACTGAGAAAAATAACTCAAATAAACCAGCCATAGAAAGGCAAATACTGTATGATCTCACTTATATGTGTAAACTAATGAGCAAAATAAACTGATGAGCAAAATAGAAACAGAGGCATGGATACATGAAACAGACTGACAGCTGTCAGAGAAGAGCAGAGAAGAGGGTGGACCTGGAAGAAAGAAGGTGTAGGGATTTTCCAACACATATAAATATATATATTCTTATATATCTCTGTTCTCTTATCCTTCTTGTGCTACTATTATCATACAAGTTATAGTTTTTCCCATTAACACAAATATATAACTAATGCTTTATATAATTGTTTTAAAATCAGATGGGAGGGGGAATGTATTACAAACATAAATACATGGATATGATCTTTTTCATTTACTTGTGTACTCAGCTATATTTGTTTATATACATATAAATAAAATAAATGAACTCATACAATATAAGATTGTAGGGCTACTATGTGGACAAACCTGTAAGAGTTAATTTGTATACATTGGGACTGGAAGAACCATAAGATTCAGTAAACATTGGCATAATAATGAGAATGTCTCTACAGTATTTCTAATTTCTCCATTTGAACCTCTCTAGCTATAATATTCAGTGAGGTAATGTGTTAAATAACTGTTTTGACTTTTCCCTCTGTCAATGATTTGGCAATTCTAGTAAGAAGAAAAAATATTCAGCAGCATTATTTCCTTTAATTTACACAAGAATATTGTAAAATGAGTATTGTAATCCTCTCTGTTTCAGGTTCAGATCATTTAAGGGATTTATCTCACATTAGAAAGTTGATAAATGTCAGGAATCAAAACCCTATAGTCTTACTCTTTTTGGGAAAATCATTGCTTCTTATAACTTTCATTGACTAGTCTCAAAAAAGCTTCCTTTAAATCTTCACCCTCATTTTCCTTTAGAAAATAGATCTGCTTACTTTCCCCTCGAAGAGAGGAAGCTGGAAAAGGATATAGGTAATGTGGGGAGAATTTGACACACCTGAGGCCCTGGAAAAGTTGCACAAAATTTCTGTGCCTGAGAGAAGTTGCACCTTGTCTTCTGGGCTTGCTTCATGAATGAATGGAACTACCATGGCCATCCTTCAAGCTTCTGGCTCATCCTTAGGCTAGCCAGGGATCTGTACTTTCTGGTCCAGCTTTTTCAGCTATGTTTTTCTGGGGTTTTTTCCCACCCATTGGGACTTTTTTCTTTCCCCCTCAGTGAGAAACAGGGACTGTGGACCTCTGATTAAAGTCATTCCCTGCAGTTGTTTTATCTCATTAAAGGTATCTTCTCTCTGGAGTAAAGGAAATAAAGGTATGGCAATCCCAGACTCCAATAGATCAGAGGCCAATCGTAAAGCCTCAAAATGTTTGGTGCTAGACGATCATCTATAATTTTAAAACTATGGGGTCAAATTGGCTACTATTTACAATAATCAAAATATTTATATTTATGGTGTCATATATTTATCTTAATTACTTATAGATAGTGCATTAAAAGCACTGATAAATACCTCTGGAACATAACAGATATAATATGTATAGGTGCAGAATGAATGAAAGGACGTCATTTGAAAAGCAGGCCAAGATATATGCCCCAAAAAAGTGTTTACCAGTGCATTATGTACTGAGATTTAAAAAATGGAAATAAATTTCTTCAAAACAACATTTGTGGGTCTTATGATTAATATATATTTATACATAAAATATTCAGGCAAAGATTTGCATTTCCTAAAATATAACGACATTAGGAATTATAATTGATATAATACAGCCCAAAAAATCAGATCTAAAATTGCCTGTATTTTAGTATCCTATACATTAAAAGTGTCTATGAAAAAAATGTAAACATATTGGAAAAGACTCTGATAAGTTGGACACCAGAGTTCATACCTCATACTGACCCTCCCTAAATCCCTCTCTGGAATAGCACAATTATCAAAGGCAACTAACTGTTAGCAGACAGAGCTGCATCAGATGACCAGAGAGGATGGTCATTAAAATGAGCCACATTAATCAAGCAATTATAGGGCCAAAACCTGCTTGTGGTTCTTCCCACACTAAGTCATTTACCTTGAGTAGCTGCACTCACATAAGAGAAACATTTTTTTCTTACTGACCCTGTGTGGCAGACCTTATCCTACCTCTCCTGAAATTGACTGGAGAGCTTGCAGTTGTAGGTCTGGCAGTTGATGGATCAGTAATGGAAGAGGTTTGCTTCTCTTGCACTATGTGGGTCAAACATCATTCAACTTTCTTTGACAGGTAAAGGCTTAATTAATTGTAAGAGTGAAAGTATGATATATCAAACAGAAATATGATCAGAATCAAGAAGACGTGATATATATACAGTTTGCTTCTGATAACTATCAGCAGGATTAATTTTTCAGCTTCTGTCTTGGGTAAAGTCAAGGAAATGAGGCATTTTTGCTTGATGCATGAATGGAATCTGGCCTCTGGTTAGTTATACTCTAATGGTTAGTTAACCTCAAATAGTTCCCAGCATATTTGTGCAGTTCACATTTTTAGCCTTTTAGTATGCAAAATAATACCAATTAATTCACTTAAAAGGCCCCTATATCTTATCCATTGGTCAGTTCAGTCGATCTGTAACCCCACAATATTTATCAACTCTACAAGGATATTTAAGAGAAATTACCTCTACTGGTTCTAATTGAACTCTTGCAGAATATCACAGATGTGCATGTTACCCATATGTAACAAATTATGTAGCGAATCCCTACCTTTGTTCTGGCAACAACAAACAAAGATGAAAACAAAGAGCAACAACTAAGAAAAATGGATAAATTTTATAAGCTACTGTGATTTAAATAGTTGCACAATAAAACAGGGTGATATCAAGGATGGCAAAGAATGTAGTATCCTTTTCAACTGGAAAAATGTGACTACCCACCTCCCTAAATGATGATCTGGAATCCAGCTAACTGGCAATTTAACAAGTACATACAAATATCTGTACAACATGACACACAACAGGTAAAACCAACCATTTTTTAAGAGTTTCGGGGCCATATCTTCTAAATTTTATGAGATACATAGCTTACAATTCAGTAATGCCCCTAATTTGTTAGCTATCTTAGAGAACTTTCCAAATATTTGCTTGAGTAGATGTAAAGTAACTCAATTTTCAGAACTGTTTTAAATAGAAAATAATCATAGAAAATCAAAATACAAAAATAAGAAAGAGAATCAATGAAACCAAAGTTGGTTCTTTGAAATAATCAATAGAATTAACTAACCATTATTTAGACTGACTAAGAGTAAAATAGAGATGATTAAAACACCTAAGATCAGATGTGAAAGTGGGGACATTTCTGCCAAACTTACAGAAATTAAAAGGATCATGAAAAAATGTGAATAACTCTTTGCCACCAAATTAGTCAAATGGACAAATTCTTAAAAACACATAAAATATCAAACCTGACTCAAGAATAAACAGAAAATATGAATAGATCTATAGCAAAAGGTTAAATCAGTAATCAAAAACCTCCCAATAAAGGTCTGTAACATATGGATTCACTAGTGAGGTCAAATATAATATTTAAATAAGAAGTAAAACAAATACTTTTCAAACTCTTTCAAAAATAGAAGATATAGGAATTATTTCTAAATTATTTATGATACCAGCATTACCCTGATGTCAAAACCAGGTTTTTTAAAAATCACATAAAAAGAAATTACAGAATAACATCTCATGACAATAAAAGCAAAATCATCAATAAAACATTAACAGACTGAATTTAGCAGCATACTGCAAGAATTATATACTATAACCAAGATTTATTTTTGGAATGCAAGGATAATTCAATATATGATAATTAATCAATGCAATGTACATTATACAATACAATGAGTTAATGAAATGAAGATTTAAAAATACTTTAGGTAATCTCAATTGATGTAAAGAAAGTGAGATAAAATCCAACATTCATTCCTGATAAATTCATGAAATAGAAGGAAACTTCTTTATTTTAACACAGGCCATATGTTAGAAAACCTAAGCTGTCATCATACTCATTTGTGAAAAACTTAAAGATTTTCTCCTAAAATCAAGAATAAGATAAGAATGCTTCTTTTTACCACTTTATTCATTATAGCACCCAAAGTAATCAGGCAAGGAAAGGTAATAAAAGTCATCTAAATTTTAAAGGAATAAGTGAAATATTTTTGCAGCAGTAGACATAACCTTATGTATACAAATCTCTAAGGAGTCCACAAAAACTCAGAACTAATAAATAAATTTATTAGTTGCAGGATACTAAATCAATACACAAAAATCAATTGCTTAAAAACAACTAACAATAAATAATTTGAAAAAAATTAAGAAAACAATTTAAATTGCATTAGCATCTAAAAGAATAAAACACCTAGGAACAAAATACCAAATAGGTGAAAGACTTGTACACATGAAAACTAAAAATCATTGTTGAAAAAAAAACTTAAAAGTCATATAATTAATTGAAAGGTGTGTATTAATTAATTGGAAGATTATATTTTTAAGACTGCCATTTACTCAAAGTGCTCTACAGATTTAATGCAATCTGTATCAAAGCCCTAATATTGTTTATTATTTTTTTATTCTGCAATAGAAAAATCTAAAGCTTATATAAAATATCAAGGAACCTGCAACAGCTAAAATCTTGTAAAAGAAGAAGTTGAATAATTAATAATTTCTGACTTCAAAGTGTATTTCAGAATTGCAGTAATCAAAGCATTATGAATTGGAATGAGGCCAAACATACAAAATAGAGTCCAGAAATAAGCCTTTGCATATATTGTCAAATGATTTTAACAAGGATGCTGTTATGGGTCACATTTTTTCCTCCTTGCCCCAATTTCAAAGCTGAAGTCATAACTCTCAGTACCTTGGATTATGACTTTATAGGGAGATAGACCCTTAAAATAGTAATTAAGTTAAAATTAGATCATTAAGATTGACCCTAATCTGCTATGACTAGTTTCCTTACCAAAAGAGGTAATATGGACACAATTACAGATGATAGGCCATGTGAACGCACACACACAAATGGCTCTCTAAAGTCCAAAGGGGGGCCTCAGAAAAAAGCCAACCCTACCAACACCTAAATATTAGACTTCTAACCCACAAAACTGTGAGAAAATATTTTTTGTTCTCATTGTTTAAGTCTCCCAATTTGTGGCACTTTGTTATGGCAACCATAGCAAACTGATACATGTCAATACTATTCAATGAGGAAAAGAGGTATTAGAGAGTTATATAAAAGTATAATTTAAGGTTGAGATTATTAAAAAGTTCAGGAGATGGATACTGATTGCATAAAATGTATTTAATAGCACTAAATTGTATACTAAATATGGTTAAAATGGTAAATCTTATGTTATGTATATTTTGCCATAGTTTAAGAGAGTATAAAATACTGAGACATTAGTTTAACCAAGGAGGCACAAAGCTTGCACAGTAAAATTGTGAAACATTGCTGAAACAAATTAAAGACCTATATAAATAGTATGACATTCCCTGCTCATGGATTGGGTCACTTAATATTATTAATATATCACAGTGATCTACAGGTTTAATGCAAACCCTGACAAAAATTATAATGACCATATTTTTTTTTCACAAAAGAGACATCCAATCCCTAAATTCATATGGAATTAAATTGAGCTTAAATAGCCTAGAACTTTGGAGAGAAAAAAACCTCAATCACAAGACTCACATTTCCCAATTTACAAAGCCATAGTAATCAAAATAGTGTGGCACTGGCAGACATAGGCATTTAAATCCATGGAATAGAATTTAGATTGCAGAAATGAACCCATACATCTAGGATCAATTGATTTCTGACAGTGTGCCTAGATTGTTTCATAAGAAAGTATAATCTCTTCAAAAAGTGGTGTTGTAAAAACTGAATATTCACATGTAAAAGAATGAAGGTAGCCAAAACATTATATTTGGGTTGGCCAAAACATTCATTCACTTTTTCCCTTCAGATGGCTCTAGCAGTTTTTAGCTGTCTTTAACTTCCTTCAAGACAATTGTGTTATATTGTGTTGTGACAGCTGTCATATCAGTGTGCATTAAAAAAAGTCAAAATTGGTGAATTTTTGTGTAACCATTTTAATATTGATGATGGAAGAAAATAAGTAACATTTTCCCATATTATGGTTTATTATTTCAAGAAAGATAAAAAGACAACTGAAATCCAAAAAAAAAAAAAAAAAAGATTTGTGCAGTGTATGGAGGAGGTGCTGTGACTGAACATGTCAAAAATGGTTTGCGAAGTTTTGTGCTGGAGATTTCTCACTTTACAATGCTCCACGATTGGGTAAGCATGTTGAAGTGTATAGCAATCAAACCAATACATTAACTGAGAACAATCAACGTTATAGCATGGGGCAGAAAGCCAACATATTCAAAATAGCCATCAAGCATTGAAAATCACTTTCACCAGCTTGATTATGTTAAATGCTTTAATGTTTGGTTTCCACCTAAGAGAAAAACCTTCTTGGCTATATTTCTGCATGTGATTCGCCACTCAAACATAACCAAATATTCTGTTTTTAAAACAAATTTTGATGCTTGATGAAAAGTGGATGCTTTACAATATTGTGAAATGGAAGAGACCCTGTGGCAACCAAAATGAAACACCACCAACTAGACGAAAGGCTGATCTTCATCCTAAAAAGGTGATATTGTGTACATGGTGGGATTGTAAGGGTGTCTTCTATCATGAGCACCTTCCAGAAATCCAAACAATTAATTCCAACAAGTACTGCTCCCAGTTAGACCAGCTGGAAGCAGCACTTAATGAAAAGCATCCAGAATTAGTCAACAGAAAACACATAATCTTCCATCAGGATAATGCAAAACCACATGTTTCTTTGATGCCCACCCAGGTAAAAACTGTTATAGCTTGGCTGGGAAGTTCTGATTCACCCGCTGTAATCACCAGATATTACACCTTTGGATTTCCATTTATTTTGGCCTTTACAAAATTCTATTCATGGAAAAAAAGTTCAATTCTCTGTAACTGAAAAAGTTACCTTCTAAAAATATAAAAGGTTTTGGAAGATGGAATTATGAAGTTGCCTAAAAGATGGCAGAAGTTAGTGAACAAAACGGGGAATATGTTGTTCAATAAAGTTATTGGTGAAAATGAAAAAATGTGTCTTTTATTTTTACTTTAAAACCAAATGAACATTTGGCAAACCCCATTTAACACACATGCACATACAAATCTCAGAATGTATCAATGAACTTAGTATAGTAGCTAAACAATAACTCTTAGAAAAAAAGGTAAATATTCATAACTTTGGATTTATCAATGGATTCTTAGAAATGGCATCAAAAACACAGGCAACAAAAATACATAGATAAATTGGACTTAAGTCAATTCCTTTTAAAAATTACAAATAAAAAGACATTAAGAATTTTTATAAAAAGAAAACCTACACAATAGAAAAATATTTACAAATTATATTTCTGATAAAGATTTGGTATTTAGAATATATAAGGAAAACCTTCCAGTCAACAACAGAATTATGAATAACCCACTAAGGCAACTAAAATCAAAATATCAGAAAATAACAAGTACTGGCAAGGAGGTGAAGATGTGGAACCTTGATATATCACTGGTGGTATTGTGCAAATGATGTGGCTGTTGTGGAAAACAGTTTGGCAGTTCCTCAAAGAGTTAAGCACCCAATTGCCTTATGATCCAACAATTGCACTTTTATATAGCCAAAAGAATTTAATATAGTATTGAAAGAAGTACACAAGCACATGTTTATAACACCACTAGTCACGGTAGCCAAAATATATTGTTCATCAACAGATAAGTCCATATAAAATGCATACAATGGGATATTATTTAGTCATAAAAATAAATGAAGTAATAATGCATGCTACAATGTGAACGAACTTCAAAAACATTATGCTACATTGAAGAAGCCAGTTACAAAAGGTCACATATTATATGATTCTATTTATCTTACTTTCATTGCTTTTTAGAGAGAGGCATGGGGTGAGAGAAAGAGAGAGGGCGAGTGAGCAAGCAATTTTTTGCCTTCTTGTATGCACCCCAGCTGGGGATTAAACCTGCAACCTGGGAATGTGCCCTGACCAGGAATCAAACCTGAGACCTTTCAGTCTACAGGACAATGCTCCAACCAACAGAACCATGCCAGCAAGAGGTGTATGATTTTATTTACATAAAATATCAAGAAGAGTTAAATCCATAGAGATAGAAAACAAACATATTGAGAGTTGCCAAATGCTTAGCTAGACCAACTAAGAACATATCTTCTTGGCCTCTTTCAGTCTTTCCTCAAATAATGCCCTCCCAATAAAACCAATGCTGACTTCACTCTTTAAAATTTTAATCCCACCCCCAGCCAACCCTGCCTTCTACCTTTGCCTCTTATTTTTTCCATAGTACTTGTCACCTTAGAATATATTATGTATTTAGTTATTTATTATGTTTTTGTATATTATCTGCCTGAACATCCTAGAACATAAGCTCCTTTTCAGATTAAAATATATATATATATTGTTGTTCAAGTACAGTGCCCATTTCCCCCTGACCACTCCCCACTCCCCTCACCCTTGAACCCAACCCCCTCGACTTTGTCCATGAGTCCCCCATAAATGTTTCTTGACCTCCCTTCCCATGTTTCCCTCCATCTTCCCCTCTCCTTCTCCAATGTTCAATGTCAGTTTGTTCTTCACTTCCATGTTTCCAGTTAAATGTAACTTGCTAGTTTGTTTTGTTGATTAGGTTCCACTTACAGGTGAAATCATATGGTATTTGTCTTTCACCGCCTGGCTTATTTCACTAAGCATAATGTTCTCCAGATCCATCCATGCTGCTGTGAATGGTAGGAGCTCCTTCTTTCTTTCTGCTGTGTAGTATTCCATAGTGTAAATGTACCACAGTTTTTTGATCTGTTGCATTTATTGGTATCTCCCAAATATATTAAGTATGCAGCAAATACTTGATGTTGAAAAAAAAGTTAAATTAATACATAATTTTAAGGTAGAAAGTTTTAAAAACCAACCAGATTTATCTTTTTCTTTCTATTGTCATTACATACTCTAAAAAAGCTCCTTTGCTTCTCTAGATTACAATGAACTTATTCTGTAAATATCATTTTTAATTTAAGAAATTTTGAAATTTGAATTAATATTAAAGGAAAAGGTGAGAATAATATTCAAAGAAGAAACTGACTACAAGGGGATAAAAAACAAACAAGCAAAACACTGGTGTAAGGCACCTGGCACGTTTCTAGCCACATGGCAAGTGCTCAGTAAATTCTGATTAAATGAGTGTTCAGTAACTACTATGGAGCACAGAGGTGATTAGGGGTTACACATTAAATAGTAATCATTGACAAAAGTTCACATTAAATTTCATGCAGAAATATTGTGTTTATTGTAGCAAGTCATAAGTAAAATAAGCTAAGGCTGAAAAATGACTAATGGCAATTATTTGGGATCCAGGCATGCTGAAAGAGAACTCCAACATACTAGTAGGTTTGTAGAAATTGTTAATAAAAATGCTGTTATTGAAGGTTAACTAAGAAATATGGAGTTATTGAAAGGTTAGAAAACAACATTTTACTGCATAATTTGAAGCTACCTTTTTCTAGCCAATATTCACTCTCTCTAGCTTTTTTTTCCCCTCATCATTCTCCTCACATCTTACTTTTCAGTTATTTATTCTACATACTAAAGTGCAGCTTTCTCTGTCAGATCTATGTATAACCCATACGAGACATTCTACTTTACTTAAATAACTTCCTAGGCATTGTTTCTTGTAAGACTCAGCTCATATTTACATATTTCTCTATGATTTCCATGACCCTTCACTTAATCTAGGTTAGATATAGCTCCTCCTTGGATCCACAATATCATGTTACATTATTTATCACAAGGAACTGTAATTCTCTGTTTAACTGTATGTCTAAACATCACTAAACTGTTGATTCCTCAGACATGGCTGTGGGTTTTATCTTGGCCCCTAAAGCAGAACATATAACAAGACAGCCCATGCTTGAAACAAGGATCTTAATTTTTCTATGTACAAGTATATCAAAAGCACCTTGAGGACTATACTATGTCTCTGGTACCTTTATATCCACTGTAGTACCTTATACAAGACCTGGCACATATTAATTGCTCAAAAAATTATTACAGTTATTATTAGTAGTTAACCAATATAGGACAGTATTTTTAAGGATCCCATTCTATAAAGTTGTCAAGGATTATTAGTTCAGGAGGAACAGGAAACAAAGAGATTCAAAATACTAATATGTTGAGCCCTCTCCTATTTTTCTTGGGAAACACATAACTGGTGATTGTAGATCCAAGCCTTATATCACTTGTCCAGGAAGCCTTCCGAGACTGGGGCTTGCCTTGTTCTCTAGCATTCTCCTGCATGCTTCGAATGCTACCATCATCAAGGTGAGCTAGCAGCCATGGATATCAATCCATTGCTAAAGGGACTCCTCTCCCTCATTGTATACTGGAAACAACTCTTAAATTCTTAAAATTCTCTATCCCATTGGCCTTTCTGACACTATTCTAACTTGGTTCTGTCTCTGTACCTCTGGCAATTCCTTTTTGAGTTTGCTTTTCTAGTTGTCAACAGCATTTTTACTCACTCAATTCTTTCAGTAACAGGAAAAAAAATATTTATTGAGACCTACTACATGAGAGACATTCTCTTTATTGGAGCAACATTTTTTACATTTTGTCCTTAAATAAAAGGGTATTTCCTTTCTAGGAGGACCCACTTTTTGTCCTGCCCTCTCTTTTCTGGGCATGCTTCTTTATTGGAAAATGTGTTCACTCTCATGGTTTTAAAACTTATTTATATGGAAGACCCCTGAATTCATATTTTCAGGCTTTATCATCACATCCTTAAACCCTGACTTCACATCTGAGTTTTTTAAAAAGTCTCCCATTAACACAATAGTCTGCTATACCAAACTCAAATTGTTGTTAGATACTGGCCTAATGCCAATACACAACAGCTTCAAGATTAAAAAAATAATAATAATTGTGGTGCCAAATTTTTTAATATAAAATGTGAGGAAAAATCCTTTGTAATGAAAAATAAGAGTACTCAGTGCTAACATTTTTCTGAATCACAAATGGTCAGCCATATCCAAAGAATTCACATAAGCATATAAGCACAATTGTGCATACACCTACACACACAGAGACATGGGCATAGACAGACCACAAGTCAAAAAGATTAGTAAATTAACACAATGTTCTAATATGATTGGAAGGGAATCAAAAGACAATTTCAGTTTAACATTGGAGTTTTTATTGGTTTCTGACATAGTGGCTATGTTCATCCATCTTGTATAAGAGGATACCTTGGGTTGTAACAATTTGTTTTGTTTTGTTTTACAGATTTGAAGACTTCTCAGGTTTCTTTGCTTTTTATTCATATCAGCATGGAAATTTCATCTCATACTCACTTTCCAATTGAGCTTATTCTCATTTATGTATTTATATATCATATTTTAACTCCAGAATCAGCTTCCTTTCTGAGCATCAGATTTTTATTTTATCTACTTATGCAAGTCCCATCTAAGCATCTGAAGTACATTGCAAACTTAAGTACCTAAAAATAGAACTCTTTGTTTCCCATTTCTTCTCTCACCATGATTTTTCTCCAGTCTTCCACATCCCAATAAATAACATTAATATTCAACCAACTGGTCAGTCAAAACTTCAGGAGAAGCCCCTGATATCTCCTTTTTTTCATATCTAATTTTTTAATCTGTCAGCAAATTCTGGCGACTGTCCTCAAATATACGTTGAATCAATTGCTCTCTAGCACTCCTTCTATGATCATCTTACCCTCCACCATTATCATCTCCTACCTCCACTATAGAGAAAGCCTTCTAAAATTTATCCCAAAGTCTTGGCTACAAATTGTCTATTCTCAACCCTTAAACCAACATAAAATTTTGGATATACAAGACTTTATAAAGTTGCTATGTACAGTCTACACTAAACAGATAGTAAATTATACTCTACTGCCTTGAGGGCAGAGTAGGTATTATATTTGTTCATAGCTGTTTTGTTGTTTCCCCCTGCCCCATACACTGTACACTCAAGTTTGGAAGCTGATTCCATGCCACAAAGCAGTTCCCAGCAGAGTTTGTAAAATACACAGATTCTCATTAAGTACTAATCAATTGAATGAATTAATTTTCCACCACATATACCTATTGATAGGCCTGATCTTCTACACAGCCTCTTGCACCTACCTAAACGTCCCTTCTTCCCATTCCCCATATCTTTGTGGTAAATTATCTCTCACTCTTAAAACTCAGTTCTTTATATCTGCTTAAATGTAAAGACAAATTCACATATACACTGCATTCTATTTAATATATAGATATACTATTATTTATATTACTCAACATTGCAATTAATTCCTTCCATCTCTGCTTACTGACATGCCTAATGACCTCTTTGAGGTTTATATACATTTGTGTAATTGTAATGTTTAGCACTGATCCTTGAATACTGTAAGATATATCTTAATGTTTGTTAGTTAAAGAAGATTAAATAATAGTCATGCACACACAATGACTTTTCTGTTAACAGACCACATATATAGTGGTGGTCCCATAAGATTACAACTGAGTTTAAAAATTCCTTTCATTTAGTAATGTCAGTCACAGCCATCATAACATTCTATAGTGCAATGCATTACTCACGTGTTGTGGTGGTGCTGGTGTAAACAAGTCTACTGCACTGCCAGACACATAAAATTATAGCACATACCATTATGTACAGTGTAGAATGCTTGATAGTGATGATAAATGACTGTGTAGTGGTTTATGTTTTTATCATAGTATAATTTTTATCATTTTAGAGTGTAATTTTCTACTTAAAAATAGTAAGCTGCACTACTCAGGCATCAACTGCATACATCTTATATTACTGTGTCTCATGATTAGATTTTTCCTTTTCTGCTTCATTTAATCTCATGTTGTTTTGTACAGTAACATGTACAGGTTTATAGCTTGGGAGAAACAGACTGCGCCATATAGCCTAGGTCTGTAGTAGGCTGTACCATCCAGGTTTGTGTAAGTGCAGTCTGTGGTATTCTCACAAAGACAAAATCACCTAACTGCATTTCTCAGAGTGTGTCCCTGTTGTTAAGTGATGCATGACTGTAGATGAATACCTTGAGCCTCACTTTAACTCAGTTGATTTTTCAAGCCTATTTCAGGTGCCTGACCTGAATCATCTGCTCACCACGAATCCAAATCTTTGTCTTGGATTACTGGGCCCTGATATGGAATGACTCTTTTTCTCCCTGGAGCCTCTGTCAGAGAATTGTTATGTTAATCAGTAAGACCCTCGTGACTTTTATGTCAAGAGCCCTGGAATGATGGGTTTATGAACTGAGGCCAGAACAAAATGGAGACTAAAAGAAATGACAGAAGCAGCTCAAAATCCTAATCAGTGAGTCAAACAATCATTTAAAGTTTTAGCCATAGTTAGGGTATGTACAGGAAGGAATGGGGAAAAAATGTATAGAAGCCTTTTTTCTATCCTAAACTTCTTATTTAGGCAGGTGGCATTTCTCTAATCTCAGCCCAGGTGATTTTATTGTACATGGGTCTGAGCTTTCCTATGTATTGTCTCTGACACTAGATACTGGAAGAGGATAAAAAGTAAAAGATGCCTCCAATAAAGAAGAATGTTAATCAGTAATCATGTCTGACACTGCTTTCTTTTTCTTTCTTTTTTAATTTTCACCTGAGGATATGTGATATGTTCATTGATGAAAGAGAGAGGGAGAGAGACAGGAACATGGATGTGAGAGAAACATCGATTTATTGCCTCCCATACATGACCCACAAGGGATCAAACCTGTGACCTATTTCAGTGCCGTAATAGGGAATCAAACTCACACTTTTTTGGTGCATAAGATAATGCTCCAACCAACTGAGCTACCCAGCCAGGGTAACACATTTTTGTTTTTAGCTGTAACACAGATTCTAGAGATTTAGTAACAATCCAGATATCCAGAATAACATGAACATTAACTATTTTCATGAATTACAAAATACAGTATTTTTGAATTTTCTTTTCTATTTTAACATTTTTCTTATTGTAAAATTAAATATGATTGTTCTGGAAAATATCAAAACATGTAACAGTATACAGAAAAAAATTACCCACTTGGAAACAAATGAGTTACTATTTTAATGTATATCCTTCTTTTCAAGTACTATTTATAAGTACATTTAATATAGTTTAAGTACACTTATATGTATAACTTTAAAACTTGTTTTTTCACGTAACATAAAAATAACATAATTTTGCATCTTAAAAAATCTCATGCACAAAATTAAATGAATGTGAGATATCACCCATGATTTTTCAAATATTCCCCTATTTGAGGAAGCTCTATTTTTTGTTGTTGTTGTTGTTGAGGAATCTCCAATATAATATAACAGATTATATTATAATTACATCTTTTCCCCAAGATTGGCATCATCTTTTTTATGTTGACCAAATGTTTTTTTCTCAATGCAACTTTCATAACTAGTTCTGCCATCCATAGAAGTACAGAATAAGTCTGTTACTCCTAATATATATATATCAAGACTTAAAAAATCCACCAGAAGCTGCTTAATTTATTCTTAGATCTAGGTCATTGTTAGACAGGAAACCAAAAAAACTTTACATATTATCTAATTGGTGACTGAGAATACATGAAATCAGAAGGTTTTGACTAGAAATAAATGATAAGTATTTAGTCAAGGGTCTGAGGTTGGCAAACTAAAATCATAGCTAGGGAATGACTAGAGTGTTCTGAAAAGGAAAGGGAAGCTGAAGGTTATTAAAGTAAAAAGTACATTCTTGAGAAGTATCAGGTCTGTATTCTTAGCCTCTGAATTGGTGTTGGATGATAGCCCTCTAGTTGACTAGTGGTCTAGATAATGGATTCCAGGACATCTGGTTATGTAAAAAAAAGTTTATTAGTCCTTCAGGAGATAATGAGAAGGTTATTGGAGCTTTGATATATATCCAGGCAATGACACACTACTGGAAAGTTCAAAAGTTTAAGTTCACAGACTAGTTAACTCTCATGCTTCTACCTGATTTTTGTAATATATCAACTTGTATATAGTGACCTAATTTTATTTATTTACTCTGTCCTCATACTCTAATCTCATTTTATAAATAAAAGAAATTAGGTCCACAATAGGACAGTCACCAGTGCCCCTATGGCATACATATTAGTGGCAGAGCTGAGTAGATAAATTGTATTTCCAGCTCTGAAGCCACTTATCTTTACAACATGCTGCCTTCTCTTCTCTATGATGGATTTTCCCATTCCCTCCAAGAATTCATATTTCAAGACTCTTTTCCTGTCCCCTCTGTATCTCAGTCACTTTCTTCCAAGGTGCTCCACAGATTTTCAGTTCACTTGAGCTCATCTATACAAAAATTTGAATCCCCACTATTTTTACAGGTCTTTTATGAAACAGCACATCTCAGTGATTTCTCACAGCTTCCTGATTTTGGGTTTGTCATCCTCTCTTCATAGATGAGAAAACTGTGGCTCTGAGCAAGGCAGGGCCTTGAACAATATTACAAAGATGATAAATGTGAAAATAGGGATCAGTTTCAAATTTGTTTATAATTTCTCTAATTCAAATTACATTTGTCCTATTATGTTCTCACGTTTCAGGATTTTTAACTGTTGAACAATTAATTAATGGTATAACAGTAACTAGAATCCAGGTCTCCTGATTTTAGTAATCCCCCTGTTTGTTTGTTTTTTTTAGCTACATCATGATGCCATGTATAAGTAGCCAATCAAAATTGAGATCTAGATAATTGTACATAGTCAGATCACAGTGATCATTTAAATTCCCCCACCAGATGTTTAATGGGTACCATACTTCATATATTTGTGTCTTAATGAAAAATTACTATGATTTTTAGCATGTGTTTGATTCCTCAGTGATTCCTTTGCATTGCTACTGCCTGATCAGTTGATCCAGGGGAAAGACAGCGTGGGACTTCCAATACTAGGTTTATAAATGCTCTCAACAGGGACAGCACTGAGGATCAAGCAGCAGAGTTATTCAATAACTGGAAAAATGCTGGATCTGCTTGACTTTTAAATTAGAAAGTGTAATCAGCTTTGAAAATAAGAATGTCATAAGATGCTTGGTAAAATGCTAATGTATTGCTGATTATTTTAATTCAAAAGAAAGCCACAGCCTATAATTAAATGTTCTCTATCTAACACGTCCTCCTGTTGGGATGCTCTTTAAAAATAAACAAGAAAAAAGGTGAGTAGTAGATTTTAGAACTTTCCGAAGATAACCGGGACAGAATGTGTGAAATCGTTGTCAGTAACTGCCCATTTGGGAAGCTGCAGAACATGTGAGCTCTTTTCTTCCACTCACAGAGACAATGGCAAACTGTATTCACATTAAAAATTTCTAGAGTCATAGAACAAAATACAGGATGTTTTACAAATATAATGCAGATAAGATACGCGTTTTGTACATAATAATTTAGCAGAAATTAAAAATGTTATTACAGTTCAATTCTAATCAAAATAAAGTTACAAAATGGAATCTATTTATCATTAATTTCACTCATTTTGGCTTCTTGGTTTCAAGGAGCATTTTGGTGCAGTGGGAATAAAAGTATCTAGGAAAAAATACTAGAGCTGTAATAATGAAATAAATGCTGAATAATGTACACTGGAAGATCAGGGCATAGGTTACATATCAATTCTGCATCAAGTTATCTTAGGTTGGTATTTTGTGGTAGGAAGATGGTGGCAATGTAGGTGGGAGATAAGTCCACTTGCTCGTGCACTCCACTGGGACACCTAGTCGATCTTCCGAGGAACAGAGTGAACAGCCAAGAGTCCCAGCTGATATGAAGTTTGAAAGACAGAGTGTGCAGAGAACTCTTAAAAACAGGAGGGAAAGAGATATTGTAGGCCAACATGAAGGTCTCCGGGCCTTGTGCTGGAGAACACGGCTGCTGCAGGAGCACTGGAGGACAGCCAGGCCAGCGATAGCAGCCTAGTGGCTCCCTCCTCTCCCAGAGCAGGGAAGTCCCAGACCTGTGCCAGGAGATACTTGGAAGAGTAAAGTTGCTGGGGGAATAAAAAGGCAGCAAGTGACACACAGGTAGCGGCACACCCTAGCTGGGGCAGCGGTTGCCATCTGGGACATTACCAGAGTTATTGGGGAGTCAGGTGACTCCTGGAGCTGGGAGAGGAGATGGACAGCAAATGGCTGTGACCCAGATAGACTCTGGACTGGTCAGAGTGTTGAAATGTGTGGAAATCCGGGCACTTGTTAGGAGCAGCAGGGAGCACCCAAGGAGAATTTTCTCAAAACAGGTACTGAGCTGCAGTGCAGGGACTTCCTGCACACAGGGACTTCCTACACACAGGGACCTTGTGTGTGCAGCAGCTGAGCCAGTAAGAGGGAGGAGAGTGGGTGCTATTTGCTCCCACTCAGTGGTTTTGCGGATTGATCAAAAGGGGAAAGCAAGAGATCAGAAAAACAGTGGCCCTCAGAGAGACATTTTTCAATAGTAGAACTGAGCCTTCATCAGGGACCTCGGGTACAGGCAGTGGCCAGACCAATAAAGAGGGAGGAGGGTAGTCATGATTTACTCCCACTCAGTGCATCTCAAGGACTTATCAAGGGTTGCAAAAGGAAGTGGATTATGGGCACCAGCCTGGCACAAATATGCAGAGTGGATAGTGCGGCTGCACAGATCTCTGAGGGCTTGGGCTGGAAACTGGGTATCTGTGATTACTGAGCCCCCATCCTCACAGAACCACAGGAAATGGAAAAAAAAATGGAGCCCAGCCTCTGCTCTTCCTGTAGAATCTTGAAAGATCTGCAAAACTGGCTTGGCAGCTTTAAAATCAGCAGGAGACACCCCCCTACCCCACCCTAAGAGTAGGATCATAAGACCTGGGGCTGTGAGAAAACTAGAAACAGATCTAAAAAGAAGTCAGAAGGCAAATATTGACAGTTGAGACAAATTTCACTTTGCTATCCTTCAAAACTATCAGGGATTTTTTCTCCTTTCCATTTATTTAGTTTTTGTTTTGTTTGTTTGTTTTTATTGTTTGTTCTTTTTATTCTCCCTTTCATATTGCATTTTATTTTTTCTTCTTTCATTTCATGTGTATTCCAAATAACACAAATAACACATTACTCTTGGTGTTATATTTTTATTCTTTTTATTCTTGTCATATATATATTTTTTTAAGTATTTGTTTATTTGTTTATTTTTAGAAAGAGGGGAAAAGAGGGAGAAAGAGAGGGAGAGAAACATCAATTTGTGATTGTCTCTCACATTTCCTCCACTGGGGACCTGACCTGCAAGACAGGCATGTGCCCTGACTGGGAATCAAACTAGTGACACTTTGGTTCATAGGCCAGCACTCAATCCAAACACCCACACCAGCTAAAGCAGATTATGTATTTCTTATCACACTATTGTTATTCCATATCCCACAGAGCACCCTTCCTTGGTCTTAATCCATTTTGCCATCTTCCTGAGTTTAACTACTGTTTTGGTTAACTTTCTTTTCTCTCACAATATGCCAAGTTTCTATATTTACTCCCTCTATTTCTCCTCCATTCACACTTGCATAAACACTCTTCTTTCTTTTGTTTTTATTATTTCTCCAGTGTCATTATTTTATCTTTATTATAGCTATCCTATTTTGTTTTGTATTTTTGCATGTTTTTATTGTTGTTCAAGTACAGTTGTCTCCATTTTCCCATCACCACTTTCCCTCACCCTTCCTTAAGTCAGCTCATGTTCTTTTTCCCTTTTAATAATAGTCTTATTTCTTTTTCATCATTGAGAAATGGTGGCTAGAAGGTGAAATATAATTATTGATGTACTTCTCCAAAGGAAGTCCTATTTCTTCACTACTTGTTTGTACTTTAAATCCCATAGAATGTACTTTCTCTATCTTACTCCATTTTGCCTTCTCCCTGTCCCTGGTCAGCTGACTGAGGAATTTTATTTCATTGTTTTCTCTCCTTCCCCCCCCTCTTTCAATCTGGACTTTATTATTTAATCTTAATAGTTTGTTTCCTCCATTCTCTCAAAATCACTTTCCTTTACTGTAGTCATCTCATATTTTCTTTCTACTTTTCTCCAATATTCTTATTCCCATTCCAAATTCATTAACCTTCCTTTCGCTGTTGATGTTATCAACCCTGCTGTGGTTTTTCTGCAATTTTTCTCCTTTTGGTCCAGTACCTTTTCAATTTTATTTCAAACCACATGGTATACTCTTCCCACTTCTTCCCACATTATTCTTATTGCCCCTTTGGGTTTTACTTACAGTGTAAATTTTGTCTTTTTCCTTTCGTTGCCTCAATTCTATCCCAACTATTATCAATTCTCCTCCCCATTACCACACAACAACATTCTCCCCTCTTTTAGTCATCTCCTATTCCCTTTGTCATATCTTATAATATCCACAATCTCTCTTCACCTTTATTAATCTTAATTCAATTGTGGTTGAGAATGCTGATGTGGTAGGGAGGTTCTTTTTGCTGGTGTAGGTTTTGTTGTCTGGTAATACTACTTTATTAACCAACAACTGTACAACAGCATACGAAACAAGGTGGGAGTTGTGAATAAGAAGCCTCCAACAGTAAGTCCAAGTACAACAAGAAAGCCCACACAAATTGAAGAAAGGGCAACCCTCGAGCATCCAGATAAGGAAATTAAAGAGACCCTACCACTGAGTCCCACAGAACCACTACCACAGAAGTTCATCCTAGAAGACAGCTGGCAAAGCAGAGCATCTGAAAGTGAAGAAAAAAATCAAAAGAATCACATAAATGGGGAGACAAGGGAAGAACCAACAATTGAAAGGAATGGGATACTCCCCAGTAAAAAAGATAAATGAAATGGATGCAAGCAAGCTATCAGATTTAGAATGTAACAGAATGATTATAAGGATGCTCAAGGAACTCTTTGACAGCAACAAAGAATTGAATAGGAACTACAACACTATGAAAAAGGAAATAGAAACTATAAGTAAGAACCAGGAAGAAATGAAGAATACATTATCTGAAATGAAAAAAAAAAATACATTAGAAGAAATTACAAGCAGACTGGATGAAGCAAAGAACTGAATTAGTGAACTGGAAGACAAGGTAGATAGAAATACTGAAGTAGAGCACCTGTACAAAAAACAAACAAACAAATAAACAAACAAACAAAAACTAAAAAAAAAAAAGAGGATAGCTTAAGGTAAGTGAAAGACAACATTAAACACAACATTCAAATCATAGGAATACCAGAAACAGAAGATAAGGAAAAGAGATTGAAAACATGTTTGAAAAAATAATTAGAGAAAACTTCCATAACTTGGAAAGGGGAAAAACCAGGCAAGTTCAGGAAGCACAAAGGGTCCCAATCAAGATGAACCCAAAAAGACCTACTCCAAGACACATCACAATTAAAATGCCAAATTTTAGAAACAAACAGAGAACCTTAAAGGCAGCAAAGGAGAAACAGAAAGTAACAGATTAGGAAGCTGATAAAGCTAGCTGGTCCAATAAGGCTAGCACATGATTTCTCAGCCAAAACACTACAAGCCAGGAGGGAATAATAAGACATATTCTGAGTAATGAAAAGCAAATACCTACAACCAAAACTACTCTACCCAGCAAGGCTCTCAATTAAAATGGAAGATGAAATAAAGGGTTTCCCAGTTAAAAACAAAGAACAGAATAACAGAATACAACTCCACTACAACAGCACTGCAAGAGTTGCTAAATTGATTGCTATAAACAAAGGAAGAAAACGAATAATAGAGAAGAACAAAAGTACAAAGGGAGGAAAATGAATAAGTACTTGTCAATAATAACCTTAAAATTAAATTGATTAACTTCTCCAATCGAAAGGTATAGGGTAGCTGAATGGATAACAAAGTATAACCTACACATATACTGCCTACAAGACACTCACCTTAGAAAAAGAGAGATACACAGACTGAAAGTGAAGGGTTGGAAAAAAATATTCCCAGAAAATGGCCAGTAGAAAAAAAGTGGGGTAGCAATACTTATATAAGACAAAATAGACTTCAAAACAAAGGCCATAAAAAGAGGTACAAAAAGACACTTCATAACACTCAAGGGAAGAATCCATCAAAAAGACATAAACATTAGAAATATATATGCGCTCAACATAGGAGCACCCAAATACATAAGGAAAATCTTGGACAGCCTCAAGAAAGATAAAGACAGCAACACAGTTATACTAGGGGATTTTAACAATGCACTGTCAGTAATGGATAATCTTCCAAATAAAATATCAGCAAGGATATTGTGGCACTGAGTGACACACAAGATCAAATGGATTTAACTGATTATTTTATATATATTATATATATATCACATAAATAATTATATATAATTTATTGATTATAAATGATATGATATATATGTGTATGTATGTATGTGTGTGCATATATATATATATATACACACACACATATATAAAACCTTTCATCACAAAGAAACAAAATACTCATTCTTTTCAAATGCACATGGAAAATTTTCAAAGATAGACAACATGATAGGACACAAGAAAGCATCGACAAACTGAAGAAAATTGAAATTATATCAAGAACTTTCTTGGATCATTAGGGCCTGAAACTAGAAATCAGCCTCAAGGAAATAACTGAAAAATATTCAATATCATAGAGATTGAATATCATGCTATTAAACAATTAGTGGATTAAGAATGATATCAAGGGAGAAATCAAAAAATTTCTGAAACAAGTGAAAATGAACACATATCAGTCCAAACCCTATGGGACACAGTGAATGCTGTCCTGAGAGGGAAGCTCATACCAATACAGACCTACATAAAAAAGACAGAAACATTTCAAATAAACATCCTAACCCTACATCTACAAACTGGAGGAACAGGAACAAACAGAGCCCAGAGTGAATAGAAAGAATGAAATAATCAAGATTCCAGCGGAGCTGAATGATATAGAGACTAAAAGAACAATTCAAAGATCAATGGATCCAGGAACTCTTTGTTTGAAAAGATAAATAAAATTGACAAGCCTTTAAAAAGGCTTATCAAGAAGAAAAGAGAGAGGACCCAAATAAATAAAATCAGACATGAAAGAGGAGAGATTAAAATGAAGACAGAAATACAAAGGATTGTAAGAAATTACTAAGAACAATTATATGCCAAGAAATTTGAAAACCTGGGTGAAATTGACAAATTTCAAAAAAATAGTACCTTCTAAAACTGAATCAAGAAGGATAAAAAATTCTGAACAGATGGATAACAGCTGGTAAAATTGAAGTAGTAATCAAAAAACTCCCAACACAAAAAAAACCTCTGGACAGGATGGATTCACAGGACAATTTTACAGAACATGTAAGGGAGAGCTAACCCCTAGACAACTCAGACCATTCCAAAAAATCCAAGAAGAAGGAAGACTCCCAAACACTTTTTATGAGGCCAGAATCATTCTAATCGCAAAACCAGATAAAGACAACAAAGAAAGAAAACTATAGACCAAAATTGCTGATGAACACAGACACTAAAATCCTCAGCAAAATATTGGGAAACAGCATCCAGCAATTCATTAAAACGGTCATACACCATGATCAAGTGGGATTCCTCCCAGGGATGCAAGTTGGTACATTATTTTCAAGTCAATAAATGTAAACCATCACATAAACAATAATCAAATGATCATATCAATTGATGCTTAAAATGTATTTGATAATATATAGCACCCATTTTATAAAAACACACAGCAAAGTGGGGCAGAAGGAGCATACCTCTACATAATAAAGACCAAATATGAGAGCTCTATAGCCACCATCATAATAAATGAGCAAAAACTGAAATCTTTTCCCCTAAGATCAGGCATAAGACAAGTGTATCCATTTTTACCACTTCTATTCAACATACTACTGAAAGTAATAGCCACAATAATCACACAAGAAAAGGAAATAAAAAGCATCTATATTGGAAGGAGAAAGTAAAACTGTCATTGTTTACAGATGACATGATAGCGTACATAAAAAACCCTATAGATTGCACCAGAAAACTACTTAACCCAATAAGTGAATTTGACAAACAATGGGATAAAAAGTCAATATTGAGAAATTGAATGTATATTTATAAACCAACAATAAAATATCAGAAACAGAGATCATGAAAAAAATCCTATTTGGCAACAAAAAAACAAGTACCTAGGAATAAACCTAACCAAGGAAGGAAAAGACTTGTACTGAGAAAATGACACAACACTGAAGAAAATAATTAAGGAAGATGCAAATAAATGGAAGTATATACATGTCAATGGATTAGAAGAATTAATATCATCAAAATGTCCATACTACCCAAACCAATTTATAGATTCAATGCAACCCCTATTAAAATAACATTGACATATTTCACAGATATAAAACAAATACTTCAAAAATTTATATGGAACCATAAATGACCCCCAATTGCCACAACTATTTTGAGAAATAAGAACAAAACAGGAGGGATCACAATACCTGATATCAAACTATATTACAAGGCCACTGTAGTCAGAACAATCTGGTACTGGCATAAGAACAGACACATAGACCAATGGAACAGAATAGAGAGCCTAGAAATAAACCCATGTCTCTATGATCAATTAACATTCAACAGAAGTGGCAGAAGCATAAAATGGAGTAAAAAGAGCTTCTTCAACAAATGGTTTTGGGAGATATGAAAAGCTACGTGCAAAAAAGTAAAACTCAAATACCAAAGCACACCATACACAAAAATAAACTCGAGATGGATAAGAGACTTAAATATAGGCCATGACACCATAAAAGTCCTTGAGGAGAACATAAGCATGAAAATCTCAGATATTTCATGGAGCAATATTTTCACCCATATGTCCCCAAGAGCAGGGGACACAAAGGAAAGAATAAACAAATGGAACTTCATCAAAATAAAAAGGTTCTGCACAGCCAAAGAACATGTCAACAAAATGAAAAGGGAAGCAACTGTGTAGGAAAATATGCTTGCCAATGATACCTTAGTCAAGGGTTTGACCTCCAAAATATTTAAAGAACTCATACAACTCCACTCCAGGAATACAAACAATCCAATTAAAAATGGGCAAAGCACCTGAACAGACACTTCTCCAATAGGACATACAGAGGGCTCAGAGGCACATGAAAGGATGCTCAGCATAACTGGCTATCAGAGAGATGCAAAATAAACCATAGTGAGATACCACTTCACAGCAGTCAGAATGGCCACCATAAAGAAATCAACAAACAGCAAGTGCTGGGGAGACTGTGGAGCAATGGGAAACCTAGTTCACTGTTGCTGGGAATGCAGCCTGCTGCAGTCACTGTGGAAAAAATTATGGAATTTCCTCAAAAAACTAAAATTGGGACAGCATTTTGATCCAGTGATTCCATCGCTGGAATTATTTCCTATCACTTTGGAAACAACAATTCAAAAGAACTTATTTACCCCAATGTTCTTAGCAGGACAATTTATAATAGCCAAGTGCTGGAAATAATATTAGTGTTCATCAGTAAATGAGCGGATCAAAAAATTATGGTACACTTACACATGGAACACTATGCAGTAGAAAAAAGGAACAACTCCTACCTTTCATGACAGCATGGATGGAACTGAAAGACATTATGCTAAGTGAAGTAAGCCAGATGGTAAAAGACAAATACCATATGATCTCATCTATAAGTGGAACCTAATCAACAAAACAAGCAAGCAAAATATAACCAGGAACACTGAAAATAAGAACAAACTGACAGTAACCTGAAGGGAGTGGGGAGTGGGATAATTGGGTATGAAAGGGGAAGGGTCATCAAGGAACATGTATAAAGGACCCATGGACAAAAACAAGTGGGGGGAAGATTGAATGTGGGAGATGTGTGTAGGGTGGTGGAAAGTAATGGGGAGAAAATGGGGACAATTGTATTTGAACAGCAATTAAAAAAATTAAAAAGACACATTTTACATTTTCACCAATAAGCTTTTGTTTTGTCAACTATCTCCCACATTGTACCATGTTGATTGTTGTTAATTAATATCTTGATTTGATTGCTATCAACTTCAACTGGCCTACCCAAACGTGCAGCATCTTCCAGCAAGAAATCTCCAGTGCTAAACTTTTCAACCCACTTTTGACAGGTTCTATCTGTCATAGTACCTTCTCCATAGGTTGCACAAATCTTTTTTTTTTTTTGCATTTTAGTTTCGTTTTTAATTACCTTTAAATAATAATGGATAATATGCCAAAAAAAGAAGTAATTCTGCTTAAGAAGAAATCAATTCATTCATTATTTCACTCAGGAACTTTTTATTCTCTCTCCTCAGTGTCGTGTCCTCTTCTAGTCCTGAAGATAGTGAATATGTCAGTCCTAATCTTGTCCTAAAGTATCTAACATTCTAGAAGCTGAAAGATGGAGAAGTTAAATGATAAGCTATTTTTAAATAGTGTTGATTACCATAAATAATATACATTGGGCATATGATAGAAAGTGATTTCTTGGGTATAATATGCAAATGGCTGATAAAAATAAATAAAGGATTAATGTTAGTCTATTTCTGGATGGAATAGCTGAGGACATTTCATGGGAAAAGTAGCATTTTAACTGTTCTTTGAGTAATAAGTAGGTTTTTCAGGTAGAAATGGGGGCAATGTTATTTTAAATTGAGGAAATAAAAAAAAAAGACACCAATAGACAGGAAAGAAGTTGTTCCATTCCATAGATCATAGGCACCTTTTTCTCCTATTACAAATCTGTAAAATGGACAATATGGTGGTTTTGACTACCTTTGAGGTGTTTTAAGGATGGAATGGCATTCCTTTTCAATGGTCTCACAGGTTCTGAAAGGCTCATCTCTTTCCCCTTTCATTATGTGTTTATAATAATCTAACTGGTCTCCCTGTTTTCAGCTGCTTGAAATTTATTTCTAAAACATGGTTCTCAAATTATTTTAAATATAGCCCAAAATTAGAAAAACATACTTTTTTACCTAATACACACATTTCACAGAGCAATACTTACTTGTTCTATTTGTAATGCATTTAAATTTTTTTTTTCCATTCAATGCAATCTACTTCTCTAAGAAAACATGATGGTTTGGAAGATCCAATTTATTTTCATGACCTTAATGGATTTGAAACCCTTGTGTTTAATTCCTGCTCTAAAGAAATGGTTATAGGACTTCTCAGTCTAGTTCTTAGCGGCTCTTTATTATCATCAGGATAAAGCACAAACTCCTAAGCAGGGTTTAACATTTGGATGATCTGGCACTTGCCTTCTTCCTCCAGATCACTTTTCATTAGATCCCTCCTCTTACTTCTATTCTCATCTTGAATTACTTACATGATTCTAATCCAGCACCTGGCAGATCTGCATATACTGCTTCTTCTCTCCATAGGAAACCCAATCCACCACCCCAACAAATGAGATTTCTGGTCCCTCTGGCTGTTCACACAGTCTGAGGTCACATGGAATTCCTGGAAAAACATCTCCCATATCTTTTCTCTTGAAGTTGGTTTCCAGCCTATATCTTTCTATATTTCTGAGTGTACTTCTAGGGATGTCTTCATTATATTAGATTATAAATTTGTTTCTTTTTTCTTTATATAGCTGAAACAGTGTCTGAGTTTTAAATTTCTGTATTCTTAATTCCTGAAGTCCAATGCAAATTTAATAAATACTTTTTTGAATAAATTAATAAATGCTTCAATTAATGGGAAAACATAATAAAGTCTTCCAAGATATCTATTACCTTTATATAGTCAAATAATTCTTCCTAGCTAGCTATGAATCACCTAGACATTTTAGTTCCCTAAGTGTTTTCTCTGCTTCCTGAGAACTGACACTGTCAGGGACATGAGTAAATTATTTGCTAATCAATGTTTTAGCTGAGCACATTCTTTGATTCTATGGCTGGATGAAAAGGTTCTGGCAGCTGTTATTTCCTATCTCAGAGACTGGAGACTGCATCTGGCATTCTATGATGTTAAATAGTGGAAAAGGTTAACTGGAGTGTCTTTGTTTTAAAATATCTTAGAGGTCAATGTGTCAAAGACAATTAGGAGAAGAACGGAGTTTTCAAGTCCTCCATAGAGCTATGAGTTAGGTTTATTCCTGAACATTCAATGATTGATAGGAGATGTCCTGTACAACTTGCAAATTATGCAGTTCTGAAACAAGGAAGGTTGTATAATAGTAAATCTTGTGGGTTTAATTATCTTGGAAATACATAAACTGAGTTTTCCTAAACACAACTAACAATTATAAAGCACTTATATAAAAAGCACAAGCCACTGTTTCTGTAGGAAATAAAAGTGGACAAAAGAGCAACTTTATTTTCAGGTACATATGATCATCTATTCTAATGTGTCAGTTTATGGACAAAATTGTTGCTTTTTTATTACAAAATAAGTAGTGGTCTTGTTTATCACTTTCCTAGGTGAAGAGATAGATAAAATGATGGTGAGGCACATTCTAAATTATTTTTCCTAGGAATTGTGGAAAGTCGAGAAATTTCATTATTTGAGCTTTGGGATTGGATTATCTGTGGTCTTTATTTTGCTTTAGGTGTTAATTTAGTAATATCAAAACAAATAATATGATTAAAACCTTTGCAATAATCTTTCCTTTTGCCATAGTTATTAAAACTTTTCCTTGCACTTAAAATAAATAAACCCATGTACTGCAAAAGATGCAAAATATAAAATTCCTGTTCTTGAGGATAAGAAGAAAATTCTGGGGTTGAGGATGACTATAATCTAGGGTCCAATTTTGCTCATCAAAGCTAAGTGCAATAGTAATATCTTATATCAGTCATCTATCAGCAACAGCTCGACTTCAGTGAGAAAATGTCGCTCCTCATGGGAATTCTTGTCCTCCTGGCAGTAAATAGCTTAGTGTGGCCTCAGAAACCATAAAAGAGGAAGGAGGAGTGAGCATGAATGAGGAAGAAAAATTGGAATACAATCCTATTTTCTTATGCCACATCTCCTCATCTATATTTCCTTTTTTATAATCAATAGGACAAAACAAAAACCACACTCCAATATCTGTGATTTCAAAGTTCTATTTATTCCTTCCACAAAGGAATCATTTGTGAATCATTTTAAATTTTAAAAAGTTATAGCAATAGTAGATAGCAATCATTTTAATTGCTTGAAATATCTATATCCATACCAAATATATTTCTGCACATCAAATATGGGAGACATGTCAATGAATTTGCATGAAAACTTTTTCGTGAAAATGTAGTTACTTCTCCAACATCAGGAAGACCACAGTTAGAGACCTGCCTGTAGCAAAAAGGACAACTCAGGTAATCAGAGTTTTTTTAGCATAAAATTTTGTTAGACATTGTAAGGATTTATGTTCCAGCCCCTCCTTCAAAGGTCCACAACCACTGATGAATTGATATAGGAGAATATAGGTTGGCCACTTTACCCAAACTCAAACAAGCATTCAGGCTCCTGAGTTTCCTGTGAGATCAGCCAAGACTGTCATGCCTGTATCACTGCTAACTTCTTGTCCACTTTTCTTTCTTCCTCCTCCATTTCACAGGAGGTCTTCTCAAAGACCTTACCAGAGAAACCAACCTGAACATGGAAGTAAGCATAGCAAATGTTTGTTGGGTTGTGATAATACAGTAAAATATTGACTGAATAGATTTTCTCAGTTAAATATATGTCCTATTATCTGAGAAATTGTTGATATTTTACCAATTAACCCTTTGACATAAGTGTGAGTTTGAATTGTATATCTAGATATTTTCACATAGTTTGATGCTATAAAATCAAGTAGAAGCTATTCATTTGCTACTCAGGATAATATGTTTGAATGTATAAGAATTGGATAGCCTAGATACAGTTCTAGAACATCATCTATGTGACCTTGAATGAGTTAACTTCTGAAAGAACAAGTGCTCTTATTAATGAAATACAGACATTAATAATATCCTAATATAGATTTCTTGTGAGTACTCAAAAAACACTTAAACACAGATAAAGTGCTTACCACAATGCACAGCCAAACATGAGCATTCAATGAATGGTCTCTCTTAAGCCTACTCAGTTAGGCAGGATAAATCCTAAAGCCCTAATGTCCACAAAGTCCTTAATGAAATAACCTCTTATTGTTTTTACAACCTCATCTTTACTACCCTTTCTTCACTTGCTATTTCTATTACACTTGACACTTCAATGCCTTTATCACACTGGTACAATCCCCCCTCGTGATTTTGCATTGGTTGTTCCTTCATCTGAAGTTGCCATACTATAAACACTTCTAGGTCTTTTCTCAAATGCTTCCTTCCCTATGAGGCTCACCATTACCCTCCTGTTTTAAATTACAATATAGTTCCCATGTTCCACTCCAACATCCTGGTACTCTTTACCAATCTTTACAATTTCTTCTCCTCAGTGCATATATTACCTTCTGAAAATTTACACACATCTGTATATATAAGGTCTTTCCAGAAAAACCCCAGCCTTTGTTAATATAAGGAGAATGGTTTACATGACACTGATGTAACATGGCAGCCAAAGAGAGTGGGCTGAGATGTGTACGTGTGAACAATGAGGACTTCACCTGTACTAGTCATTGGGAGTAAGACACCATTAAGTGTGCATGTGCACTGTGTGGTCATCAAATTAAAAAATGACTGAGCAAGTAGAGCAACAGATCTGCATCAAATTGTGCATTAAGCTTGAATACTCCTCCAAGGAAACAATTTAGATGATTCAGAAAGTCATAGCTATGGGCAACTGGAGATTGACAACTTCATCATGACAATGCACCCACTCATGCATCAGATCTCATGGAATTTTTTGCAAAACATCAAATAACCCAGGTGATTCAGTCCCCTGCTACAACCTAGATTTGGTACCTTGCAACTTCTAGCTTTTCCCCAAACTAACTAAAATCACCTTTGAAAGGGAAGAGATTTCAGATTATCAATGAGATTCAAGAAAACATGATGGGGCAGCTGATGGTGATTGGGAGAATTGTGTGAGGTCCCAAGTACCTACTTTGAAGGGAACTGAGACTGCGTTGTCTTATGTACAATGTTTCTTGCATCTTGTATCTCCCTTAGTAAGTGTCTCTATCTTTCATATTACATAGTTGGATACTTTCTGCACAGACCTCATACATGTGTATATACTCATACATATATATGTGTGTATATGTGTAATATTTTAGTTTTTGTTTACCTATGAAGGCAGAAGTTTTTGCCTGTTTTATATACTGTCTCATTCTAATTACCTAAAAAAATAACCAGGCGCATAATAAGTGGTCATTATTTTTTCCATAATCAAAAGTGTAGGAACCAGGACCATAAAATAAATACTTGTAGTGTATATTGTACCTTTTATTAATAAAACAGGGGTGTTTCAACCAGATGAGTTTACTAAACTATATTGCATATTGTTCTGTAATAGACACTATGCTAGCTGAAAGAAGTACAGAGAAGAGGAAGACACAGTTTTTGCACTAGGAAATCTCACTCTAAAGCATGTCAGGGAAAATTTCCATGTTGCCCTCTGTTGTTAATCCAGTCTATTAACTGCATTTAGTCAAAGAACGTTGTCTCTCCAAAGCCATATTCCCTTCCTGGGAATAGCATTCATATAATCACTGGCCAAATAGACTACAAAACCCAGGAGTCCCTGATCCAACTTGTCAGCTCTGAAGGAACATACTAGTTTCAGAGCTCCTGACAAAATAGATTGAGAGCATTATTGCAACTGCAGCATTGCCCAGGCTTCCCCTCTATTCAGTACTGCTTAATTTACTCTTCATGTGATGTTGATGCTAGGAGCTCCCTCAATAACTTCCTGTATAGCTGCATTATATAATTTAAGACCAACATTATGAAATAGATATAAATAACTTATATTACCCTTGATGAAACAAACATGGGAAAAGATTATGTAACTTGCTCATGATTAAATAGCAAATTAAGACAAATCAAAGGCTTAAAACCAAGTCTACCTGATTCTAAGTCCAATCAATAAAATTAGTTTGATTTGTTTTCCTCTCCTCATCTTCTGATGTTAGACAGGATTCAGGATTACACTCCTGTCCATTGTAACTGCTCACAGGTAGTCCATAGCTGTTCCAGCTGGGCTTTGTGTAATGTCATCCCAACAAATAGGAAAATTGAGCATGTGCCAAAATCACATAAAGCATAACAATGAAGACACTCCAAAGTCCTCATATTTACTCCTGGAATTACTTACCTAGTTTTTCTGGGTTTGCCATTATATGTTCTGTACTCAAAAGAGGGGGCTATGTTAAGTGAAATAAATCAGACAGAGGGAGGCAAATACCATATGATTTCTCCTATTTGTGTAATGTAAAGAACAAAATAAACAAACAAATGAAACAGAAACAGATGCTCCCCCTGCCTGGAAATTTTATGCCCTATTATTCTGACCCAGGAACCCTCTATTCATGTTCCTTGACTTGAACCTTCCCCTTTTTCCCACCATTAGCCCCCTTCCCCTTCCTCACAAGTCACTGTGAGTTTGTTTCCATTTCTCTCTTTATTTCCATTTCTCTCTTTCTGTTTTGCTCATTCATTTGTTTTGTTGATTAGATTCCACTTATAGGTAAGAGCATATGGTATTTGTCTTTTACCACTTGGCTTATTTTACTTTGCATATTACTCTCCATTTCTGTCCATGCTGTCATGAAGAGTAGAAGTTCTTACTTTCTGCTGCAGTTTTCAATTATGTAAATGTACCACAGATTTTTGACCCATTCATTTACTGATGGGCACTTATGCAGTTCCCAGCACCTGGCTATTGTAAACAATGCTGCTATGAAAATCAGGATGCATAGGTTCTTTTGAATTGGTGTTTCAGGATTCTTAGAGTATAATCCCAGCAGTGGGATTACTAGAACAAAAGGCAGTTCCATTTCTAGTTGTTTGTTTGTTTGTTTTTAAGGGAATTTCATACTGTCTTCCAGTGACTATACCAGTCTGCATTTCCACCAACAGTATACTAACGTTCCTTTTCCTCCAAAATCTCATCAACACTTGTTTGTTGATTTGTTAATGATGGTCATTCTGACCATTGTGAAGTGGTATCTGTCTCATGGTGGTTTTATTTTGCATTTCTCTGATGGTTAGTGATGGTGAGCATTTTTTCATGTGTTTATGGGCCTTATGTATGTCTTCTTTTGAGAAGTATCTGTTCAGGTCTTTTGTGCATTTTTTAAATTGGATTGTTTGTCTTCCTGGTGTGGAGTCATGTGAATTCTTTATATATCTTGGAGATCAAACCCTTGTCTGAGTTATCATTGGAAAATGTGCTTTCCCATATGACTGAGTTATCATTGGCAAATGTATTTTCCCTTGATTTCTGTTTAAGATATTTCATCGTATGTATGCAAAAGTGACTTCAATTTATGAATGTTCACTTTGTATATCACCATTTTGCCAAATTCCTTTATGAGTTTGAGTAATTATTTGGTGAAGTCTATAGGGTTTTCTATGTACACTATCATGTCATATGCAAAAAAGTGACAGTTTTACTTCCTCCTTTCCAATCCAGATGCCTTTTATTTCCTTTGCTTGTATGATCATTGTGGCTGGAACTTCCAACACTATGGAATAGTATAGAATAGTTGAATGGAAGTGGTGAAAGAAGATACCCTTGTCTTGTGCCTGATCTTAGGGGAAAATATTGTAGTTTTTTCCTGTTGAATGATGTTGACTGTAGCTTTCTCATGAATGGACTTTATTATGTTGAGGTATGCTCCCTCTATTCTCACTTTGCTGAGATTTTTAAATAATAAATGGGTGCTATAATTTATCAAATATTTTTCAACATCTATTGATATGATCATGTGGATTTACCTTTCATATTGTTTATGTGAGGTATTACATTTACTGATTTGCAAATATTGTGCCATCCTTGTATTTCTGGGATAAACCCCACTTGATCATGGTGTATGATCTTTTTAATGTGTTGCTGGAATTGGTTTGCCAATATTTTGTTGAGGATTTTAACATCTGTATTCATCAATGATGTTGGCCTGTAGTTTTCTGTCTTTGTTGTGTCTTTATCTGTTTTTGCAATTAGTATAATACTGACCTTATAAAAATAGTTTTGGAGTCTTCCCTGTTCTTGGAATACTTGGTACAGTTTGAGGATTGGAGTTAGCTCTTCCCAAAATGTTTGGTAAAATTTGTGTGTGAAGGGGTCCTGCCCAGGAATTTTGTGTGCTAGGTTTTTTTTATTATTGCTTTAATTTCACTAGATCTCATTTGTCTATTCAGGCTTTCTGCTTCTTGCTTCAGTTTTGGAAGTTTATATGTTTCTAGAAATGTGTCCATTTATCCCAAGTTCTCCAATTCCTTCACATGTAGTTGTTTGTAGTAATTTCTTACAATCTTCTGTATTCCTGTTATATTGGTTTAATTTCTGGTTTTATTTGTTTGGGTCCCCTCTCTTTTTTCTTGGTGAATCTGGTTAAAAACTTGTCAAATTTGTTTATCTTTTCAAAGAATGAACTCCTGGATTTGTTGATCCTTTAGGTTTTTTTTCTTAGTCTCTTTGTCATTTACTTACGTTCTGATCTTGATTATTTCCTTCCTTCTACTCACTTTGGACTTTGTTTATTGTTTTTCTTCCAGTTCTTGTACGTGTAAGATTCAGTTGTTTATGTTAAATATTTCTATCTTTTTTTAGGTAGACCTCTACTGGTATTAACTTCCCTCTCAAGACAGCCTTTGCTGTATCCCATAGGTTTTGGACAGTTGTGTGTCATTTTCTCTTGTTTCCAGAAACTTTTTTATTTTTTCCTTGATCTTATTGTTTACCCATTCATTGTTTAATAACATGTTAATCAGTCTCCATGATTTTGAATGTTTTTTAGCTTTTTCCTTGAGTTTAGTTTATAGTTTTCAGGCCTTTGTGGTCTGAGAAAATTCTAGATAGAATTTAAATCTTCTTCAATTTCTTGACTTTATTTTATGTCCTACCATGTGATTTATTCTTTTAAATGTTCCATTTGCTTTTGGAAAATGTATATTCTGCTTCTTTGGAGTAAAAGTGTCTGTGTATTTCAATTAATAGAGCAATTTTGATCTAGAGTATGTTCAATGCCACAATATCCATGGTGATTCTTTGCTTTGAAGACCTATCCTTTGTTGACAATGGAGTGTTAAAATCCCCTCCTATAGGTATGTTGCTGTTAATTTCTTTCTTGAAACCCTCCAAGATTTCCCTTATTTATTTGAGTGCTCCTTTGTACTTACAATGTTTATGTTCTTGATGGATTCTTCCTTTAACTATTATGCAGTGTCCTTCTTTGTCTCTTTTTTACAGCCTTTCTTTTGAAATTATTTTGCCTGATATAAGTATTGCTACCTATGCTTTTTTTTCCACGTCCATTTTCTTGTGATAGTTTTTCTATCCGTTCACTTTCAGTCTGTTTAGATCTTTTGTTCAGAAGTGGGTCTCTTTAGACAGTGTATATGCAGTTTATGTTTTCTTATACATTCTGCTACCATATGCATTTTGATTGGAGCATTTAATGCATTTACAGAAAGTTATTATTGATAGGTACTTATTCATTGCTATATATTCCTTTTATACTTGTGTTCCTCTCTCTCTCTTTCTGTTTTTCTTCATCTCCTTAAAGCAGCCACTTTAGCATCTCTTGTAATGCTAGTCTGGTGGAGATTTATTCTTTTAGCCATTTTTTTTAGTCTGGGAAACTCCTTATTTTGCCTTCCATTTTAAATGACCACCTTGCTGGTTAGAGTATACTTGGTTTGCTTTATATCACTTAGAATATTTCTTGCTATTTCTTTCTGGCTTGTAGTTTTTCTGTTGTGAACTCAGCTGATAACATTATTGAAGCCCCCTTGTATGTTACTATCTGTTTCTCCCTTGCTGCTTTTAAGATTCTCTGTCTTTAAGTTTTGGCATTTTAATTATGATGTGTCTTGGAGCGGGTCTCTTTGGGTTCATCTTCATTCGGACCTTTTGTGCTTCCTGAATTTTCATTGATTTCCCCTCTCCAGGTTAAGAAAATTTTCTGTCATTATTGTTTCAAACAGGTTTTCTGTCCCTTGATCTTCCTCCTCTCCTATTGTATTCCTATGATATGGGTTTATTACATTTCAGTTGTCCTGAAACCCTCTTAAATCCTCTTCCTTCTTTTTATATCTTTCTTCTTTTTGTTGCTCTATCTGTGAATTTTTTTCTACCTTGTCATCCAGCTAACTGAGTCAGTCCTCTGCTTCTTCTAGGCTGCTTTGAAATCCTTCTACTGTATTATTTATTTCAGAAGTTTTATTCTTCTTTTTCTCCTGGCTCTTATTAATACTTTTTATGTCTTTTTTCATGGTGGTATAGTTTGCAGTAAGTTCTTTGTAGATTCCCTGGGGTTGTTTGTAGTTTGTACTGAACTCATTGAGAATCCTTATAACCTTATTTTAAAGTCAATGTATGGTAGTTTGTTTGCCTCTATTTAATTTAATGTTCTTCTGGGGATTCTTCTTTTCCTTTCAATTCGGAGTTGTTTTTATTTCTCCTTATTTTAGGTGAGTCTTCTTGTTGATTTCTGCTTCTTAGATTGATCTTCATTGACTCCCTGTCTTTGTGGTATGACCTTCTGTTGTCAGTGTCCTACAGGACTCAGTGGTGCAATCTCCTTGATCTCCTGAACTTGAAGCTCTTGGGATGCACTTTATGCTGTTTACGTGGGCTCTCTTGTTGTAATTGGGTTTTGGTTGTTGTTGGGTGGTTCTTTGGAAGGTCTTCCCTCTGGTTGGTTGGCTGAGAGTCACTCTGCCCATCACATCTTGTATGTTGTTGTACAGGTGCTACTAGAACAAAACTAAACAAACCCACACCCATTAAAATAACTCTGACCCACAATCACACTATCACACACAAATGAGTCAGTATTAGTAAAAGTGTAAAGAGATTAAGAATATTATAAGAAAGGAAAAATGAATATAAGAAGACTTAGTGAATAATGATTTTGAGAGCTAGAGGTACTAGCAGTAATGAGTAGTGAATAGAGAAAAGGAAAAAAGAGAAAGTAAAACTTACATTGTAAATTAAAAAGGGATGTAAGAAAGCAGAAAGGAATAAGATGAGGGAGCATATAGTTGTAGGCTTAAACAGAAATTAAAAAAATAAACAATATAGTGTGAATTATAAAAAAAAAAGGATAAGAAAAAAATATATAAGAACTAAATTGGAGAAAAAGACCCACCACAGCACTATCAACAACAAATGAACAGAAATTAATATAGGTGGGATGAGAATAAGAAGAAAAAAAGAAAGAAAAATGATTTTGAGATGATAGAGGGAGAAGAAATACTAGGAGTGAAGAATGAAATTCAGAATAAGACAGGGGAAATTAAAATTTAAAACAAAAAGAAGAAAGGGCAGGAGAAACACAAAAATGGAGTAGGAGAGGAGAACAGTAAAATTTGAGATCTGAAATACAAAAATAGTGGTAATCTAGAAATAAAATTGAAGAAATACCATAGTAACCACCATATCCACAGCTAACAAGCAAATATTGATAAAGATGAAAAGAGAATAAGGATATTTTAAGAATGGGAATTACAAAAGAAACAAAGAAAACACAAAAATCACATATAGCATAAATAACACATTACTAAACAAAGAATGGGGGAACCATGAGATCAAGGAGGAAATTAAAAATCACTTTGAGGCAAATGAAAATAAAGCAATAAGAACCCAACCTTTATGAGACACAGGGGTAGTATTACTCAAAGGAATATTTATAGCATTACAGACCTACCTCAAGAAGCACGAAAAACTTCAAGTAAATAATCTAGACTTAGATATAAAATAACTAGAAAAACCACAACAAAGAGAGCCAAAAATAAGCAGAAGGGAGGAGGAAATAATAGAGATTAGAGTGGAAATAAATGACATAGAATCTTAAAAAAAAAAAAACTATACAAAAATCAAAGAAATCAAGAGCTGGTTCTTTTAAAAGATAAACAAGATTGACAAACATTTATCCAGACTTACCAAGAAAAAAAGAGAGAGAGAGAGAGAGAAACACAAATAAATAAAATCAGAAATGAAAGAAGGGAAATGACAACTGACACTACAGAAATACAAAATATTGTAAGAAAATATTATGAACAACTACATGCAATCAAGTGGACAATCTGGAAGAAGTGTATAATTCCCTAAAAACATATAATCCCCAAAAATTGAATCAGGAAAAATAAAAAAAATATGAACATGTAGATCACACCTAATGAATTTGAAGTGGTAATAATAATAATTAAAAATAATAAAAATAAAAATAATAATGATAATAATAATAATAATTTTTAAAAACCTCCCAGCAAACAGGAATCTAGGATCAGATGGCTTCACAGCTGAACTTTATCTAGCATTCAAAACAGAACACCTATTTTTCTGAAGCTATCCCAAACACTTCAAGAGAAGAGAAGACTCCCAAACTTGTTTTCCAAGGCAAGCATCATCCTAATTCTAAAAGCAGATAAAGTACAAAGAAAGAAAATTATAGAACAATATTCCTGATGCAAATAGATGAAAAAATCCTCAACAAAATATTAACAAACCAGATCTAGCAATATATTAAACAGATCATACATCATTATCAAGTTGGATTTATTCCTGGAATGCAAGCTTGGTACAATATCCACAAATCAATAAGCATAATACAGTATATAAACAAAATAAAGAAAATGAGAAAATAAAAACCACATGATCATATCAATCGATACAGAAGAAATCTTTGATAAAATCCAGCACCCCTTTATGATTACAAGACAAACAAACAAACAAAAACTCTCAGCAAAGTGGGAATAGAGGGAAGAAACATAATTCAACTTGATAAAGTCAGTGTATTATAAACCCAAGGTCAATATCATATTCAATGGGGAAAACCAACAGTGTTTTTCTTAAGATCAAGAAAAAGACAGAGATGTCTGTATTTGCCACTCTTCTTCAACAAAGTGCTGGAAGTTCTAGCCAGCACTTTAGGGAAGAAGGAATAAAAGGCACCCAAACAGAAAAGAGAAAAGAAAAACTTTCATTATTTGCAGATGAAATGGTACTGTATATAGACAGTCTTAAAGACTCCACCTAGAAACTACTATAAGAGATAAATTAATTTAATAAATTTAATTACAGATTGATTCGATTATTAACTGTTCAGACTAAAGACTAATTATTTTAACATCTAAGGTGAAAAATACAAAGAAGCAACCAAAATGGGAAGACAAAGAAATAGACCCAAAATGAAAGAACAAGTGAATTTTCTGGAAGATCTAGATGAAATGGAAGTAAGTAATTTAACAGAGTTTATAGTAATGATTATAATGATACTCAATAGCATGAAAAAAGATGTAGAAACTATAAAAAAAAGTATCAGTAAGAAATAAATAATTTAATATCTGAGATAAATAATAATCTGGAAGAAATAAATAGTAGATTAGATGAAGCAGAGGATTGAATCAGTGTTTTTGAAGACAAAGTAGAAAAATACAATCATACAAAGCAGCAAAAAGGGAAAAAAAAGAATTTAAATAAATGAGAACTTCTTAAGAAACATCTTGGACAGCATGAAGCATAACAACATCACCATCATGTGAATAGCAGAAGAAGAGAGTGAGTAAGGGATTGAGAACCTATTTGAAAAAATAATAACCAAGAACTTCCCTAAGTCCAGGAAACTCAGAGAGTATCAAACAGGTTGGACATCCAAAGAGTCCTACACTGAGAAACATCATAATTAAAATGACAAGGCTAAAAGATAAAGAACCTTCAAAGTTGCAAAAAAAAAAACCCCAACAACATTGAAATAAAAACAAACTGACAGTAAACAGAGAGGAAGAAGGAGGGGTATAACAGGGGAAAAGAAGGGGAAGGATCATCAGGAACATGCATAAAGAACCCAATGACAAAGCAAAATGGAGGAAGGATTGAGGGAGGGAGGTGAGGATGGGTGGGGTTGGGGAAAGGGGTGGTGGGAAAATGTTGACTAAAAAAATAGATGGGGGAGGCTAAGAATAGGATAGGAAATTGATAAGCCAAATAACTGATATTTACAACCCATAAACATGAACTAAGAGATGTGGGGATGATGGGATGGGGTGCAGGGTGGAGGTGATAAAAAAGGGAAAAATGGGACAACTGTAATAGCAAAATCAATAAAATATAACAAAAATAAATTTAAAATTAGCAACTACCTATAAGGGATCAACAATTAGACTGTCCATTTTTAGTTTTCTGAGGAAATTCCATACTGTTTTCCACAATGGCTGCACCAGCCTGCATTCCCACCAATGATGTACTAGAGTTCCCTTTTCTCCACAACCTCACCAGCACTTGTTGTTTGTTGATTTGTTTATGATGGTTGGAGTGAAGTAGTATCTCCTTGTGGTTTTAATTTGCATCTCTCTAATGGTTAGTAACACTGAGCAGTTTTTCATCTATAAGTGGAACCAAATCAACAGAACAAAGAAACAAGCACAATATTACCAGAGATATTGAAATAAAGAACAAACTGACAACAACCAGAGGAGAAGGAGAGAGGATAACAGGGAAAAAGGGGAAGTATAATCAAGTAACATGTATAAAAGACACATAGTCAAAGTCAAAAGGGAGTAGGATTGAGGGTGGGAGGTGGAGATGGGAGGGGCAGCGGAGTGGTGGGGGAAAATGGACAAAACTGTACTTGAAAAACAATAAAAAATATTTTAAAAACAATTAAATTGTCATCTGATTACTCATCAAAAACATTTCAGGCTAGAATGGAGTGGAATGAAATATTCAAAGTGATGAAAAGCAAGGACTTACAACCAAGGCTACTCAAACCAGCAGGGCTATCATTTAAAACTGAAGGAAAAATAAGAAGCTACCCAGACAAGAAAAAGCTAAAGGGGTTTGTTAACACCAAACCAATACTAGAACAACTATTAAAGAATTTGCTTTTAGAAGAAAAAGAAGACATAAAGGAGAAAGAAAAAAAAAAAAACAGAGGAAAACAGTCTTACAATAAAATGGCACTACATATGTATCTATGAGTAATCACCTTAAATGTAAAAAGCTTAAATGGCTCCACCAAAAGATAAAAGGTAGCTGAATGGATAAGAAAATAAGACCCATGATTATGATGTCTCCTAGACACCCATCTCAGATAGGAAGATAGACACAGACTAAAACTAAAAGGTTGGAAAAGATATTTCATACAAATGGAAAAGAAAAAAAAATCTGAGATAGCAATCCTTATTTCTGACAAAATAAACTTTAAAACAAAAGCTATATAGCAAGAAACAAGGAATGGCACTATATAATGATAAAGGAAAAAATCTTTTTTCCTTTAAAGAGAATATAGACAGAGTAATTGTTTATACACCCAACATAGGAGCACCTAGATATGTGAAACAAATCTTGATGGACGTAAAAGGAGAGACTGACGGAAACAAAGTCATAGTTGGCAATTCTAATAACCAATTGACTTCAATTGATAGATCTTCTATGCAGAAAATCAATGAAGAGACAGTGACCTTAACTGACATACTAGATCAATGGATTTAATTGATATCTTCCAAGAATCTCACTCCAAAGCACCAGAATATACATACTTTTCAAATGCACATGGAATGTTTTCTAGGGTAGACTATATTCTAGGGTGCAAACAAGTCTCAATAAATTTAAGAAGGATGAAATCATATCAAGCATCTTCTCTGACCATAGTGTTAAGAAACTAGTAATAAACAATAAGAACACTGAAAACATGCAAAGACGTGGAAGTTAAATAACATGTTCTTAAACAATGACTGGGTCAACAATGGGATCCAGGAACAAATCAAAAGATACAAATTGAAAAAAATGAAAATAAGGACACAACTATTCAAAATCTTTGGGACATTTGGAAAGTAATCCAAACAGGGATATTCATAGCACAACAGGCCCATCTCACAAAGAAACAAACAGAAGAAGAAAGAAAAAGAAAAAGCTCAAATAAACAACCTAACTTCAACTTAAAGGAACTTGAAAAGGAACAAAAACAAAGCCCAATGTGGTCCCATTCATGAGGAACTCAAAGATACCCACTCCAAAGCACACCATAATTATAATGGGAGATATCAAGGACGAAGAGAGAATCTTAAAGGCAGAAAGAGAGAAACAGAAACTAATATACAAGGGAGCTCCGATAAGGCTAGCAGTTGACTTCTCCACAGAAACACTATGACCCAGAAGGGAATGGCAAGAAATATTCTGAGTAATGAAAAACAAATGCCTGCAACCAAGACTACTCTACCCAGCAAGACTCTCAATGAAAATGGAAGGCAAAATAAGGAGTTTCTCAAACAAAAGAAGGCTAAAAGAATACACCTCTACCAAACCAGCACTATAAGATATGATAAAGGGACTGCTTTAAGAAGACTAAGAAAAAGAGTGAGGGAGAGAGAGGAAAAAAAGTACAAAGGGAAAAAATGAATAAGTACCTATCAATAATAACTTTAAATATAAATGGATTAAATATTTCAATTAAAAAACATAAGGTAGCTAAATGAATGAGAAAACAGAACTGACACATATGCTGCCTACAAGAGACCCACCTCAGAAAAAAAACCTACAAATACTGAAAGTAAAGAGTTTGAAAAATAAAATTCCAGGTAAATGGACAGGAAAAAAAAAAAGAAGCCGGGATAGCAATACTTATATCAGACAAAATAGACTTCAAAACGAAGGTCATAAAAAGAGACACAGGACACTTCAAATGAAGGATCCATCAAGAAGCCATAAATATTGTAAACCTATATGCACCCAACAAAGGAGCACCCAAATATATAAGGAAAATCCTGGAGGCCTACAATAAAAATATAGACAACAACACACTTACAGTCGGGAATCTTAATACCCCACTGTCAACAATGGATAGATCATCCAAACAAATAATCAACAAAGATATTGTGGAACTGAAAGACTCATTAGATCAAATGAACTTAACTAATATATATAGAGAGACTTAAATGAACTTAACTAATATATATATATATATATATATATATATATATATATATATATATATATAAATATAGAAATGCCAAAGAAGCAAAGTACACATCCCAAAGAAGCAAAGTACATCCCAAAGAAGCAAAGTACACATACTTTTCAAAGGGTCATGGAACATTTTCAAAGATAGACCACATGATAGGATACAAAACAAGCCTCAACAAATTTAAGAAAATGAAATCATTTCCAGCATTTTCTCAGATCACAAGGATGAGTAGATCAAAAAACTGTGGTACATTTGCACAATGGAATGCTATGCAGCAGAAAGGAAGAAGGAGTTACTACCCCTCACAACAGCATGGATGGAACTGGATAGCATTATGCTAAGTGAAATAAGCAAGACAGTGAAAGACAAGTACCATATGATCTCACCTATAAGTGGAACCTAATCAACAAAATAAACAAGCAAGCAAAATATAACCAACTACATTGAAATAAAAAATACAAACTGATAGTAACCAGAGGGGAGGGGGATGATAACAGGGGAAAGGAAGGGGAAGGGTCATCGAGGAACATGCATAAATGGCCTATTGACTTAGTCAAATGGGGGAAGGATTGAGGGTGGGAGTCATGGGTGTTTGGGTCTTGGGACAGTGGTGTTGGGTATATGTTGAGATATACCAAAAAATAAAGTAGACAGGAGGAGGCTAAGAATAGTATAGGAAATTAAGGATCCAAAGAAATTATATGTACAGCCTATGGACATGAACTAAGTGGTGTGGGGATGATGGGTTGGGCTTCAGGGTGGAGGGTATAAAAGGAGGGGGGGCTAGGACAACTGTAATCACATACCCAATAAAATATACAACAACAACAAAAAAAGCCCAATGTGATTGGAAGGAAGGAAACAGTTAAGATTATAGCAGAATTAAATGAAATAGAATCTAAAGAAATGATACAAAAACTCAATGAATCCATGAGCTGGTGTTTGAAAATATAAACAAGATTGACAAAACTTTAACTAGACTCACCAAGAAGAAAAGAAAAAGGATCCAAATAAGTAAAATCTGAAATGAAAGAGGAGAAATAACAACTGACAATAAAGTAATACAAAGGATTGTATGAAAATATTATGAACAATTATATGCCAACAAACTGGACAGCCTGGATGATATAGATAAATTACTAGATACATACAATCCTCCAAACATAAGTCAGGAAGAATCAAATAATCTGAATAGACAGACTGCACTTAATGAAACTGAAACACTACTCAAAAACTACAAATAAGCAAAAGCCCTGGACCAGATGACTTCACAGGTGAATTTTACCAAACATTCCGAGAAAAACTAACACCTTTTTGAGAATTCTCAAACTATTTCATAAAATCCAAGAGGAGGGAAGTCTCCTAAACTCATTTTATGAGGCCAGCATTATGATACTTCCAAAAACCAGATAAAAACACCACAGAGAAAGAAAATATAGACCACTGATTAACATAGATGCTAAAATGCTCAGCAAAATATTAGCAAACAGAGCACTCTATTGCATCAAAGAGATTATGCACCATGATCAAGTGGGATTTATTCCAGGAATGTAAGGATGGTACACATAAAGAAAAGGGAAGATAAAAATCACATGATTACATCAATAGGTATGCAGAAAAAGCCTTTGATAAAACTTAGCACCCATTTGTGATAAAAAACTCTCAGTAAAATGGGAAGAGAGGAAACATATTAAAACATAATAAAGTTATATATGACAAACCCACTACCAGCATCATATTCAATGGGCAAAAACTACAAGTATTCCCTTAAGAGTGGGAACAAGACAGGGATATCTGTTTTCATCTCTCTTATTCAACATAATACTGGAAATCCTATGTTGAATAATAGAATAATGTAAATTGAAAAGAAAAAAAAATCTGAGATAACAATCCTTATTTCTGACAAAATAAACTTTAAAATAAAAGCTATATTTAGTAAGAAACTGAGAAAGGCACTATATAATGATAAGGGGGAAAATCTAACAATAGGATATAGCCCACAGAAATCAGAGAAGAAGAAATAAAATATAACCAAATTGGAAAGGAAGAAGCAAAACTGTCTTTATTTGCAGATGACAAGATACTGTACATAGAGAACCCCAAAGGTTCCACCAAGAAACTATTAGAACTGATAAGTGAATTCAGCAAAGTAGCAGGATATAAAATTAATATTCAGAAATCAGTTGTGTTTTTATATGCCAATGGGAAACTAACAGGAAGGGAAATTAAGAAAACAGTCCCATTCACAAAAGGTTCAAAAAGAATAAAATACATAGGAATATCCTAACCAAGGATGCAAAAGACCTGTACTCAAGCTATTATAAGACATTGAAGAAAGAAACTGAAGAAAATACAAATAAGCAGAAATACATACCATGTTCATGGGTAGGAGCAATTAATGTTAAACTGTCCTTTCTACCCAAAGCAATCTATAGATTCAATGAAATTCCTATCAAGATTCCAATGATGTATTTCACAGAACTAGAACAAATATTTCAAAAATTTACATGGAACCACAAAAGGTCCCACATAGTAACATTGATCCCGAAAAAGAATAAATTTGAAGGAATTGTTCTTCTTAATATCAAGGTATAGTACAAGACCATAATAATCATGATACTATCATAAAAACAGACACATAGATTAATGGAACAGAATAGAGATACCAGATATAAACTCACACCTTTACAGTCATTTAATATTCAGTGAGGGAGCAAGTACATACAAAGAGCTAAATATAGTTTATTGAACAATGATGTTGTGAAAATTGAACAGATATGTGCAGAAAAATGAAGCTAGACCACCTTCTTACATCATACACAAGAATAAATTCAAAATTGATCAAAGACTTAAATGTCAGACCCAAAACCATAAATATCTTAGAAGAAAACATAGGCAACAAAATCTCAGATTGCTCACAGAAATTTTTCATCAGCTATCTCCCCAGGTAAGGGGAAAATTAAAAATAAATGAATGGAACATTAGGAAACAAAAAGTTTTTGCACAGCAAAGGAAATCATCAACAAAATAAAAAGACAATTCACAGAATGGGAGGATATATTCACCAGTACATCTTATAAGAGGTTAATATCAAAAATTTATAAAGTACTTACAAAACTCAACACCAAATAAACAAATGATCCAACTAAAAATAGACAAAGGATCTGAATAAACACTTCTCCAAAGAGAAAATACAGATGGTCTATAGACATATGAAAAGATGACAAAAGTCATTAATCTTCAGAGAAATGCAAACTAAAGCTTCGATGAGATTTCACCCTGTACCTGTAAGAATGGACATCATCAATAAATCAATGAACAAAAAGTGTTGGTGGGGATGTGGATAAAAGGGAATCCACATGCACTCTTATTTTGGGGGGTGCAGGTTGATGCACTCACTGTGAAAAACAGTATAGAATTTCTTCAAAATATTAAAAATGCCCCTATCTAGGTGGTTCAATTGCTTAGAGTATTGTCCAATATATCAAAATGTGTGGGTTTGATCCCCAGTTAATTTATGGGTTGGAGTTCAGTTGAAGTGCATATAAGAGGCATCTAATGGATCTCTCTCTCTCTCTCTCTCTCTCTCTTTTTCTCTCCGTCTCTCTCTCTCTCCTTCTATATCCCCCCCTCCCTCCCTTTCTCTCTCTCCAGAATCAATGGATATGTCCTCAGGTCAGGATTAAAAAAGAAATAAAAATGGAGCTACCTTACCCAGTGATTCCCCTTTTTAGAATATATATGAAGAAAACTGGGACACTGACGCAAAAGAATATATGCAACCCTATATTCATTACCATTCTATTTACAATAACCAAGAACTTGAAGCTACCCAAGTGTTCATTATTAGAAGAGTAAATTTAAAAACAAAAACCAAATAACTGTGATACCTTTAAAAAATGGAATACCAGTTGACTATAATAAAGAAGGAAATTTTACCTTTGGAGATATCATAATACTTCACTTATATGTGGAATCTAATAAACAAAATTAACAAACAAAATAGAAACAGGCTCATGGATATGGAGAGCAGACTGAGAGCTGTCAGAGCATGGTGGTTTGGGAGCTGGGTGAAAGAGGTGAAGGGATCAAGAGAAAAAGAACACTCATAGACACAGACAACAATATCATGATTATCAGAGAACAAAGAGGGTGGGGGGAAATAGAAGAGAAGGTTAGGGTAAATGGTGACTGAAAGAGACTCGACTTTGGGTAGTGAACACACAGTACAATATACAGATGATGTACTACATAATAAAATTATACACTTGAAACTTATATAACTTGATTTACCAATGTAACCCCAATAAATTCAATAAAAAAGTTTTATAAAATAACATAACTTCCTATGTCCTTTCTTTCTTTGGTTGATTTCTTGAAATATGTAATCTTTCAGTGTGACCTCAGTCAATGGATATTTCTGTAATTCAGTTTGTTCATTTTGTCTAAATTGGAATGGTATTTATCTGACTCAAGATCATATTTCCTCAGAGATTTGAACTTTTCAGGTATAAAATGTATCCTAAAAATACTAGGTATTATTTGACAGAGATACCTTCCACATTCATCCTATATATATTCAGAACTACTGAGCACATTTGGCTAGCCCTCATTTAGCTCACAGAGTCAAAAGTCTGCTGAGACCCTGGGGAGAAAGAGAGTTGTTTGGGCAAAAAATAAGTAACTTTTATAAAATAAGTGGTTTGACAAAGGAGAAAAATAAATCTCTATACAGCAGAAACTGAAAATAGGAATTCTAGACATGTCTGCACAGTTCTATCCATGCTTTTACTCACATCAGGTTCCATGCAGCCCCCTGGCATCGCTGCCAGAGGTCTCCTACACAGAGTAAGTGGTTTCCTGTGCATTGCTTCAGCACAAGCAGTGATAGAGCACGCAGGTGACAGATGTATGGATGATAGAAGATGTTTTAGTTACCACCTGATTCATTCTGTGCAGTGTCTGAGGCTACTGCAGCAGCATGTGGTGATAATAAGAGTAATAGTTAATATGTGCTGGACACAGCACTATATCCTTTTAGTCATACTTGGTTCCGTTGTTATCGTATTTACAGATGAGCTACCTGAGGCTCAGATGTTTTAGGGGTTTTACCTGAAAATTGTCATAAATGACCACACCAGGTGTCAAATTTCAGTTACCAAATTCTCCAAGGGAAAAGTAGTACAGTACAGTCATTCAGGTTCAGCAGTGAGACTCCCTTACTATGTTGATTTTCCTCCACACACTAGAACTCACATTATTTGTTTGCATATCTCATACTATCCTAAAATTGCATTTAAAGAACTCCTGTGTCAGCAAAACTGATTTTTTTCTAAGAGAGCAAACTCAGGGCCTCTTTCTTCTATGAAGCATCAGTACTTGGTCAATTTGTTTAGAAGCAACTAACTACTAGAAGACTTTTCTTTTTGTTCTTTTACATTCTTCCCTAAAATATTCTTTGCAAAATAATTGTCAAAGAAAATACTTGAAAAATAGCAGATGCAATCTTGAAATATGTCTTGTAACTAAATTTTGGTAGATATTTATGATGATAATAATACTATTAACTAAGCAAACACTTAATAAATGTTTACTAAATTGAAATTAATTATGGGAAAACATTATTTTCCCTAGGCTATGATGTCATTTTACTAATATACTCTTTTTATAAATGAAAAATATTATGAAATCCAAGATTTTCATGACTTTAGTTTTAGCTTCCCTTTCTTAACCCTGTTTTGTAGATCACAAATTCTACCACAAATATCTGCAGTTGCATGAGTAATCACATAATCCAAGGAAGCCAGGAAACCTGAGTTATATTTTGATTGTACTATTCACTTAGACTTTGATCTATTTAAATTCTCTCTGCTATAGTTATTCTTTTGCACAATGGATATATATTTCCTGCCCTAATTTAACAAGATTTATTAGGAGGATAAGATAAAATGAAAGTGATTTTGCAGTTAAAGGAATTATACTAATATAAGGTGTTGTTTTTAATCAAAATATATGAGCAAAGACAAAGGGCATGGTAATATGCTTCTAACCTTTGCTCTTTAATGCTTTGTAACAGTTATTAATATTCAACAAACCCAGGATTGTTATATTCTTTTCTTCAATATAACATTATGTAGAAAAAGAACAAGGTTATCTTTCATTTTTTCTTATAAATAAGTTAAATTTATAGTTCCAGTAGATTATTTCAGGTGAATGCTTCATTAAATGTCTCCAGGCCAGCAAATCCATTCAGACAATCAAGCAACATGGCAGATTTATAGCTTTTAAAAAAATCAACTACATTAAAGATTAAATGAAACACTAAGGTTTGAATATCTTTTTCCCTATCAGTCAACTGAGTTATTTAAAATCATTTAGTCCTCATGTATGAATGGAATATAATATTTGAGAGTTGTTTGGGCAGTCAAGTGGAATGGGAACCTACTGTGTGCTAATTCTGTGTCTTGGAGCAGGTCCTCAGAGAAACAATGATGAACTGCCTTCATGGGCCTTATTATTTAGTGGACAACATAGACATTCAACATATACTCTTACATATTAAAGAAAATACAATAGAAAATTTACTACAGAGGGAGTTGCATAATATTATGAGAAAGACCATTTATTTTTTAATCTTTATTATTTTTCCATTACCATTTAGTTTCCATATACACCTTTCCCCGAACAATTGTCACACTATTGTCCATGTCCATAAGTTCTTTTTCCTTTTTGGTCCCTCCACCCCCTAATCTGCCCCACAACTAGCTGTCATCTGTTCTCCATCTATGTATGAGCCTGTCTCTGTTTTTCTTGTTAGTTCACTTTGCTCATTATATTCCACATATGGATGAAATCATATGGTATTTGGAGAAAGACTATTTAATTGGAAAGCCCAACTTAGTTGAGAAGATCAAGGAGTCCCTTACAAAAGTAACAAATGATTCAATCTCTGAAGAAAAGGTTAAGGTTAACTATATGTAAAAGAGAGGAGAAAACTGCCCATACAAAGCTAAGGAAATAGATGAATGAGCTTGGATATGGTCTAAGGTTTCAAAGAACTGAAAATCAATGTGTCTGGAGTAAGGAGATTGGAAGAGACTGATGTCTAAGATGAGGAGAGAAAAAAAGAAGACTGGATGAGGCAGGGCTTTGCAGGTTATACTAGGAATTTGGATTTTATCCTAAAAGAACATGGAAAGGCCTTGAGATCGGTGAGGAGTTATAATCTAAGGGATGGTATTATTAGATTTTTATTTTTAAAAGTACATATTTGGCAATCTGACTACTGGATTGGGGGAGAGCAATATATTCATGGGAGATCAATTTGGAGATTATTGTAGCTATCTGAATTTAAGATGATGGTACTTTGAAGTAAGGGATTGTAACAATTTAAAATGGTTTATTCTGAAATAACAAATAACCACCAAATTTCAGACATAAAACAATAAAACCAATTTTTAAAATAAATATTCTTTTTCTTTCTTTATTTTTTTAGAGACAGGGGAATGTAGGGAGAAAAAGAGGGAGAGAACTGTCAATATGAGGTTGCTTCTCACATGCCCCCTACTGGGGTCCTGTCCCACAAACCAGTCAGGGCACATGTGCCCTGACTGGGAATCAAACTGGCAACCCTTTGGTTTGCAGGCTGGCACTCAATCAACTGAGCCACACCAGTCAGGGCTAAACAAAAGTTTATCTATCTTTTATTTAGTGTCTTTCATAGGCTTAGCAGCTGCTCTCTAGTCATATTTTTTTGAGGCTGTTTTACCTTATGTGACTATAATTGCTTAATTAATTTCACATATCCTTAGCAGAGGAGGGAGAATGGAAAATTTCACACTGACTTTTAAGTATTTCCTCAAAGAACTGACCATATAACTCCTGTTCACATTTCATTAAAAAGTCACCTGTGTCATGACCTATTTCAATGGGGTAGAGACTGCACCATGTTAAAATGAACAGCTAGCATCTGGTCTGTATTTTCCTCTAACACAATAATTGTCAACTGGCTTAATTCTGCCCCCAAGGGGACAGTTTGCAAAGGCTAGACATACTTTAAGTTTTTACAACTGGATGGTTGTTACTGGCATCTAGTGGGTGGACAACAGAGATGATGTTAAACATCATATAATGCACAGTACAGTTCCCCATGAGAAAGGGTTGTCTGGCCCAAATGTTCAGTCTGGTCCACTAGTGTTGAAGTTGAGAAATCCTGCTCTAGTCTGCTGGATAACTGAAAATGTGATTGTTTGTTTCTTTCTTGCAATTGGCACTCAGAATATATAGAGGTATATGGTACTCTGCTGAGCTTGCTAAGTACTAAACCAAGCATCTGTATCTAAGATGTTTCAAAGAAAAACCTGTATTTGATGAAATGCAGCTACACTAGCTTATCAAGGCTAGGAACTTATCCTGACAGATCTGTGTGCTTGGCAATGTATAAAATGTTAAAGATACTGCAGTTTATGGCTCTCTGAGATGGTGGTGTTCACATCTTCTCAACATCTTCCCTCAGGAAACACTCATGCCAAGCATAGGCCAATGTTGAGAAATTGTAAATTGCACGGTTATGATAACTATGTTGTTAAACACGCTTTATTTACCTTGTCTTATATTTTTTACAATCAATATGTTTAATAAATTACTTTCAAAAAAGTAAGATAAAAAAAGCCCATATGATATACAAAGTAACATTTTAAAATGTAACACAATTTTTTACGGTTCATCTCAAAAAATTATTTTTCATTTTCCTTTTTTACTGTTGTTCATATACAGTTGTCTCCATTTTTCCCACCACCAGTTTAACCTACCCCACCAAATTCACCTCCAACCCTCCATCCTTCTAACATTTTGGTTTGTCCAAGGGTCTTTTATACATGTTTCTTGATGATACTTCCCCTTCTTTTCCCCGGTTACCTCCCTCTGAAGTACCACCTGGTTACTGAGAGTTTGTTATTTTTTTCAATGTCACTGGTTATATTTTGCTTGGTTGATTGTTTTCTTGATTAGTTTCCACTTATATGTGAGAACATGTGGTATTTATCTTTCACTGCCTGGCTTACTTCACTTAGTGTAATGCTATCCAGTTCTATTCATGCTGTAAAGAAGGGTAGGAACTCACTCTTTATTTCTAGTGCATAGCAATCCATTGTGTAAGTGTGAATAACTGATCAAAACCACAGTTTTTTAATCTGCTCATTTACTGTTGGGTACTTAGGTTGCTTACAACACTTGGCTATTATAAATAGTGCTGTTATGAACATTGGGGTGCATAGGTTCTTTTGAGTTAGTGTTTCAGGATCCTTAGGGTAAAATCCCAGCAGTGGAATTGCTGGGTCAAAAGACAGCTCCATTTTTAGTGTTTTGAGAGAATTCCGAACTGTTTTACACAATGGTTGCACCAGTCTGCATTTCCACCAGCAGTATACTAGGGTTCCCTTTTCTTCACAGCCTTACCAGCACTTGCTGTTTGTGATAGCAATTCTGACACTTGTGAAGTGGTATCTCATTGTGGTTTTAATTTGCATCTCTCTGATGGCTGCTGATGCTGAGCATCATTTCATTAGTCTCTGGGCCATCTGTATGTCCCCCTTGGAGAAGTGTCTGTTCAGGTCCTTTGCTTATTTTTGACTTGGATTGTTTGTCTTTCTGGTGTGGAGTTATGTGAGTTCTTTATATATTTTGGAGTTCAAACTCTTGTCTGCGGTATCATTGGCAAATATATTTTCCCATACAGTTGGTACCCTTTTCATTTTGCTGATGTTTTCTTTAGCTTTGCAGAAGCTTTTTAATTTGATGTAGTCCTATTTGTTTCTTCTTTCTTTCAGATCCCTTGCTCTAGGGGGCATAATGGTTAAACTGTTGCTGCATGGGATATCAGAGATTTTCCTGCCTATGTTTTCCTCTAGGAATTTTATGGTATCGTGACCTATATTTAAGTCTTTTATACATTTTGAGCTTACTTCTGTGTATGATGTAAGTTAGTGATCAAGTTTCATTTTTTGTCATGTAGCTGTCCAGATCTCCCAACACCATTTGTTGAAGAACCTATTTTTACTCTATTTTGTGTTCCTGCCACCTTTGTTGAATATTAATTGACCATAGAGACATAGGTTTATTTCTGGGCTCTCTATTCTGTTCCATTGATCTGTGTATCAGTTCCTATGCCAGTACCAGACTGTTCTGATTACAGTGACCTTGTAATATTGTTTGATATCAGGCATTGTGATCCCTGATACTTTGTTCCTCTTTCTCAAAATTGTTGCAGGTATTCAGGGCTGTTTATTTTTCCATATAAATTTTTGAATTGTTTCTTCTATATCCATGAAACATATCATCGGTATGTCAATAGAGATTTCATTCAGTCTATATATTGCTTTGGGTAGTATGGGCATTCTGATGATGTTAATTCTTCCAATCCATGAACATGGAATATACTTCATTTATTTGTGCTTTCCTTAATTTCTTTCTTCAGTATTGTGCAGTTTTCTGAGTACAGGTCTTTAACCTCCTGGGTTAAGTTTATTTCTACGTACTTTATATTTCTTCTTGCTATAGTAAATGGGAATTTTTCCTTCTGATATTTCTTTATTGGTGTACAAAAGTGCCTTCAATTTCTGAATATTAACTTTGTACCCTGTTCTTTTGCCTAATTCACTTATTAGGTTGAGTACTTCTTTGGCTGACTCTATCAGGTTTTCTATGTACACTATCATGTCATCTGCAAACAATGACAGTTTACTTCCTCCTTTCCAATTTGGATGTCTTTTATTTCTTTTTCTTGTCTGATGACTGTGGCTGGGACTTCTAATACTATGTTGAATATTAGTGGTCAAAGCAGACATCCTTGACTTGTTCCAGATCTTAGTGGGAAAGCTTTTAATTTTTGCCCATTCAGTATAACGTTGGATGTAGATTTCTTGTATATAGCCTTTATTATGTTGAGGTATACCCCCTTCATTCCCACTCTGCTGAGTATTTTTATCATAATGGGTGTGGTACCTTATAACATGCTTTCTCTGCATCTATTGATATGATCAAGTGATTTTTGTCTTTCTTTTTGTTTATGTGATGCATTACATTTATTGATTTTTGAATATTGTACCATCCTTTAAACCCTGGAATGAATCCCACTTGATCATGGCAGATGATATTTCTAATATATTGCTGGATGAGATTTCCCAATATTTTGTTGAGGATTTTAGTGTCTATATTCATCAACGATACTGGACTGTAGTTTTCTTGCTTTGTCATGTCTTTATCTGGTTTTTGGATGAGGATGAGGCTGGCCTCAAAAATGACTTTGGGAGTCTTCCCTCTTCTTGGATTTTTTTAATAGTCTGAAAAAGGTAAAGGTTAACTCTTCCTTAAATGTTTTGTAAAATTCTCCTATGAAACAACCCCATCCATGGTGTTTGTGGCAGGAGTTTTGTTTTGTTTTTTTTTGTTTGTTTGTTTGTTTTTATTATTACTACTGCAATATAACCAGCTGTTATTGGTCTGTTCAGGTTTTCTGCTTCTCCATTCAGCACGGAAGATTATATTTCTAGAAATTTGTCCGTTTAACCCAGGTTTTCAAATTTCTTGGCATATCGTAGTTCATAGTAACTTCCTACAATCCTTTGTATTTCTGTGCTATCAGTTATAATCTTCTTCTTTTGTTTTTGATTTTATTTATTTGGGTCCTCTCCCTTTTTTTCTTGATGACTCTGCTCAAAGGCTTTCATTTTTAAAAATGTTTTCAAAGAACCAGTTCTTAGATTTATTGTTGCTTTGAATTGTTCTTTTAGTCTCTGTGTCATTCAGTTCTGCTCTGATCTTGATTATTTCCTTCCTTCTTCTCACTCTGGGCTTTGTTTGTTGTTATTTCTCCAGGTCTTAAAGGTATAGTATTAGGTTGTTTATCTGAAATATTTCTTTGTTTTTTAGGTAGGTCTGTATTGCTATGAACCTACCTCTCAGGACTGCCTTTGCTGTGTTCATAGGTTTCGGACTGTTGTGTGTTCATTTCATTAGTTTCCAGAAACTTTTGATTTCCTCTTGATCTCATTATTGACCCATTCAGTGTTTAACAGCGTACTCTTCATTCTCCATGAGTTTGAATGAAATGAGTTTTTCCTTGATGTTAGTTTCTAATTTTAAGCCCTTGTGGTCCCAGAGAATGCTTGTTATGATTTCAATTTCAATTTTCTTGAATTTTTTGAGGCTTGCTTTGTGTCCTATCACATGGTCTATCTTTGAAAATGTCCATGTGTATTTGAAAAGAATATATATTTTGCTTCTCTGGTATGAAATACTATATAGTATATATAGTAAAACTATATATATAGTGAGAAACTGAGACACATAGCAGTTAATTAAATTACTCAAAGTCACAGATTTAGTGAGTAGCAGAATGAGTATTTGAAACCAGGATTACTAGCTCTTACCTGCCTCAGGAAACGGGTATGGTAGCACTGGATATGGAGATATGTTCATCCATATTCAGAGGTGTATTCTGGTGATGAAAACAAAACACTGTGTAAAGGTTTTCTTTTGTTTTATCTAATGAGATTCTTAGGAATATTTGCTGAGTGGGCTTTATTAGTTCTCTATTAGTTCTCTAATCTTAATGGTTTGAAATATCAAACGTGTATCATCTCACAGTTTCTATGGATCAGGAACCTGGGCATGGCCAGTCTAGGTACCTCTGACCTAACGTCCCCCACAAAGTTGCAACTGGAGTGTCGGCAGGCACTATGCACTTATTAGAGGTCTAAACTGGAGATGATCTGGTCCTATGCTCACTCACCTGGGTATTAGAGAATTTGTTTGCTCACGCACTGTGGCACAGAGGGTCTCAGTTCCTTGATGACTGTGTACCAAAGGCTGCCCGTGGCTCCTTACCATGGGCCTCTCCACATGGTAACTCACACATGATTTTTGGCTTCTATCAGAGCCAGAAAGAGAGAATGAGAAGCAGTGACCTACACAAAGCCTATTCTCAGCAATGACATTCTATAACTTTTGCCATATTTTGTTAATTAGAAGCAAGTGAATAAGCCTAGCTCGCAATAAAAGGAAGGGGAGTAGATGAAGACATAAATTCCAGGAGATGAGGATCTTTGAGGCCACATAAAGGCTACTCACTGAAGTATAGACTTTCACTTTTTTTCAGAAGACTTTGTACACTTTACTGCCCAGAAATAAAGAACTATTCTAGCAATTGTTCTTAGTGTCTTAGAAAATTTCCAGGGGGAAAGTTAAGGACATGGATTCCTAAACATTTTTAGCCAGGCACATCCTCCATGCAGCCAGCTTCCCTATGAAATAAACATATCAGCAGTGTTGGATGATGAACACAGCGAGTCTGAAACATTGAGCTTTCCGAAGCATTCTAAAAGTCATATCTGTTAGAGATTCGTTGAGGTTATATTAAACTTGCAGGACAGGTGTATGGGTTTGCTTTTATTTTTCCTTTGAAACAACCTGATTTTATTTATTTTTTTCCTGTTTTTATTATTTTTTTAAACATGTTATTAATTTTAGAGAGTGAGAGAGAGAAACATCAAATGGTCATCTCCCACACACGACCTGACCAAGGATGGAAACCACAACCTACCTATGTGCCCTGACTGGAAATTGAACCCCCAATTTTTTGGTGTATGGAATGATGCTTCAACCACTGAGTCACACCAGCCATAGTACATTTTTCTTTTTAGTTTTTTCATTTACAGTGTACATTTAATATTTTTTATTAATTTTAGGTGTACAACATAATGATTAGACAATCATATACTTTACAAAACATTACCACTGATATTTCCAGTGTCTAACTGGCACCATACATAATTATAATATTATTGATAATATTCCCTACACTGTACTTTATTTCCCCATGGTTGTTTTGTAACTGTCAATCTGTAGTTCTAAATTCCTTCAGCTTTATACCTAGTCCACCAGTCACCTTCCCCACTGGCAACCATCAGGCTCTTCAACCATCAGGCTCATTTGGGGCATGCTTTTATATATATATATATTTATATATATATAAATTTATATATATAAATTTTTCCATTTTGGCTGCTGTGTATTAGGTGGATCTTCCAGTTGGTAAAGTGGCCTTATGTAGTAGGTGTTATTTGGAGCTCAGTTGTACAGTCTCCTTGATCACTTGAGCTGGATGCACTAGGATGTCTGTTGTGTGGTATAATGTGGGCACCCTCCTTATAACTGAATCATGATTGTTTTTGGCCTGTTTGTGCATGTGGGTCGATACCTAGGCTTACTGACTGAGGGTTGATCTCAACCACAGTATATGAGCTGCTGTGTGCGTGCTAACCACATGAAGCAGAATTCACTTCAGCAGCATCTGGAGCTTGCTGAGATCTCCCTTTTTATATGTTGTGGTGAAGGTCATTAGAACCTTCTCTAATTTTCTGAAGATCACACTGTGTGTGTTGGTTCTGTGTTTCTTGGGAGTGACTGTGGTGCAGCTCAATGTCAGACACTGCCTTTGATCAGACCTGGGAAGCCTGTTTGGAGCTACAAAGTGATCCACAGTTTGCGGCTGCTTCTGTTGGGTTTGGGTATGAATGGGAATGACCAAGCTACCCACTAAGGCCTGTTTCTTTTAGCACTGAACCCAGGGGAAGGGTAGCAAAAATCCCAAGGCATGCTGAAATCTGCCTTCACCTGTCTCTACTGCTTCTACCTGCAGGGTCCCTGTTAGGCTCAGTTGCTGAAAGACCCCTGTGCACTGAAAGTATACAATTTGCATAAGGCAGGTTCTCAGTGAATTATCAGATAAAAGTGAATGTTGCCAACCAGATTGATACAGGCTTAAACTTGGTGCCAGTGTTAGGTTTGAGGCCACTCAACAAAAGTGACAGGGTATACCAAGGCTGGCTGCCACCCACTGGGTTTCTGCAGACCTTTGCAGTGAGGTAGGGTTTCAGAGAATAGTCAAGGGGAAGCCAACAGAGTTTATCAGGCCCAAACAGAGCAGAATTGGGACATGTGAAAGAAAGGCATGCAAGGGAAAAATGAGCCCTGTTCTAGAGCCAAAGAGCTTAGTCCTGAAGCTTTTACAGACCTCCTAGAGAGTCTGAGATCATCAGGGAGGGTCTGCCAGGAGTTAAAAGCATGGAGCTAGTGTATTTTCTGTAAGGGAGAGGTGTCAGTGAGGTTTGCAGGAGGATGGAAATAATGATCTTTGCCCCAGAGCCATACAACTCCATCATGAGACACCCTCAGTCTTCCCAGACCTCTACACCCTAATGCAGGCATCTGACACCTCCCCAAGGTATGAGCTCTGCAGGGTGGACTACAGGGAATCTAGAGGGTGGGGTTATTTATTTCCTCTTTCTTCTGAAACCATATCCAGAGGAGTGTTCTACCCAAGAAATATGGTGTCTGCAGTGTGGGAGAGGGACTTAACATAGGGACCCTTGTGGATTTCCCTTCAGTTTTCTCCATAGAGCCACAAAAACTTGTCTTTCATCACATGACTCTTGTCCTTTCTGTCCTCTCTCTGCTGGAGACCAAGTTCAGTGGCTACAAATGAAATTTTGTGTGCTGGTCCTTTAAGGGAGCATCTGGGTTTCTAACAGACTCCTGTATCTCCCTGGTAGTCACAATCCTTGTGGATTTTCACAACCAGATGTTACGTGGTTTCCTTTTCTCAGTTCTGGCACTTTGGGCTAGGGAACCTGGTGTGGGGTTGAGACCCCATGCTTCTCAGGGGAGTCTTTGCAGCTGAGATATTCCTTCATACTCTCAGCCACTGCATTTTGGTGTAGGATCAGACCTTTTTGCATTTCCCTTTTCCCACCAGCCTTTATTTGGTTTCTTCTGAAAATTCTTTTTTTTTCCTTCACACTTTTCTAATTTTATTTTATTTCATTTTTATTTTTTTATTGTTATTCAAGTAAAGTTTTGTTCATTTCCCCCTCACCAATCCCCCCGACTCTCCCATCCCCACCTCTCATCTCATCCCCAACTCCTACTCTCGATCTTAACCAATTTTGGTTTTGTCCATATATCCTTTATACATGTTCCTTGATTACCCTTCCCTTGTTTCCCCCTGTTACCCCCTTACCCCCTCCTCTGGTTACTGTCAGTTTGTTCTTTATTGCAATGTCTCTGGTTATATTTTGCTTGCTTGTTTGTTTTGTTGATTAGTTTCCACTTATAGGTGAAATCATATGGTATTTGTCTTTCACCACCTGGATTATTTCACTTAGCATAATGCTCTTCTGCAAATATTTGGTATAAGACTTTTGTTCACCTAACCTTCAATTGGTTATTTATGTTGATTGTTCTGTATTTTAGTTGTAATTTCAGTTTTGTTCTGGAAGAAGGTGAGTGTAACTTCTACCTAGTTTGCCTCCATTGGATCCCCTGGCCTGGCTTTTAATAGAACAAAAGGTAAGCCACAGTAGCCTCACAAAGTAGAAGGATGAATTCTCCTAATTTGTCTCCCTTGCTAACATTCTACATAATCTCAAGTCACAGTGCATTTGTCTTAATTTTACATTTGTATTTTAAACTCATACTAATTCTTAAAAGGATAAATGAGGCATAAAGTTAAAATGAGATTATTAAAAATTGGGTGGGTTTGCTGGGGCTTCTTAAGAGGCCTTCTTCATCAGCCTTACTGACTGATTTTTCTAAGTTTCTAAATTTATAAATATCTGGCTAAGTTTTCAGTCTCTCCATATTAGATGGAGAAGAAAGGACATATTCTAAATGCAAAACTGAAGTAACATTTAAGAGCAAATGTTATAGTCTGGCAATGTTCAATGAGTACTCAGGAAGTTATTTATTTTAACACTTCCAAACAATATGTGTGGCAAGAGTTATCATCATTAATTGACGAATGAAGAAAGTGAGGTTTAGGGAAGTTAGGTCACCCACTTAAGGTTATTCTGATCACAGGTGAGGCAAAAGCCAAAGCTTGGTGCAGAGTTGGCCTACTCCGGAGCTCCTACCCCATGGCATATTTGTATTGCTTTTGAGATTTGGATGAACGGAATCTCAAAAGCAGCAAATAGGGAAACTAAACCAAAGCACTTTACAATCTTGGATTGTTTGTGTTTAGAAATCATTCTCATGTTTCTCCACTTTCTTAAAGCTGGTATATATGCTGAGCTGTCATGCTGGTGGTTATCATTCAGTATATTGAGGGAAATAATCAAGAGCTTTGGAGTATGGCATATCCAAGTTTAAATCCTAACTATTCCTATTATCTGTGTGACCTTAGTGAAGTTGCTGAAACTATCTGAATGTCAGTTTATTTGTTTGTTTTTTTATAGTGAAATGGAATTAAACTTGTTCATCAGTGTGTGGTAGGTACCTCAGAAGTGCATCTGACAAATGGAAGTTGCTTTCTTTCACTGGAATAAAGGACAGTCAGGCATTTTGTGTCACTTGAATATTTGCCTAAATGTATTCAACAAATGGAAGTGTCCAAGCTGTGTTTATTTGTAGTCTTACATACTTAATTGCAATGGTTACCTTCAAGCTTAGCCATTAAAGTTGGTCTTTCTGTGAAGCATCACTTATATTATATCTCCCTGAAATGTGTTTCTATCATATTGTCTCTTAGTCATGCCTGGGCATTGACAAGGGACTCCACTGTGGCAGAGGTGCCAGTGGCCCAGAGTGAAAGAGGGCCACTGAATCAGAAACAGATGAAGTCCTTATAGTTAACTTGAGAATGCTAGCCTGCTTCCATTATATAACCAAATGTCCTAGTATGAAGAAAAAATCACTCTTGCAGCTTAAAAAATTGTACCTTCAGTTAAAATATCTTAGGAACATTTTTAAAATTTAAACATTACACAGACAAACAAAAAGAATGTAAAATTCAATTACATAGTACTCCTTAAAGTAAGTGTTTCAGGAAAGAAAAAGCTACATAACAGCTAACACAGAGATTCAACTAGTATAAAACTGAATGTCCCTCAGGTTTGTTATCAAGTCAAGTGGACATTGATGGATTTGTTTTCCTTTCAGATTAAATTGAACTTCTGATGTGAAAGTAGCTTCTCATCTTCTGATCTTGAGGGTCACATTTTTGTCCTTAACTAAATTTTGCTTGTTTAGATATTTTAGCTTCCAAACAGCTAGAAAAGTGGTACATTGAAGCCTGGGGTGGGTCGGAGAAATTTTTAAAAATACTGAGAGAAACACAGTTTTTAGGCAAACTTTATCTTCTCTCTGGTGAAGCTGTATCTGAAAAACTGACTATTCACAGGGTTTTGATGGTTCTCTCAGGCTAAAATGCCCGAAGATATGCAAAGTAACTTTACAACACTTTTCATAGCTTGACAACATAAATGTTATCAGGGGCAAATGTCAACATTCATGTAAATGAAGGATGACCTTTAAGGATAGAGACAGCACATGGGCAAGTAAAATAAATGTCAGTGTTTGCTGTTATTGAGGTAATGTCTGCACTGGGAACTCATTTTTATCTTAGCATCTATGGACATAAACTCATCATTAGGATTAGCTAGTTTAACAAAAGATATGCTAACTTTTTAGTCATGAAAATATTTTAGTTTCAAACATTGATGGATAAATATGTCAGGGATATCCTTATAATGCAGAATGAGTGCTATCGTTCATGTGTGATTACAGCATTCCAAAGGACTGAGCTTGTGGTTCATTCAATCATGCAAGTTATTGCTTATATTTCAAAATACAGCAGAAACTTTAAGCCTTGTGCATATTACAGCTTAGCAGTATGACTTTCAAATAAAGTTTCTTAATTTTGATACTATTGAAATTTTGGGCTGGATATTTCTTTGATGTGGAGGATGTCATATGCATTTGAAGGTGTTTAGCAGTATCCCTGGCCTCTAATCACTCCTTGTCAGTTATAATTCTTCCTACTTCCCCCTGACAACTAAAATGTTTCAAATATTGCCAAATATTACCTGGGGGGGGGGGAACTGACCAAGTCGAAAACCACTATTTTAAAGAAATGTATATCTTCTCCAAAACATTTTCCTTTATTCTCTTACCTCATAATGTGACACTAATCTGTTCTTCTTCTTGCTCATCCTCTTCTTTCTCACCCTCCTCTTCCTCCTGTTCTTCCCTTTTTACTACCACTATAATTATCATCATCATCAATATGCTACTTAATAACTCTGTTAGTTAACAATGAGTCTTTTGCATACAGAAATATTTACCAAGCATGGATTGAAACTTATGGTATATGTTGGAGAATGAAGGTTAAGAAGCTTGAAAAGTCAATGGGCAGGCAAGATCATGGAGAGCCTCAAATTTCACAGTAAAGGACTGAAAATATAAACACGCATCATTCATTACATGTATATAATGTAATGGGTAGACACCCTCCTAAATGATCTGTTCATATGAGAAAAACAATACAAGGAAACCTAATCCATGTACCTACCATATGAGAGGCAAAGACAGTAAAAGACCAAACATTCCTTAGATCTAATAAAAACTGTTGACTTCATAAATTTTATCACTTGAACCAATAAAAAAAGCAGTTTAGGCAAGAGAAATGGAAATTCAAATGCCAAATTATGAATACATTAATTTTTTTGGAATGTGTGTATCATGTTTGGCATATTTGAAGGACTTAGAAATTATTTGTACCTGACTGGAAGGATGAATTCCTATTTTTTTGTTGTTGCTGTAACAAATTACCACACATTTAATAGCTTAAAACAACTGTCATTTACTATCTCCCAGCTCAATAGGTCAGAAGTACAGATCAGTTTGCCTGGTTTCTCTCTGAGCAGGGTTTCACAAAGCCAGTATCAAGGTGTCGGTGGGCATGGGTTCTTAACTGAGAGGCTCTGGGAAGATCTTGTTTTCCAGGTTCACTTTGGTTATTGGTAGAATCCGCTTCTAGCAACCATGTGCCTGAGCTCCTGTTTCCCTTACTGGATGCCAGCTGGAGGCTACTTGTAGCTACTAGATACCTTTTATGGTCCTTGAATGTGAGACCTTGCATTTTAGAGCCAGTGATTAAATCCTTCCCATGCTAGGAATAGCTTTGATTTCCTCTCTGCAAAAATCTCTCCTGCTTTCAGGTTGAGAAAGTTTTCTGCTTTTAAGGGTTTATATAAACATATTGGGTCCATCCAAATAATTCAAGGTAATCTTTCTATCTCAAAGTTCATAATAGGACATAACCATCTGTGGGTTAGGGCCATTATTATGGCTACCAGAGAATATGAATAAAGAAGGCAATATATGGTCAGAAAAAGTAAGATCATATACATGGGTTTAATAAACAGTGGATTTCTGTTGAAAATTTTGTGTAAAATACATTTTTAAGTGAACCTATAAATTTGGAATAATTTTAGATTTACAAAACTGTTGTAAAGATAGCACAGAGAGTTCCTATATATCACTTATTTAGTTTTCTCCATTAACATCTTTTGTTGCATGGTACATTTGTCAAAACTAAGAAATCAACAGTACTAGTAAGTAAAATTCAGACTTTATTTGGATTTCACTAGTTTTTCCATTAATCTCCATTTTTTTGTATTCCAGGATCAAATGCAAGGTACCAAAAAATATTTGATTGTCATACCTCTAGAGTTTCCTCTGCTCTGTGACAGTTTCTCATTGTTTACTTGCTTTTTATGGCCTTGACAGTTTTAAGGAGTACTGGCCAAGTATCCTGCAGAAATTCTTTCAACCTGAGAGTCTGATTTTTTTAATTTTTTTTCCTCATAATACGATGGTGTGATGGCCTTTGTAGTCACATTATGTGACAAGGTAATGGTATCTATATGACATATTTGGTGATGTTACTATTTTCCCTTTCATTACTAAAGGTTATTTTTGAATCACTTATTTTTTGAAAACCAAGTAGGAGTGATTAAAGTGAAAGGAACAGGTTTCATTAGAAAATAGTCATAATCTGTGTGTGGGTTTATGTGGGTGTGAAGAAGAGAAATAGCTGTAGTTAATAAAAAGGATGAAGAAGAAGTGGAAAAAATCACTAGAACCTAGTAATTACCTTCAAGGAGAGAGTTAAGAATGTTTTTAAGCGGATCCTAATCAACAAAACAAACAAGCAAAATATAATCAGAGACATTGAAATAAAGAACAAACAGTATTCAGATGGGAGGGAGGAGGGGGATAATGGGGGTGGGGGGAGAAGGGGAAGGGGTCATCAAGGAACATATATAAAGGACCCATGGACAAAGCCAGAGGGGTAGGATTGAGTGTGGGAGGTGGGGGTGGGTGGGGCCCAGGAATGCGGTGTTGGGAAAATGAAGAGAGCTGTGCATGAACAATAAAAAAAAGCAAATAATGTTTTCAAATGTTAGGGGTTGGTGATTGCTGAGAGGAGGGAGTATAGGAAACTAAATGGTAATAGAATAAAATGCAATAAAGATTAAATGAAAAAAAATACTGGAGTTTTTGTCACAAAAAATAGCATTATGCATGCACAATAAAATGAATGACAATATCAATGTCAACATGATATAAGTGGAAAGGTGAACTTGCATGATACCTTCAATTTTATTTGGCCTTCTGTTTCAGAAGATATTGTTCTTACCTAGGGGGCAATCAAGGACACGGTTGAAAATGTGAAACTGAATGCTGTAAAGTAGGTCAAGGTTGAAGAGAGAGCCTGTTTGAAATAAAGTACCATTAAAATGGAAAGCTTATTTTAGAGATCTCAAAATATGTTCATTCCTTAATCATTGCAATTTATTCAGTGCAACCAACCTTCCATGATAGACATTTCTTTGGCTGTACTCATGGAAGTTTTCATTAAGACTTCAGAATAAAAGCTAAGTAACATAAAATATCAGATCCCTGCAGAGAGATAACTAGGGCTTTTGTCTGATTCAGTCTCAGCTCCTGTCTGCTCACTACTCTTCAGGGAAATCCAGGGAAGCCACTTTTCTTAACTTTCAAAATTTAGCACTTTGGATTGAACCAAATGCCTTGTAGCTGCTCCTCTCTCCTATTCAGTGATGGAGCAAACCGAGCACCCTGCTGCCAGTCCTGACTAATTCCTGGAGTTTAAAGATCCACATGAATGATATACGTACCCCTTTGCTTTTGCAAAGTATTTGGCATGGAACAGGAAGCATGCCACTCATATCACTGGGGATAAACATGTACCAGAAAGCCAGATAGCATTGAGTTCAAAGTCTTGATCTGCCATTTATAATTGAGCATCTAAGTAAGTTACTTAATCTTTTGGTGCCGAGATCCTGACTCTGAAATATTGAGAAAATATTGCACATTCCTTAAAGAGGTTGTAGACATTGTATTAGTCAATACAATAAAGCTCGTAGCACAGAACCTGAACACAGCTATCACTTATAAAAGTTAACCATAACAAACATTTATATAACATTTACTGAGGGTCAGGTACTGCACTATGTTATTCTAACTTTATTCATTCATTTCATCTCAATAACAACTTAATGAGCAAAGTGGACCATTGTTACTCCCACTTCATAAATAAGGAAACTGAAGACTGGTGAAATGACTTGGTCAAGGTTAATCAGTAAGAGTACAGATGGGATTAAGATGCAGACATCTGGCTTCTGAACCTTTGCTCCTAAACACAATGATATACCATTATTATGTACATGACACATAATAATAATCAGTGATTGTCCCAATTTTTCCCCTTTGTCCTCCTCCACCCATCCCACCACCCCACTGTAGTCAAGTCCTAACTGTTGTCCATGTCCATGGGTCATTCATACATGTTCTTTGACTAGTCCCTTCCCCTTCTTTCCACCATTATCTCCCTCCCCTCTACCTTCTCGTCACTGTCAGTCTTTTCCATGTTTCCATGCCTGTGGTTCTATTTTGTTCATTAGTTTATTTTGTTTATTAGATTCCTCATATAGGTGAGATCATATGGTATTTTTCTTTCACTGACAGGCTTATTTCACTTAGCATAATATTCTCCAGTTCCATCCATGTAATTGCAAAATGTAGGTGTTCTTTCTTTCTCTTTCTCTTTTATTTTTTGCTGTTTCATACCACTTTATTTTTAATTATATAAAATTACATATTTATTAAATATATTCTATACATATATTTAATTTTTATTGTTGTTCAGTTACACTTGTCTTCATTTTCCCCAATTACTCTGCCCTGACATACCCACCCAGCACTTTCCACTTTCAATTCACCCCCTACCATTGTCTTTGTCCATGGGCCTTTTATACATGTTCCTTGACTTGCCCTTTCCCCTTCTTTCCCTCATTACTCCTTTTCCCCCTCCTCCCTGGTCGCTGTCAGTTTGTTCTTTATTTTTCTGCATAGTGTTCCATTGTGTAAATGTACCACAGTTTCTGGACCCACTCATTTACCGATGGGCACTTAAGCTGTTTCCGGAATTTGGCTATTGTATATAGTGCTGTTATGAACATAGAAATCAAAATGAAAATGGAACAGACCCTTTGGGAGAACATACTTGACAATGATACATCGAACAATGGTTTGATCTCCAAATTAGATAAAGAACTCATACAACTCAGCACTAGGAAGACAATCAATCTAATTAAAAATGGGCAAAGGACCTGAACAGGCACTTCTCCAAAGAAGGGCATACACAGGACCCAGAGACATATGAAAGGATGCTTAGCATCGCTAGCAATCAGAGAGATGCAAATTAAAACCACAATGAGATATCTCCTCACACATGTCAGAATGGCTGTCATCAATAAATCAGTAAACAACAAGTGCTGGTGAGGATATGGAGAAAGGGGAACCCTAGCACACTGTTGGTGGGAATTCATACTGGTACAATCACTGTGGAAAAAAATATGGAATTTCCTTAAAAAACTAAAAGTGGAACTACCTTTTGACACAATGATTCTGCTTCTGGAATATACTCTAGGAATTCTAAAACACCAGTTCAAAAGAACTATGCACCCCTATGTACAACCATTTTATGTAACTAATTGATTTATTTTTTTTATTTCAGCCTTACTGAGGCATAATTGACAGAATGAGGTTCCTCAAAAAATTAAAAATATAATTATAATATGATCTAAGAATTCCACTTCTGGGTGTATGTCCAAAGAATATAAAAAGAAGATATAAAAGCTATTTGCATTTCTGTGTTCATTGCAGCATTAATACAATAGCCAAGATATTCTAAATCTATGTTTTTTAACAACCTAAACATCATTAAACTGATTAGTGGATAAAAAATATAGTATATATAATGAAATATTATTCAACTATTGGAAAGAAAATACGTTATTTATGACAATAGAGGTAAGCCTTAAGAACATTACGCAAAGTAAAATAAGCCAGATAGAACAAGACAGTGTAAGTTATATGTAAAAGCAAAAAAAATAAAAGTCAAACTTATAGAAGTGGTCATCAGGGTCTGGGGGCAGTGGGAAAGAAATAAGGAGGTATTGGTAAAAGGATAGAAATTTTCAGCTATAGGATGAATAAGTTTTGCATTATTCATATACAGTCACTACAGTTGAGAACACTGTAGAGTATGATTGAAATTTGCTAAGAGAGTAGAACTTAATTGTTCTCACAAAAAAAGGTAAATATGTCAAATGATGGTTCTGTTAATTAACCAGGTAGGGGAAATCTTCACCATGTGTATGTATATCAAATATGATGAATAGTTTATATATCCTACAATTAGATTTGTCAGTTATACCTAAGTAAAGATGAAATTAAAAATGTTCTATTAATTACATAAGATAGTTAAACTCAGCTAAGTTTTTTGGTGGCTAGTTATCCAGGATTATGAGTAGAATAGGATTTGGTACTAGAAATAGGGTGGTGTTATAACTAAAACTTTAGCCCTGGGTGTTGAGCAGAAACTGGAAGGGACTGGAGGAGACCCTTGGTGAAAACATAGTGGGATTCAAACAGGTTGCTGGGTAAGTCTTGAGGTAAAATGGTATTGAGAGTTGGTAGTCTCTCAATTCTGCACTGCCATGATGGAGAGGACCTGGAACTCTGGTTCACAGTATCCACTTAACTCTCAGAAAACAGCCAGCATTACTTCTTAAATATTGGTGAGCCATTGTGGAATACACAAGAATGCTGTCTGATGCAACTTAAACATAGGAAAGCTTTCAAATTTTAACTTTTCTTTTGGGGCATTTTCAGTCATTTTTTCCAATAGATTTTATATCATTATTTCTCACTTCTTCTTCTTGAACTGCTATAATGCAAATGTTGGTAAACTTCATGTTGTGTCAGAAGTCCCTTAAATATTCTCATTTTTTAATGCATTTATTTATTTATTTATTTATTGCTTTTTGCTGTTCTGATTGTGTTTTCCACTACCTTGTCTTCCAGGTTGCTATATGTCCTTCTACATGATCTAATCTGTGATGATTCTCCCTACTGTATATAATGAGGTCTGTTCAGAAAAAGACCAGTCATTGTTAACATAACATGAATGATTTATGTGACATTGATGTAACCTGGCAGCCATGGAGAGTGGACTAGAATGTGCATGTGTGAACAAAGACAATTTCACTGTACTAATCAGTGGGGGTTGTAGACACCATTGAGTGATTATGTGCACTGTGTGGCCACCACATTTAACAAGACTGAGTAAGTAGAGGAACAAATCTGTATCAAATTTTGTGTAAGCTTGAATATTCCTCTGTGGAAATTATTTGGGCAATTCAGTAGGCTTTCTGGGATGATGTAATGAGTGCAGCACAAATGAAAGTGTGGTACAAACACTTCAAAGAAGGTCAAGAATCTGTTGAAAGCGATCCACATTCAGGAAGGCCTAGAACAAGGAGAAACCTGAGAATGCTGAACATGTATGGGATGCAATAAACAGCAACTGGTGACTGACAGTGTAAGAACTAGAAGCCAATCTGGGGATTCTAAAAATTACTGTATCTGAGATTTTGATGCATGATCTTGGCATGAAATATGTCATGGCAAAATTTGTCCCACAACTTCTGCTACCAGAGCAGAAGGAACATGATGCTGCAGTTGCTAATGACACTGGGAGAACTGTGTGAGGCCCTAAGGTGCCTACTTTGAAGGGGACTGAGGCATCATTGTTCGATGCACAATGTTTCTTCTATCTTGTACCTTCAATAAATGTCTCTATTTTCCATAGCATGTGGCTTGATACTTTCTGGACAGGCTATCTATGTATATATATCTATATATCTATATCTATATCTATCTATCTATCTATCTATCTATCTATCTATCTATCTATGCTATTATGTACTTCAGTTTTGTGTGGTTGTCTTTCATATTTTCTTTCCTTGACTTAGAGTGGGGTTAGCTTTAGTGAGGCTCTGTTTTCAGCTGATGTCTCCTATCAGGTGTGCCAACTGTGGAGCTGCTTACATGGATTTCTGATTCTCTGCCAGAACAGGTTGTAGTATATAACAGGTACTGAGGCTCTGAAAAAGTGTCAAGTAAAAACCAAGGCTGTATGCATTGTGCAAGACTTGAGAATATTTGGTGGGAGCTACAATGCAGGCAGACTATCCGCTACTTCTGCCAGGTCTGGGAGCACTTGGTAGGAGCTGCAATGTGAGACAAAGTTGGCTGCCACTTGTGCATTGCTTGAAGATGCTTGGGAGGTACTATGGTTCATTTTGAGGTCAAGCATTATCATGCAAGTCTTGAAAGACATTGGGAGAGACTGCAATATAAGCTGAAGCCAGCCACTGTTGATGTGGAGGGTCTGGAGTTCCTGGAAGAATCTCCAGATGAATGAGTGACTTGGGTGGTTTGGAGGACTCAGAAAGACACTGGAGCAGGGCAAATATTGTTAGCCAGGTTAGTGGAGTGGGACATATTTTGTGACTAACTGCACCAGACCAGTTAGAAGAAAGGAGAGGTTCAATAAAGATACAATGCCTAACAGCAGTTCTTCCACCTGAGAGAGTTCCAACTTATCCCTGCTCCTCCAGCTCTTGCCCTAAAATGAGTCAGTTTAATTCATCCACATATGACACGGGTGTTTCTTGAAATGCTGCTGCTTCTTACTCCAGAGCTTGGAGTAAGATTGCATGTTAACCCTCTAAGTACAGCATCTCCTTCTCCCACAACACTTCATCAGTCTTAGAAGTAGTTTCTACTGGTGTCCAAAGTCAGGTCTTATGGGGACTCCTCTTTATGGCACAGGAGACCCAGTCTGGGGAGTCTGGAGTAGGGGCTAGACCCTCATTCCTCAGAGGGCTTTCTGCATCTGAGATTTTTATCCTGCTTTATGAATTGCCAAATCATGGGTATGGGACTGGGCCAGAGTGCTCTCTGCCTCTTCCACCTGTCTTGATGTGGCTTCTTCTTTACAGCCTTAGTTATATGATTTCTGTTATGTTATTTCTCAGGTGGTTCTCAGTGATGGTTATTCTACTTACTTTAGTTTTAATTTTGCTGTGTTTGTGAAGGGAGTTGAGTCCAGGGTTTACTATTCAGCCATCTTGACCCCATCTCTCCTTGAACTTCATCTTTTGCCTGCCTGGAAAACTATTCATATCTCCTTTAATTCTGAAGCACAACTTTTCCAGGTAGAATCTTCTGGATTGCTGTTTTTTCCCCCTTTGCATATATCATGCCACTTCTTTCAGGCCTGCAAAAATTTTCCTGAAGAATTTTTCCTAAAAAATAGATATGGCAGGACACTGATATCCCCTAGTTATCATTTATCTGGGTTTTCTATCTGTTAATTTTATCTCAAAACTGTTAATGCATTCTTTTTCTACCTGTACCACTTGCAAGTGATCTGTTAAGCTGACTTAAACTAAAAGATTATTTCCTTGTCTAAATATACAGAGTCAAGCGGTGGTATTAAACTTTGGATCTAAGGATAATGCTGATACAGGGTGAGGAAGAAGAGTATGGGGTAAGGTAATACATATGTAGTATACTTATAGGGTATACAGGTACATGTGATCACTGACATATACTCTAAATTGAGCAATGCCAGGAAATAGCAGGTATTTTTTTCCTAGTGTTTATATATCAGTTCCTGGGGAGATCACTATTGGCCCTGCTTGGATCATACACTACTTGATGCATCATATGGTGCAAAGGAAAGTGATAGTACTATTGATCAGACATGAGTATTATGTCCCTGTAGTTAGAATGAGGTGACAGTGCTAGGTTCAGGTAATAATGATCAATAGTGATCACTGACCAAGTGCAGTTCAGGAGGTTTCCAGCTGAAGTAGAATATTATTTTACCAAAATAATGCAAATATTAATAACTACAGTGAACTTGTGAATTTGTGGTTATGAGTTTATAAGGGGTTAAATCATATGATCTTTATAGCTAGCTGTTGCAGAGCTATCCTACCAGGATGTTTGTGTTAATAGATGTTGATCTGTTTATGTACTTGTCCTTTGACATAAAAAGAGTCAGAAATGACCAAAAAGCATCTGGTACTGTAGTTGTGTCCTCTGGGATAATCATTCTCCCCCTAGGAATTAGAACTTCTAAACCACAAAGCCCAGAGTTGTAAGCATGAGGGCACAGCTTTTCCAGAAAGGAAACTAGGAAACATAGCTCCTCTTACTCCCATTCCTTAGTTTGAAGAGTCATTTATTTTATCTAATGGCAGCTCTGCAGTATGTAATCGTTATTGCTTTAGGATGTGTACCCAACATTGATGGTATCTTTTCTTATATAATATCCTATCTTAATTGGCTCATTAACTACATCTTTAACATGGATTTCAGTTGCTGGTAGCTTCCAGTTGGAGTATTTTTGGGAAGAACAAGTGAACCCCATGGCCATGTGCTTACTGCCATACCTCCTATGTGGTAAAATGTGTCTCTTCATCTAATGTGATGTTAGATGAAATCCTGTGTAATGAATAAAACAATATATAAGCCTTTACATAGGGGCACCAGCTGAGGCCCTGTGGTTAGGTACATCAAACCCATACACAGAATATATGCCAAGTCTAGCCAAGATAAAGCATTGCCGTTGCTAGGTGAAAAGTGTCCAGTGTAGTCAACGTGCCACAAAGTTGTGTATTGATTTCCTGGAAAAATTGTTTAGGGGCTCAGTGTTGGTCTTTGTGGTGGTATCTTGAACATTAGGCCAGAACTGACAATGAATATTTATCATGGCTATACTTTACCTTGCTGGAGAAAATTATGAACAAATTTTCCAAGCTGGTCAACAGACTAGACTGACCAGTAGGATCTCCTGCTATAATTCACTAGGCAGATTTTTAAGGTCACCTTAGTAGATAGCAGAATCCCTGTGGAGCTGACTCCATAACTAAAGTGCAGGTTGAATTAGATGGAAAGAAAATCATTCTGCAAAACACCATGGGATTTTTGTTAGAGTGAGGCAAAAAGTGAAATGACTAAATCCAAAGTGCTGGGAACACAGTCTAAAGCCTTCTATAAAACTACCCAGAAAAATTGTAACTCTGTCTTTCTCTTTTTCTTTTTCTTCCACTCTCGATAACTAGCTAAACTATTTGTTGACTGGGGACTCATGCTGTTGCACTCATGCATGGCTTCTATTTCTTCCACTATGGCTATATCATTAAAAGTGGTGTCTGAGCACATGCCATAAGAGATAAGCCCTGCTTTAAAAAAGGAAGCTATGAAAGTTTCTATATAACTTTTTGTTAAAGTTGTAGAAATATTGAAGTGTCATTTAGTATTTATTTACAGAAAGAAACTTTTCAAGAGATTAAGAGTTTGTCTTATACACATGTAAATCTGAAGCAAATCATAGACCCTCTAGTAAGCTGAAAGTACATTTTAAGAGTGTTTTTCCTCAGACATAAGAGTATATGCCCAAGAAACAAAAGGGGTTGTATGCAAAGGATCTGTGTGTATACCTCTTCTGTAATGGCCTGAAGTCTAAGAACATTTTCAGAATACCCACACTGTGTTTGAGAAAATTATTTTTTAAAAAAACTTACAGTGAAAACTAAAATAAACAGAGTGGTTACAAAATGGAAAGAGGCTGTCAATCTCTCAAAATTCTCCTGGAAGGTAGCATATTGGGAAAAAAAAACAAACAACAAACCAAAAAAGAAACCACAACAATCCTACTTAGCATCAGATGTGTACTGTTTTGCTGAGAGAGAGAGAGAGAGAGAGAGTGAGAGAGAGAGAGAGAGAGAGAGAGAGAGAGAAGTCAGTAAAAAACAAGGGTCCAGAGGAAATAATCAAGTGTCAAAGAGAACTATTCCCAAACCTCGAAAACTGATATAAAAACTTTCAACATTTTCCATGCTGAATTTCAGAATTGCTATGAACTAGTTGTTTCTTTTCATCTTCTCTTCTACCCTATTCTTTTGTGCCTTCCATTTCTAATGTGCATTGGTGGTTTGTGTATGTGGTGGGGGAACATAAAGAAGTCTGTCTCTTTAGTTTTATGGGGAGATTGAGAAAAACTACACTGAAGAAGCTTCATCCACATCTGTATATAATATAGATGATGAAATTCTAAGATTTGAGTAAGTGTTGCAAGAGAATAAGGGTCTTAGGGACATAAGTAGAAAGTGAGTGTATTGGATGTGAGAGAAATGTGCATCATTGGTGGTCAGAGGGTAGACTGTAATAACAGTTCTTTATAGTCCTCAATATCTAGAATCCATGCCCTTGTGTAATTCCTTTCCCTTAAGTGTGGGGTTTCATTAGTTTCCTAGGGCTTCCATAACATATGACCATAAACTGTGGGGCTTAAAACAATAGAAATTTATTTTTCCACAGTTCTGGAGCCCAGAGGTCTGAAATCAAGGTGTCAGGAAGTTCATATTCCCTTAAAGGTTCAAGGGGAGAGTCTAGTTTATGCCTTTCTTCCAGTTCCTGAAGTTTCTGGCAATTCTTTGTTCCCCAAATTATAGACACATCAGTCTATTATCTTTCTCCACTGACGAGTAAAATTCTCTCTATGAGTCTGTGTCTCTGTGTTTCTTCTCCTCTTATAGAAATACTAGTATCACTGATATAGAGGCCTAGAGTACTGCAGTATGATTTCAACTTAACTGTTTACGACCATAATGATCCTATTCCCAAATGAGTTCACATTCTTAGATTCTGGAAAGAACATAGATTTTAAGGGGATATTATTCAAATCCGTAGAGGTCTTGACCCCATGATTTTCTTCTAACCAATAGAATACTATAAAAGTGTTGAAGTATGTGAGGTCAGTCCAGAAAAAGTTCAGCAATTGTTAATTTAACTAGAATGGTTTGCACAACATCAATGTAACCTGGAAGCCAAGGACAATGGACTAGAATGTGTATGAATGAACAAAGACAACTTCACTGTACTAGTCAGTGGGAGAAGTAGATGCCATTGAGTGAGCATGTGTACTGTGTGGCCTCGCATTCAAAATAACAGAGTGAGTAGAGCAACAAATCTACATTAAATTTTGCATTGAGCTTGAACATTCCTCTGTGGAAACTACTTGGGTAACTCAGAAGGCTGCAGTTATGGGCAACTGGTGATTGGAAGCTTCATCACAATAATGTCCCCACTTATGCATATATCACATCTTATGCAGATATTTTTAGTGAAACATGAAATCACCCAGGTGACTTAACCCCCTATAGTCCAAATTTGGCATCCTGCTACTTCTGGCTTTTCCCAAAACTAAAATCATCTTTGAAAGGGAAGAGATTTCAGACTATCAATGAAATTTAGGAAAATATGACAGGGTAGCAAATGGAGATTGGGAGAACTGTGTGAGGTCCCAAGGTGCCTACTTTGAAATGGAATGAGGCATCATTGTCCTATGTACAATGTTTCTTGCATCTTGCAACTTCTTCAATAAATGTGTCTGTTTTTCATATTACATGACTGGGTACCTTCTGGACAGACCTCATATATATGATTAAATGTATGTGGTTATGTTATATAAGATTGTAATGATCACTTTAATAGGACTCTCCTTTTTGCTAACTTTTGAAAATAAGCTTCCATGGCGTGGGCTGCCTATAGAAAAGGTCATGTAGCAAATAACTAAATGCAGCCTGTGGCCATTAGCCACTGGGAAACCAGGTCCCACAGTCCAGGAGCCAACAAGGAGTTGAATGCTATGAAATTCCATGTTAGCTTAGAAATGGATTCTTTACCAAATGGGCTGCAGGTAAAACTGCAGTAATAGTCAACACCTGTGAGATAAACATAGGCCTTTCAGTAAGCTATGCTGTGATTCTTTTACAGAAACTGTGATGTAATAAGTATACATTATTTAAATCAAGTAAGATTGTGGTAATATTGATATGCTGCAATTTTTGAGGATTTATTTCCATTTTTATCTTTTATGCCCATTCCTGACCGGGGCTGTAGTTTAGACACAGTTCATTTTTCACCTCTACCAATATATTAAAGTTCCCCGTTAGTGAATCAAGCTTGGCCATTTAGCTTCCCCAGAGCTAGTATTAAAAATTGCTCCCAATCCCACCCAATAAGGCCATAAATATAAGCAGAAAGAGAGAAGTGCTAGTGGAAGAATGTTGGGTGACTGAGGAAGTCTAGGACATATGTTCATGAAGCTTGCCTGTGCCCTCTGGTCCTGTTATGTCTGAATCTGGAAGTACCATTTTCAACTTAAGATTGAATCTGATGGATCCTCTTGACATTGTTTCTTTGTGAGTCTGACACATCCTACCTTAAGTTGGATTCTTGTCATAGTCACATGTCCCATGATCATACATACCATGAACTGCTTCTAAAAAAATGTATAACATCAGAGGTATCATTGACAAATGTATATTTCCCATAAGGTTGGTTCCCTCTACATTTTGCTGATTTTCTTTAGCCATTCAGAAGCCTTTTAGTTTGATGTAGTCCCATTTGTTTATTCTTTCCTTTATACCCCTTGGTCTAGGGGACATATCGGTGAAAATATTGCTGCATGGAATATCTGAAATTTTCCTACCTATGTTCTCCTTTAGGACTTTTATGGTGTCATGACTTATATTTAAGTCTTTTAACCATCTTGAGTTTATTTTGATGTATGGTATAAGTTGGTGGTAGAGTTTCTTTCTTTCTTTCTTTCTTCCTTCCTTCCTTCCTTCCTTCCTTCCTTCCTTCCTTCCTTCCTTCCTTCCTTCCTTCCTTCCTTTCTTTCTTTCTTTCTTTCTTTCTTTCTTTCTTTCTTTCTTTCTTTCTTCTTTCTTTCTTTTTCTCTCTTTTCTTTTTTTTCTTTTCTTTTTTTTTTGCATGTAGCTGTCCAGATCTCCAGACACCACTTGTTGAAGAAGCTATTTTTACTCCATTTTATGCTTCTGCCCCCTTTGTTAAATATTAATTGACCATAGA